>ONZH01005266.1:0-80686 GCA_900303285.1 Rhinella marina
TTATGCCCCCTTTTATTCATATATGCCCCTTATATCATCCAGTAGTATATAGATGCATGTACATGATCCCCAGTTATGTACATGTATCTATATACATGTCATAGCCAGGGTGCCCCCCCCCATAGCCCCCAGCAGATGGACAATGGCCCATCTGCTGGGGATAGCTGGAGACATGGGACTGGACTAATTAGTCCAGTCCCAGGTACTTCAAAGGGACAGAAGATCGATATGATCTTCTGTCCCTTCTGTTAATTACCCTCAGCGCTGCTGGGGGCAATTAACAGGACAGGGAAACAATAGGTTTCCCTGTCTCTGTCCGGCGCGTACCTCCGGCGCTTGTAATTACAAGCGCCGGAGATACAAAGCACTCCCCAGGCGGAGGATCAGAGATCCTCCGCCCGGGAAACAGCGCGGGCCGGCGCGGTGACGTCATAGCACCGCGCCGGCACTCGTGCACATGCTGCCGGCGCGCTCGCTCACCGGCAGGGCGGGAGCACGGGAGCGAGCGCGACCGGGTTTAAATAACCCGATTGCGCTGCGCTCTTCAGTTGAGCCATGCCTCCCCATCTGCAAGAGAGAATCATCCCCTGGACGACGAGCAACCCCCTGGAGATGAGCATTACCCTCCTCAAGGACTGGATAAGTCCCCCCCCTGAACCACCAATGATTTAACCCCTTGTCACCTCTGCCCTGTGGACCCCTGCTGCCCTGTTATCCAGTGCCCCTGTACCCCTACCATTTAACCCCTGCCTTGCCAGTGCCCCTGTACCCCTGCCTTGCCATAACCAACCCCTGATGCCCTGATTGCCCTGCTAACCCCTGACCTCCCAGCACCCCTTGTGTGCTGCTGCCCCCTGATCGCCAACTCTTGCTCCCTGCACCCCTGCCCTGTGGAACCTGTGTAACCCCTACAGCCCTGCCAGTACCCCTACCAGTTAACCCCTGCTCACCCCTGCTCTGTGGAACCTGGGCTAACCCTTGCAATATCCCTCATTTATCCCCTACTGTTATTTAACCCTTTACATTCCAGGGACAGTATAGTATAGGTGAGGGTGGGCTGCTATATTGTGAGTGTGTGTATTATCTAGTTAATATTGTGGGTGGAATTACTAGTGGGAGTGTGTAGTGTAGTCAGTGTATAATATTGTATTGTTGTGCGGCTATATGTACATATATTTATATATGCCAATATAAATATATATAGAAATAGTCTAAATAATTAGACGGTAGACATTGTTTTATATAATAAAGCCTTTTATTGTTTAAAATACAGTTTACGTGGTCTTTATAGTCGCCGCTATAGCTTAAGCGTGAAGAGAATAGAACAGTGTGGGAAATAAATAGGCGGAGCTAGCGTCAGCCGGTTATGCCTATTTATGTATATTAATTAATAATATTCCACAAAATATTATTAATTAATAGCTCCTTTAACAGTCCTTCCCTGCTCTATCAGACACTTTTGAACACTTTCATCGCCTCTCAAATTTTAAAATAAATCCTACTAAATCGAATGCTATAAACATCACGTGTCCAGCTAGGGTGGTAGATAGGGCCAAGGATCGCTCATCCTTCACGTGGGCGTCCTCTTCCATTCCTTATTTAGGGATACAGCTGTCTCCTTCCTCTAAGGATTGGTACTCACACAACTATGTGCCCCTGCTTAAATCTATTGAGGATATAATGAAATCCTGGAAAATCCCCTATATATCGTGGCTATGGAGAGTGAATCTCCTGAAAATGCTGATAGTCCTGAAAATTCTATATATGCTGCAAGTCCTACCCATATTTATACCACGTTCCTTTTTTTCTGAAGCTCCGTAGCCTATTCCTGAAGTATGTATGGAATAACGGTATGTGTAGGGTTGCCTATGCCACTTTAATCAAACCAAAGATGAAAGCAGGAGTGGGCTTTCCCGACCTGGAGAAATTATATGCTGCAATTCAAGCTTCGAGGGTCATAGACTGTGTGGTGATGTGTACTGGAAAGCTGGAAGGGGTGTGTATCTCACTCAGGTTCCTCAACTGGGTGAGATGAATAAAATCCAGGTAGACGGTGCTGGCTTTAGCAAACTTAGTTGCTGGAGCTATTTTGATAGTAATAGCTGGGCTGGATTTTATTTGGGTTGGGAAGGTAGGTCGGCAGTGGGACCTTTCCAACCCACCCAATTCCAGGGCATGTCTTTTCTCTGGCCTGAGGAGATCCGAGGTGAGGCCAGCTGGTGTAATCTAGGAGGGATAAGTAATCCTCCAGTGTGTCAGTCTGGGGAGAGAAACTGACCCTGAGAGAGGGTGAAGCCAGTGAGGCTTGGTGTGGTCTCAGCCAGGTGGGCTGAAGGGGACCACAGGCTACGTATAGCCAGATCTCTCCCGAGACTCTGAGTTTGTGTGGAGGTCATGGCCCGGAAGTGGCTGACCCAGATGGCTGAGGGAAGCCGCAACAAAAGCTGCTTGTGAACAGCGTCTTATTAAAGGTGAGATAGGGAAACCTATGTCTAGCCAGAGCCTAGCCGGGCAGGTATTTTGGTTTATGATTTGTTTTGTGTTGAGTGCTGGTACCAATAAAATAGAGTTGGAAATGGAAAACCTCGTATTTATGAAGAAATTGTGTGATGTGACCCCCTGAGTGTGTACGATCCCTTACAACTGGTACAAACAACCAAGAAGCAAATTGTATGTGCGTGTTGAAGAGGAGGTGGCAGGTTTCTCCCTCACGCAGGCGTTAATTTGGGTAAAAATGGGCAACCGTATACCAGCTCCTGTCTCTACTTTAATGAAAGCACCACTCTTAGCTTGGCATTCCCTCTCAGAAAATGCAGATCTCTGGTCCTATCCATCACCTGTCATGAGGTTGGGGGACCTGTTGGGACTTCCTTCCCCTTTTTCAGGGACATGGACATCTCTACAGCGTTTACTCAACACGCATTCTATGGGGGATGTCTTATCTGATGGGACCTTTCCAGAGCTAACTTCCTTGCACACTAAGACACATTGCTCAGGATTGGATGTCCTCATTTGAAATCTAGCTTAACGCTGTTCCAGACAAGGGTAACTTTTGTAGAGACTTAATGGGGTATGAAAAACTAGCAGTGCAATTCTCTCCAGCTCAAAAACTGATTTCAAAAATATACCTGACTCTCCTGCTTCCCTCCGCGGAGGTACAGTTACCTTACATAGGGGCATGGGAAAAGGAACTGGGAATTACGTTCACTACAGAAGAAATTGGTAATATTTACTCTAGATGCTGTGGTCCCTCTAAGTGCATTACACTTCAGGAAACCTCATACAAGTTGGTTAGCCGTTGGTATAAAATGCCTGTATCACTTCACGCAATGTACCCTTCAGTCCCGCCTGAGTGTTGGAGATGTTTATCCGACATAGGGACGTACACTCATATTTGGTGGGAATGCAGACTCATTAAAAGATACTGGGAGTCAATAGGTAGAATCATATCCAAAGTTTGCCCAGGTTCCCCTAAGCTCTCCACAAAGATTTTGTTTTTGAACTTGTTCCCCTCAGGTTCTTCCCATTTCAACTTTGCCTTATGGGTTCAACTAGTCCTGATTGCTAAGGCAATCGTGCCACTGTACTGGAAGCAGGAATCTGCTCCGCCAGTTTTGCAGTGGATTCACAAGGTGGGTCAGGTGGCAAGGTCGGAGGAAATGAGTTCCCTTTCTTCGAAATCTCTTGCAAAGTTTCGGAAAGTCTGGTCGCCATGGCTAGATTTCTCTGAGTGGGGACATCCAGCCTTTTCTATCTGATGCCTGATGGAGTTTTTTTTAAATTAAATATAGAGGTGTGTCCCGCGCGTTCAAGGTTCCTAGCATGGTCATTGTAGGTTTATGGACTGATTGCACTTTCATGGTCATTGTCTGACGTGTGTTTGAACTCTGTTTAGTAGAGTATTTCTCTTCTACCCAAGTTATCACGCTGCTTGCTTTTGGTTCGTCAATGTTCCTTCATTAGTAGGGATGGTCGGGGGGCTTTTCTACCCTCCCAGGCCATCTCAAACATACCTGAAGCTGTGTAAGCCTTTATGTGCTGTACTGTATATCGGGTAAGACATATGTCAAGTGTTGTTACATGCCTTTAAAAATTAAAACTAATAAAAAGAGATTTATTAAAAAAAAAGAAAGTCAATGGAGGGCGGATCCGTTTACCATTGTGGTCACACCAAACGGATCCATCCCCATTGATTTGCATTGGGGGTCATTCCAGATCCGTCTTGGTGTGGATGCCTAGACCGGAGAGCAAACCGCAGCATGCTGCGGTTTGTTCTCCGGTCTGAAGATGGAACGGAATGCTTTCAGGAGCATTCCGTTGTCTTCAGTTCAGTTTTGTCCCCATTGACAATGAATGGGGACAAAACTGAAGTGTTTTTTTCTGGTATTGAGCCCCTATGACGGAACTCAATACCGGAATTTAAAAATGCTAGTTTGAAAGTAGCCTTAAATGTATAATGTGCTAGATACACATAACCAGGGCCAGTGTTGGGTGGGACAAACTGGGCAATTGCCCAGGGCCCCGATCCTCTAAAAGGCCCCCTGCTTCAGTCCCGAAGGCAGCGTTTAGATCGCAGGAGTGGGTAATTTCCCTGCTCTGACTCCATATATGGAGTTAATGTTACCAACATGAAAGGGGTATTCCCAAGCATGGTCACTATGCTTGGGGACACCATATGTATATATTAATTTTGACTCTATTTTTGAACTGTTTCTGTTGAGATTTGAACTCACAACCTTCTACATTACAGGCAGGAACCTTAACCACTGGGCTATAGAGCTCAGTGTTAAGTAGGTGGTGAAAAACCTCAAAAACCTCATAGAAGTTTCTCTTCTATAATACCATAGAAACTTCTATGAGGTTTTTCAGAACTGACTTAGCATTGAGCTCTATAGCCCAGTGGTTAAGGTTCTTGCCTTTAGTGTAGATGGTTGGGAGTTCAAATCCCCACAGAAACATTTTTAAAAATAGAGGCCAAATAAAACTAAAAGGCCTAACTAAGAGGCCAAATAAAAGGGATTCTGTCACCAGGTTTAGGCATATAGAGATACTGACACATTTGTATAGCTATTAGCGCTCTCATAGTAAATATGTTATTATTATTCTTCCTAGAGCCATACTTTGCTCAAAAAATCATTTTTATTCATATTATAATTACTTACATAAGGAGCCCAAGGGGATGTCCTGTGGGCCGTTGGAGCCCGGCCACGCCGCATATTGTCAAGCCCAGCAACGCCTTCTTGCTAATTATTCACTCCCCTTCATCCCTGTGTTCTTCTCCTGGTGCGGCATAATATTGCGCATGCCTCATCGGGCGAAGCACGCATGCGCTGGAGACCGCACGGATGAGATTACGCCGCACCAGGAGGAGAACACAGGGATGAAGGGGAGTGAATAATTAGCGGGAAGGCGGTGCTGGGCTCGACAATATGCGGCGTGGCCGGGCTCCAACGGCCCACAGGACATCCCCTTGGGCTCCTTATGTAAGTAATTATAATATGAATAAAAATGATTTTTTGAGCAAAGTACAGCTCTAGGAAGAATAATAACATATTTACTATGAGAGCGCTAATAGCTATACAGATGTGTCAGTATCTCTATACACCTAAACCTGGTGACAGAATCCCTTTAAATACATAGGGTGTCCCCAACAATAAAATGTTTGATTTTATTGCGAAAAAAAATTTGCGCAAAACGTAAAATATTATCAAATAACACCCGTATTAACCCACACTAACCTTTTTAACTTGTGTAACGAGTATTTTATGTTGGGAAAGGTGGCAACCCTAGCAGCACCCGTTCATTAGGACTTACTTTGTAAAAAATTATCGCGATATTCTGACCCTCACAACTTTTTTATGATAAAGTGATGAAAAAAACGTGAATTTCGCATTTTCCCATGCGGCGATACCCATAATGCTATTTTTATTTTGTGTTTTTTTTTTTTTGTTTTGGGGAATGGGGGTGATTTTAATTTTTAAGGTGTTTTCGAAACTTTTTTTTTTTTTTTTCTTTTTCTTAAGTCCCCCAAGTGGACCACAACTTACAATCATCAGTAAATTGCTCTATTAGTATGTATAGAAATCACTATATCACAGTTCAGTGCTGCCATCTAGTGGCCTGAACTGGGATATACTAACAATGAGCCTGGAAGCCTAGTACAGGCTGCAGCTTATTTATAGAACAGGGTGCTTTCCCCAATCTCCGCTGGGGGAAAGTGCACCTGAAAAGGAATCCTGCGCTTCCAGTTTTTAACACTCTCAGATGCCATGAGTGAGGGGAACTCATTGCTGTGAGGGGAGGGGGAATGTGGTGTATTCTGGGATCATGAGGGTGAAGAACTGTGTGAGGAGCTTTATGGGGTGTAAATCTGTGAGGGATTGCCGGAATCGACAGAACGTAACTGTGTTGTTAGTACATTATTACAATATTTGGGGCCCCACTTTTGATTTTGCCCAGGGCCACGTTTTTTTCTAAAACCGGCCCTGCACATACCACTATGAATTTCTATATTTTGATGTCTTATATTGACACATGTATTTTCCGTATCGATATATATCTGCATATATTTCAAAAGAAGAAATCAGAAAGACATTGTCAACGACTACATTAAAAGGGTTATCCCATGAATAATGAAAAAAATGAAAATCAGACATCATATAGTACATGTCAATCTCTTTCTAACAAAGTTAGAACCAGTCCTGTAGCTCACATGGATCTAGAGATCTCTACATTCATTGCTCTGCTAGATTTATATCAAGCTGAAAGCTCAAGGGGAGTGGCTTTTCTGCTGCAGCTCAGGGGGTGTGTCTCAGCTCCCCCTATCACAGCTCTGGAGGCAGTTGAAAGATGAAACTGAGCATGTGCGGCCTTCTCAGTGAGCAGGACAAAGAAATAAGAAATTAAGTGGCACTATACAGAAACATTTTATTAAATAACTCAGTAGCTATAGAAAATTTTTAATTACATGCAATTACAGAAGTACTCAGATTCAGGTGCTGGTTTTAAAACTGTAGAATATTTTTTGTGGGACAACCCCTTTAATCATCTACACTTATGGGATGTGCGAGTCTGAGACATCTGCATCACTCTGTTGGATCATGCCGAATTGAAAAGGAACATCTTCATATTATACCATCCTCCGTTCCAGAAGCGCTCACCAACATACAGCGCTCACCACTATACAGCGGCAGCAGGCCAACATGTGGAACGCCACCTCACATAGAAGCAGACGCGCACAAACAGACAGCGGCTGGAATATACGCGGATGCCTACCAGCATCGGACTCAGCGATCCAAGACGCCACAGCTTCCCGTTACAAGAGGGGGTAACGTACAATATTGTTTAACTACAACTTCATTACCCCAAAGTATTTTACTATACCATATATTTAAATCTACCATATTGGGGTTATTTGTGTCATTGGCACTAGACTTATTGCTCTGGAATCAACATACAAAAGGAAAACCAATAAGGAGCCACTTTTCAAATACAATAGGAATATTTGACCAAACACCAATACCCCTCATTCACAGAGTATTGGGATCTATTGCTGGTGATTTACAGATTTGCTGGGACTTATATCCATATGCTTACAAGCATTTATAATTTTTAATTTTTCCATATTTTTCCATTTTATTCTTTTATTATCACTTCTATTATCATTATCACCTTCTTCTGCTATATATTTATATATACTTTTTCTATACCATAATATCTTATATGCAGAAATATTATTCTGCATATATATATATATATTTTAGCACTGGGACCAGTTGCATATTTGTTTATGGCATTAAGATTAATAAATATTCTAAAATTGTAAATATCTACGTATATATCCTTATATTGTACTAACAGGTGAAGAGAGTGCCCATCCTTTACTTCAAATTTCACTTGTATTGAACAGAACACTTAGGGCCGAAATCTAGACCTTTAAGGTGCTTAAAGGGTTTGTCTCACTTCAGCAAACAGCATTTATCATGTAGAGGAAGTTAATACAAGCCACTTACTAATGTATTGTTATTATCCATTTTGCCTCCTTTGCTGTCTGGATTCATTTTTCCATCACATTATACACTGCTCGTTCCTATGGTTACAACCACCCTGCAATCCAGCAGCGGTGGCCATGGTTGTACACTACATAAAAAAACACCAGCCTATATGAGCTCCCATGGTCCTGGCCACCAGAGAGGCCAGCCCTTTTTCCAGCAGTGTGTAAGCACGGCCACCACTGCTGGATTGCAGGGTGGTCATAACCATGGAAACGAGTAGTGCAAAATGTGATGGAAAAATGAATCCAGCCAGCGAAGGAAGCAATATGGACAATCACAATACATTAGTAAGTGGCTTATATTAACTTTGTCTACATGATAAATAACATTTGCTGAAGTGAGACATCCCCTTTAAGGCCAAACCTCTATCTAACCCTTTCTGGAGGAAATCCAATACATCTGGAATGCAGAGGGGAAAGGAAGGAGAGCAGAGATCCCTAGGAACCTGAAGAACACCGACCAAACTCTAGCATATATGTCCCTAGTCACCTTCTTCCTGCTGTTTAGAAGAGTAGATACTACCGACTCAGACAACCCCTTCTGTATCAGGAAGTGACCTTTCAAACGCCAGGCCGTCAAGTGTAGACCCTGGACCTGCGGATGGACCACTGGACCCTGATACAGGAGATAGACATGGGTCCCTGATAGACAGTAGTCTCAACCAAGTGAACCATGCCTGACGGGGCCAAAATGGAGCTATCAAAATTATTGAAGCTTTCTCCTCCCTTATTTTCTTTAACACCCTGGGAATTAACTGCAGGGGTAGGAAAGCGTACAGGAGACCCCTGTTCCAGGGTTGGAGAAACGCATCCACAGCTATGGGATATTCCCCTGGACATAGGGAAAAGAAGCTTTTCACCTTTCTGTTGGCCCTCGTAGCAAAAAGATCTATGTTTGATTGTCCCCAGAGATCTGCTATCTTGGTAAAAACGTCCTAATTTAGACACCATTCCCGCTGGTCCAGCCTGTGCCGACTCAAAAAGTCCGCCTTCCGGTTGTCCACCCCTCTGATGTGGATGGCAGATAGGAACAACACCTTTCCTTCTATGAGAGAAAAGATCTGACTGGAAATATTCTGCAGTTCTGTGGACCTGGTACCCCCTTGATGATTCAGCTAGGCCACCACAGAACCATTGACCGATAATATTTTTAAATGCCGGTTCTGAGGACAGGGAATCACAGCCTACAGGACCTTCTGAACCACAGACAGCTCTTTCGCATTTGAAGAAGTCCCACAGTCTAGCTGTTCCAGATTCCCGGACCAGGATTGAAGAATCTCCTACTGAAGGCACCTGGAATGAGCCTGAGCCCGTAGAACCGCGGGAATGCAGGATGTCAAGGTACCCAGGATTGACATAGCTTTCCTGACTGGGACCCAAGGATGCAGGATTAGATCCCGAATGACTGACCTGACTCTCTCGATTTTGTCCAGAGTCAAAAAGGATTTCTGGGACCTTGAGTCCAACAGTATGCCCAGGAACTTCTGTATCTGTTGGGGGATCATTCTGGATTTCTCCCTGTTCACAATCCAACCCAACGACTCCAGGATCTGCATAACCTGGTTTACCTGCAAAAGATAAATCTGCTTTGATAAAGCTACTATTAAAAAATCGTCCAGGTACGGAATGAACAAAATGTCTCTTTCTCTGATATGGGCTGCCATCTCTGCGATCAACTTGGTGAAAATACGAGGTGCCATCGAAATTCCAAAGGAAAGTACCTGGAACTGGAAGTGTCTTATTCTCAGGGCAACTCTGAGGAACCTCTGATGGCCCTGATAAATTGGAAGATGATAATAGGCATCCTTTATGTTGAGCACCACCATAAAGCAGTCCTTGTACAGAAGATCCACCACTGACTTTAATGTCTCCATCTTGAATTTCCGGTACTTCAAATATTTGTTCAGATTTCTTAAATTTATAATAGTTCTGTAGTCCCCATTTGGTTTCTTTACGAGAAATAGATTTGAGTAGAAGCCTGATCCTTCTTCTTCCGGAGGACGTGGGATAAGAGCGCCCTTCTCTATCAAGGTCTCTATTTCTCTTTCTAATATCCCCTGTCTTTTCATACTTATCTTTGATACAAAGAATCTTTCTGGTGGGGAGGCCGAAAATTCTAGTCTGAAGCCTTCTTTCAGAGCGTCTAAAATCCAACTGCTGTTGGAAATAGCGGCCCAGGAAGGGAGGAAGTTTGTCAATCTTCCTCCCACCCTGGCGTCATTGAGGATCTTTCTTCTGCCAGAGCCCTGGCCCTTAAACAGGAAACCTCTGGACTTGGATGAAGAAAATTTCCACCTGCTATTTCTTTTATTGGGGCTTTTATCCTTACCGGGAAACCTTTTGTTCTGATGAAAGGAATTAAATTGTCTGTGGTAGCTAGTAGGGAAACCTCTCTTCCTATCGCCAGCTTTCTCTAAAATATCGTCCAAAGGAGACCCAAATAAATATTTCCCCTCACAAGGAATATTACAAAGTCGGTTCTTAGACGCAACATCCCCCGACCAATTTTTCAACCAAAGGGCCCGTCGGGCTGAATTAGCCAACGAAGTGGATCTGGCTGAAAGTCTAACAGAACTACAGTCTAAAGTCTACAGAAGCATCCGCTAAAAAATCTGCTGCCTTAGCTATAGCGGGGATATTCTCCAGCAATTGTTCTCTTGGCACCTTCTCCTTAATCTGGGCCTCAAACTGTTTAATCCACAGTATGAGGGCCCGCGCAGTACAGGTAGCGGCAAGGTTTAAAGGACGCACCTATGGACTCCCATGTGCGTCTAAGGAAACTATCTGCTTTCCTATCCATCACCATCACATCTTTTAACTGGCCCAGGTCGTCAAATGGAAGGGAAGATTTAAGGGAAACCTTAGCAATAGGGACATCAATCTTGGGAGCGTGATCCCAAGACTGGCAGTCAGCATCATCAAAGGGGTATTTACGCTTTACTGAAGAGGGTATAAAGCTGCGCTTGTCAGGATTCTTCCATTCATTAGTAATGAGTGCAGATACATTCTTGTGAATAAAGAACGTTTTTTCTTTCCATCTAGCCCCTCAAACATAGTATCCTGAACAGAAAGGGTTTCTTTCGGATCCTCAATGTTAATGGTGACTCTTATAGCTTTTAAAAGTTGATCAGTGTCCTGAATAGGAAAGAAGGGCCTACCACCTCTTTCATCATCAAATGATGACTCTGAATCTAATTCGCCACTTTCCAAAAGAAAACCTTCTTCATCAGAGCTAGAAATATCAGAGTACACTGCTGGAGATTTATCATGGGCTCTATGCTGAGTCTTCTTAGGCTTTAACACGTTCCCTACTTCTTCCCTGATGAGCTTCTTCATACACCTCATCACCAACGCCGACGTTTTCCTATGCCTTCTGGCTCTGCCCTCTTCGTTATCCCGGCCTAGTGAGGTCGCTTAGTGGCCAGAAAAAATCTCCTGGAGGCTCAGACCACTCCCTCCAGGTTTTGCCCACCCCTTTTTCGTTTCTAACTCTGCGTACCTGCGTGGTTACGCGCGCTGCTAATCCTACAGCTTGCTGTGACCCACGTCGGAAGTCGGAGCGCACGTGCTTCCCATCCACAAAAGGAGCGCGTGCTCACCAGTCGCTCCAAGCAGGCTCCAGGGCCCAAGGTACCGCTTAACACAGCGTCTTGCTTATGGATGGGGGGCCGGGTGGCCAGTGACGACTAAGCAGGAGGTCATCTTTTTTTTCTGGGTGTGTGGAGCGGGGAACTCACCCGGTGCACACCCCAACCAGCTGAAACAAAAGATGCCAGGAAGAAACTACTTTCCATCATGGCAATACCTGTAGGAGTTCCCTTCCTAGGACAGAAAACCACTGAGGAAGGGAGAGGCTCCTCCTTTTTTATACCTGTGGGTTTCCTAACTGGGAGGCGAACCCTCTCTCCTGGTGCTGTCATGGACGATTGGAAAAGTATCTTTAATCTGTGCCCGCTCTCTATGCTGATGATAAAGGAGGCTGGCAGCTGCCATGAGGTCATCTCCTCACCGGACACCTCTGTTCTGGAGCATGCTCGCGGAGTTCAGGCCCAGCATAGTGAAGAACACCAGAATGAGTGCGCCCAGCCTTACTACTCATGTGCTGACAGCGCTACAAAACACCACATGAACGAGATATCGAGAGGCCAGGCGAGATCTCAGGAAGGCCCGGGGGTGACGTCAGTTAAAGGAGAGGGAGCAGGTTTAGACTGCTAGCCTCCTTTATCATCAGCATAAGGTGGGAGTGGAGAATAAAGATCATTCAGAAGTCAGAAAAAGATAACAACAACATTGGGAACCACATCATGATGCCATGCTGGCACCGATGTCAGCAGTTTAACCCCTTCCATGCCGCGGTCCGTAGGGACCGCTGTATGGAAGGGGTTAACAGGGAGGGAGCTCCCTCCCTCTCCCATCGGGCGCTGGCAGCGCCGATGGTGTGGCCAGATGAGAGGGAGGAAGCTCCCTCTCCCTTCCATCGGGACGCTGCTCTGCTGTGGCAGCGTCCCGATGGTTACCATGGCAACCAGACGCTTTCAGAAGCGTCTCGGTTGCCATGGTGAAAGCTAAGCCTCATCAGGCTCCTGCTAAAGGCAGGAGCCTGACAAGGCTTAGCAAGAGTGAAAATGCACTGCAGTACACTATATAGTGTACTGTAGTGTATTATAGAACAATCAGACCCACTGGATCTTCAAGAACCAAGTGGGTCTGAGTCTAAGAAAGTGTAAAAAAAAAAGTGTAAAAAAAAAGTGTTAAAAAAAATCCCTTTTTCCCCCCAAAACTCAAATTTGAAATTAGTAAAAAAAGATAAAAAATACCCCAAGCATGTTAGGTATCGCCACGTTCGTAACAACCTGCTCTACAAAAATATCACATGTCCCAACCCCTCAGGTGAACACCGTAAAAAAATAAAAATAAAAACAGGTTCAAAAAAGCTATTTTTGTCACTTTACATCACAAAAAGTGTAATAGCAAGCGATCAAAAAGGCGTATGCCCCTCAAAATAGTACCAATCTAACCGTCACCTCTTCCCGCAAAAAATGAGCCCCTACCTGAGACAATCGCCCAAAAATAAAAAAACTACAGCTCTCACAATGGAGACACTAAAGCATGGATTTTTTTTGTTTCAAAAATGAAATTATTGTGTAAAACTTAAATAAATTAAAAAAACTATACATGTTAGGTATCGCCACATCCGTAACAACCTGCTCTACAAAAATATCACATGAGTTAACCCCTCAGGTGAACACAGTGAAAAAAATAAAAAACAGGTTCAAAAAAGCTATTTTTGTCACTTTACATCACAAAAAGTGTAATAGCAAGCGATCAAAAAGGCGTATGCCCCTCAAAATAGTACCAATCTAACCGTCACCTCTTCCTGCAAAAAATGAGCCCCTACCTGAGACAATCGCCCAAAAAATAAAAAAACTACAGCTCTCACAATGGAGACACTAAAGCATGGATTTTTTTTGTTTCAAAAATGAAATTATTGTGTAAAACTTAAATAAATTTAAAAAACTATACATGTTAGGTATCGCCACATCCGTTACAACCTGCTCTACAAAAATATCACATGAGTTAACCCCTCAGGTGAACACAGTAAAAAAAAATAAAATAAAAACAGGGTCAAAAAAGCCTTTTGTCACTTTACATCACAAAAAGTGTAATACCAAGCGATCAAAAAGGCATATGCCCCTCAAAATAGTACCAATCTAACCGTCACCTCTTCCCGCAAAAAATGAGCCCCTACCTGAGACAATCGCCCAAAAAATAAAAAAACTACAGCTCTCACAATGGAGACACTAAAGCATGGATTTTTTTTGTTTCAAAAATGAAATTATTGTGTAAAACTTAAATAAATTAAAAAAACTATACATGTTAGGTATCGCCACGTCCGTAACAACCTGCTCTACAAAAATATCACATGAGTTAACCCCTCAGGTGAACACAGTAAAAAAAATAAAATAAAAACAGGGTCAAAAAAGCCATTTTTGTCACTTTACATCACAAAAAGTGTAATACCAAGCGATCAAAAAGGCATATACCCCTCAAAATAGTACCAATCTAACCGTCACCTCTTCCCGCAAAAAATGAGCCCCTACCTGAGACAATTGCCCAAAAAATAAAAAAACTACAGCTCTCACAATGGAGACACTAAAACATGATTTTTTTTGTTTCAAAAATGATATTATTGTGTAAAACTTAAATAAAAAAAAAACTATACATGTTAGGTATTGCCACGTTCGTAACAACCTGCTCTACAAAAATATCACATTAGTTAACCCCTTAGGTGAACACAGTAAAAAAAAAAAAAAAAAAAACTGAGCCAGAAAAGCCATTTTTGTTTACCTTGCCTAACAAAAAGTGTAATATAAAGTGATCAAAAATCATATGTTCCCCAAAATAGTATCAATAACACTGTCACCTTATCCCTTAGTTTCAAAAATATGGGCACTTTTTGGTTGTTTCTACTGTAGGGGTGCATTGGGGGGGCTTCAAATGGGACATGGTGTCTCAAAACCAGTCCAGCAAAATCCGCCCTCCAAAAACCATCTGGCGCACCTTTCCTTCTGCGCTTGGCCATGCGCCCATACAGTAGTTTACAATCACATGCGAGGTGTTTCTGTAAATCGCAGAATCAGGGTAATAATTTTTGAGGTTTTTTTTGCTATTAACCCTTGATTTGTTACAGGAAAAAATGGATTAAAATGGAAAATCTGCAAAAAAAGTGAAATTTAGAAATGTCATCTCCATTTTCCTTTAATTCTTGTGGAATACATAAAGGGTTAACACAGTTTGTAAAATTAGTTTTGAAAACCTTGAGGGGTGTAGTTTCTAAAATGGGGTCATTTATGGTGGTTTCTATTATGTTAGCCCCACAAAGTGACTCCAGAACTAAACAGGTGCTTAAAAAAATGGTTTTGGAAAATTTCTAAAAAAATTTAAGACTTGATTCTAAAATTCTAAGCCTTCTAACATTCCCAAAAAATAAAATTACATCTACAAAATGATGGCAACATAAAGTAGACATATGGGACATGTAAAGTAATAACTATTTTGTGAGGGATCACTATCTGCCTTAATAGCAGAGAAATTCAAAGTTTGAAAATTACAAATTTTTCCAAATTTTCTGTAAATTTAGGATTTTTTTATAAATAAAGGTGATTTATATTGACTCAAATTTACCACTGTCGTGGAGTACAATGTGTCACGAAAAAACAATCTTGGAATCAGTCGAATCGGTGAAAGAATCCCAAAGTTATGAATTGATAAAGTGACACATGGCAGATTTTAAAAATGTGGCTTCGGCATTAAGTGTAAAAGTAGCTTCGGCCTTAAGGGGTTAAGTATCTCCTTTTTAATAGCTCATGCCTTATGTTGATTTTATTTTCCCTAAAATGAAAACACTTTATTATCTGGCCCTAGCTTTATACTACACCCTCTTGACTTCTATGGTTTTCTGTATCAGAACATAATAAAAAAACTTATAGTTCTTGAAGTATAGTTCTTCAAATTGAGTAAATCTTACCTCCTAAAAGAACACAAAAACAAAACAAAGCCACAATTCAGAATCTATGTGTGAACAACTATATTAGGCATATTTCTGGCACAGAACGCGGTGCAACGGTTATTTGCGCCGCAATCTGCAACTTTTCTCCACTCATAACAGGTTTAAAAAATAGGTGTGTTGTGGGGAAGGGGCCAGCAGATCCGTCTTGTTTATCATTTTCTACGCCTGTTTTAGGCATAGAAAATGGTCTAAATGTAAGACAGCTCAGAAGCTGTCTTACATTGAGACCAGCAGTTGATCGGCTGAAGTTACGTAGAGGCTGATACCACTTCATAACTTTGCCAGATGCACCGCCAGATATAGGGGCTTCTAAAAGGCCAGTATTAATAATGAACCCCTAAGTGCACCATTAGGCCAATTTCACATAAGCATATTTAGTCTGTGAAGTGCACTCTGTGTGACAGCAGTATTTCTCAGACTGATAACTGCTCTTGTGACAAACTCAATGCCTTATAATTTATAATGTTGTGTGTTCCTGCCCGACAGCGTATGTATTGAAGTGTACAAACGGAATGCCAACAGTTCTGAAGACAAGTTCAGCCAGGAACACAAAGCATTATTGACTGCCTTGATGAAGTCCTACATGGCCAAAGATAACCTGCCGCTCTGCTCAGATTCAAAATCAGAATCAGTGTTGTCCCTTGAGGCGGTGGAAAGAACCATAGTAGAGGTTAGATCGCCAGCTGTAGTCCTGTCCTGAGAGGGACCTGAGGATAATTAGGAGGAGTGGGACTTGCGAGACGAAACCCTTGGTTGCTGGGACCTGTTTCTGGAGGTGGAGCATGACCTGCAAAATATTGTTAAGTGGGCACATGTGAAATAAGCAGTGATCCCAGTAGGGGGGACAGTGAGGGAGGCATGCTACCTATGGGTGCCTTCCTTAGAACAGGACATGGAGGCTGGGAATGGAGCCTGAAGGAAAAAAAAAAAAAATGCCAGAAGCTACCCTACTGGGCCCGATACAGTGTCCCCCAAAAGAGGTGTTGCCTTAGCTGTAGGTACTTCAGAGAAGGTGCTGGACACAGAAGCTGATGATCGGCCGGTGAAAAGCTCAAAATGGAAGTAGAGAAGAAGTGTTGGAGAAGTCACCGTACAGGGAGTTCACACTTGTAAGAGATTGGGAGGGAAGGAAGCCCCTGCCAACAATAGATGAAGGCGCCAAAGAAAAAAGAATGAAAAGAAAGAAAGAGGCAGAGAAAGGTACAGCTTACTCAGGATGGAAGCCGGGGCCCTCTAGTACAAAGCCTGACCGGGAACTAGGCACCGTTGTTGCTTCAGGCGATGAAACATTGCGGTGCTGAACAAACCACTCAAAAAAAAAAAAAAAAAAAAAAATATATATATATATATATATATATATATATATATATACTTATACTACATTGGCAGCCACCCTGGTAGATGTTATGGTCAGGAGGGAAAAATATCCTGGCCAAAGAATGATCCTGGGTCTAAAGAGGGGGTAAGAGACTGATGGAGCATAGTCCTAGCAGAAGAAAAGGGGCAGAAGGTGGAGGGCACACGTGCTAAGGTGAATAAAAAATGGAAAAGGAGGAAGGCCCATAGTTGCCACCTAAAATCTTTTGGGTGCAGCCAGGTCACCCTTTCAGCAAACACACAAGAGAGGATTAGCAGTATTCGAATGCAGATGCAGTACTCTGGGACTGGGTGATTGGCAAGGTTACTGAATACGTGCCCATAGAGGGTTCTACTAAAGTGGAGACCCATGATGAAGACCCTCTGCCACAGGACAAACATTGCAGATTGACAAGAGTAAAAATAAATACATAAATAAGTACAAAAGTAAATAAGTACAAAAAAAAATAAAAAAAAGCAGCAAGTCCTACAAAAAAAGGGACAGGGCATGTCTGCTTCCTACAGACACCAGAATAAAACTGGTCAGTCCAGTGTCTGGGAAGTGTATAGACCTTCTTGTGTCAGCCTCCTCCCGGCAGCTGGGCTTACACCCATGGTGCTGTGTTTCCCAATGTCATTCACAAGAAAGTTGTTTTTTTTTCACTAGGAGACTTAAACCCCTTCAGGACCCTGGAATTTTCAATTTTTGCGTTTTTGTTTTTCACTCCCTGCCTTCCCATAGTCCTAACTTTTTTTTATTTTTCCATTCACATAGCCTTTTGAGGGCTTATTTTTAGTAACATAGTAACATAGTTTACAAGGCCGAAAAAAGACATCTGTCCATCCAGTTCGGCCTGTTTTCCTACAAGTTGATCCAGAGGAAGGCAAAAAAAAAACCCTGTGAGGTAGAAGCCAATTTTCCTCACTTTAGGGGAAAAAAATCCTTCCCGACCCCAATCAGGCAATCAGAATTACTCCCTGGATCAACAACCCATCTCTAGTAACTATAACCTGTAATATTATTACCTTCCAGAAATACATACAGACCCCTTTTAAACTCTTTTAGTGAACTTACCATCACCACCTCCTCCGGCAGAGAGTTCCATAGTCTCACTGCTCTTACCATAAAGAATCCTCTTCTATGTTTGTGGACAAACCTTCTTTCCTCCAGGCGCAGGGGATGTCCCCTCGTCACGGTCACAGTCCTTGGGATATAAAGATCATGGAAGAGATCTCTGTACTGACCCCTGATATATTTATACATTGTTATTAGATTTTTTTTGTGAGACAAGTTGTACTTTCTAATGGCACCATTTTCATTTACATGCCATGTAGTGGCAAGTGGAAAATAAATTCCAAATGGGGTAGAATTGGGAAAAAACGCAATTCTGACAAAGGTTTTTATTATTATTTTTTTATGCCGTACACTATGTGGCAAAATTGACCTGTTATCTTCATTTCCAGGTCAGTAGGGTTACAACAATACCACACTTGTATTGTGTAATCTTGCGTTTTAATACTGAAAAAAAAATTAAAACCTTTGAAGAAAAAAATGATGATTACTCTTACTGGTAGTCGGATTTTCCAGACCCCACGACAGCACCAAAGAGAGAGGGATCCACCCCCAGGGACAGGAAACCTGCAGAATAAAAAGGTGGAGCCTCTCTCCCACCTCAGTGGATTACAGAGCATGAGAGGGACTCCAACCTCTGTTAATTACATACATAACCTACTGACAACCTATATTAAAATTATTATTATTTTTTTTTTATGCGACACCCAAGTGAAAGGAAGACCAAAACCAAGGGAGGGAATAAGATGGGTGCTGTCGTGGGGTCTGGAAAATCCGATTATCGGTAAGAGTAATCATCATTTTTCCCCTCCCCCACGACAGCACCACAGAGAGAATTACAGAGAAAACTAGGGTGGGACCATCCCCTGAAGAACTTTACTGCCAAAGGAAAAATCAGCAGACGAAAGAAGATCCAACCTGTAGTGGCGAAAGAAAGTAGAAGGAGAAGCCCAGGTGGCCGCCTTACAAATTTGTTCAATCGTGGCAGAAGATCTCTCCACCCAAGAAGTAGAAACAGAATGTGTAGAGTGTGCCTTCACCGACAGAGGAGGAGACAGACCAGATTCCAGATAGGCAAAGGAAATGCCCAATCTGATCCATCTTGCCAAAGAACTTTTTGTAGCCTTCATACCTCTGTTTGTCCCAGAGAAAAGAACAAACAGAGCTGAAGACTTTCTCCATGACTCAGTAGACTTAAGATACTGAAGCAAGCAGCGCCTAACATCCAATGAATGAAAATCTTTTTCCCGAGTTAACTTCTTAGGATCATTACAAAAGGAAGGCAAGATAATCTATTGGGTCCTATGAAACTGGGAAGAGACCTTTGGTAAAAAGGCCGGATCTGGGCGAATGATCACCCTATCATCCATAATGACTGTAAATTGAGGATTTTTAGAAATTGCATGTATTTCACTAATTCTTCTTGCAGAAGTAAGGGCCACCAAAAGAATCATTTTAAGAGTAAGGTGTTTTATACTGCAAGGAGAAATAACCGATGTTTGGTAAGTGCTTGCAAAACTACATTAAGATCCCAAGGAGGAATCTTAGGACCTGAAATAGGTGTACTTTTAGAAACGGCTTTAAAAAACCTGATCACTAAACCTGATCAGAGGCAAAGTTTTGTTCAAACAGACTGGATTAAGCTGATACATGAACTTTAAGGGTACTCTTGGAAAGACCCAGGGAAAGGCCCTTCTGCAAAAACTCCAAAACCTGAAGCCTAGAAACGGTATCTGGCAAATTTTTTGGGTTTAAATTATAACACTGTATGAACTTATACCAAACTTTTGCATAAATTCTGACAGTGACCGTTTTTTTACTTCTCAGCAGAGTGGCAATGAGCTCTTGAGATCTTTTTTGTTAAAAGATCCTCTCAAGATCCATGCAGTCAGCCGAAGACCCCGAACCTGAGGACGAAGAACTGGGCCCTGGGATAACAGGGAATCTGCGGCAAAATCCATGGATCCGCGAAGAAGAGAAAAACAGGCTCTCCTGGGCCAAAAAGGAGCCACCAGAATAATCTTTGCCCGATCTTGTTTGACTTTTCTCAGCACTAGAGGTATCAATTGAAAGGGGGGAACGCATAACCTAACTGGAAGTTCCATTTTATCTGTAGGGCATCCACCTCATAAGGGGATTCCCTTGGGTTTAGGGAGCAAGATCTTGCTACCTTGCGATTTTGTCTGCATGCAAACAGATATAGTTGGTACACCCCATAACCTCGTGAGGTCTATAAATATTTCCTGCTTTAGGGAACACTCTCCCTGCCTTAGCTGGTGCCTGCTGAGAAAGTCTGCCCACAAATTTTCTTTTCCTCTTATGTGGAGAGCTGAAATATGTAGGGATTTCCTTTCCAGATTTTTGAACAAACTGTAAGTCTCTGACAGAAGAGAAACTGACCTCGTCCCCCCTCGATGATTTATATACGCCACCGAGGTCTGATTGTCCGAGAGGATTCTGACGTGACACCCGTCCTCTTCCAAGCCACCAGGATTTCTATTTGCAGGGGGCATAAATGAAATTGGGCCCATTCTTCCGCTGGAATGCATGACACCAGAGTTCCAAGAACGGACATTGCTTTCCTTATGGTTAAGGAACGGGATTCCAAAGAACGTAGCTGACTCTGAACATTTAGAATTTTTTCTTCCGTCAGGAAAATCCTCTATGAAACAGAGTCCAGAATGAGGCCCAAGAATATCTGTCTGTGTAGTGGAATAAGCTTTGACTTATTCTCGTTTATAATCCAACCCAGATTCTGGATAATCTGGCAAACTTCTTTTACTGCAACTGTGCAATCCAGGCGAGATCGAGCAATTATCAAGAAGTCGTCCGGATACGGGACAAGCAGAATGTTTTTCATTCTGATAAAGGAGGCCATGTCCGCCACAATCTTGATAAAGATTCTTGGGGCCATAGACAGGCTGAAAGGCATTGCCTGAAATTGAAGTTGCCGCAAGCGATCATCCATGAACACTGCCACTCTTAGAAACCGTTGATAATCTGGATAAATCGGGACATGGTAATAGGCGTCCTTCAGACCCAGGACCGCCATGTAACAATCTGGATACAATAAAGGAATGGTCATCTTTATAGTCTCCATCTTGAACTTCTTCAATTTTAAGAACCGATTTAGACTTTTCAAATTGATTGTTCTGAATGTCCCATGTGGTTTGGGGACCAGAAAAAGACTAGAGAAATATCCTGTTGACAGTACCTGAGGGGGCACTGGAATTAGAACTTTCTTTTTGATAAATTTTTGAACTTCTCCTAAGATGGGAGAAGACCCTCCTTTTAAAGAGCCACATTGGGTTACCCGGAATCTCTCTGGAGGAAGGGAAGCAAAGTCTAGTTTTAGCCCTGAAAGAATGTCTAAAATCCAAGTACTTTATTATTCTCTATGAGGTTACAGCACACATCCACTCTAGGCCAAAGTTGGGTGCTCGTCTTGTTCGGACCCTTGCTTCACCCCAAGGATACAGTCTTAGTGTGTATATATATATATAGGTAAGTAGACAGCACTCCACAGGTTTAATGCAATGTGAATTTTATTCCATTTCAGTCGGACATTATGCACAACATGAGCAACGTTTCGGGCTGACAAAGCCCTTCATCAGGCTGGTGTGCAAAACAACAAAAAAGAGACAAACGAAACACTAGGTCAGATACACTGCATGATTAAACAAGTCATGATTCAAATAAGCGGATACATGGCGTTTCCCTGATAAACAAAGGGATAGTTCATAGGCACTTGTAATCAATATTACCTGGGTAATATGGGAAGAGCTTAACATATAAAGAAATGGCTATCGCAGTTTTCCCTTATTTTTATATAAAGTATCCCAGTATCCAGAAACATGAATGGTATATAACATATAGGACAGACACATATGCCTAATGGTACCACTGAATATGGAGTGGGTTAGAGAGCAACTGGTCATATGTGGCTCAATATGTTAGTACCTATACATCACTACATATTAATTCGTTCATAATAGGTTCATGAACAAGTAAAACAAGTCACAGGAACCATAATGTCTCTAGGACAATCAGGCTGAAGTATGAGAGGAGTGAAATCGCATAAAAGAAGCTCAGGCTTACCATAGAGGTGTTGTAGCAGCGTGTGTTAGGTCGGCCATGTGGCTAAAGCGCATGGTAGTGGCGTTTAAAAAGCACTGGGAAGTAGACGTCATCCCCTGGAGACAGGGGGCCGGCCCTCGGTATGGTGAATCAAGTGCAAATAGTAAAGGACCAGTAAGAGTGACGTGATCACTGGAGGCCGATGTTTGTGGAGGCGCAGAAACTCGGCAGGTAATGTGCGCATGCGCAGGAGAATTTAAACATGCTGTGTGCCGTGGATATAACTCCGTTGCCACACAGGGTCGGGGCGCATGCGCTATTGTCAGGGCGCAGTGGCTCCCGCCATCTTGAATGTGGGATGGGGTAGACTTAGGTGCGCAGGCGCAATAGGTAAATATGAGCCGGCGGCCATCAAGGGATCAGGAAAATAACCCTTCTTCCATATCAAATGATAAGCTATATCCAATAAAGGTTAGGCTTCACATAGGGAAGTTTTATAGAGTTATGTTAAAAGGGAGGTGGCTAATAATAGGAAGGTATGCAGGTCAAGGAGTGTATAAAGACAAAGATCCATATTTTATACCAGCTAAGTACTTATCAAAATCAATCACAAGAACTAGAAGTAATAACAGAGGAATGAGTACACTCTAGTTGTGTGTGTGGATACAAAAGGCTGTAGTATACTTATGGTGAGACCCATATTCTTCAAAGCCTCAAACATCCCCCGGGTAGACCGATTGTATCGGGATGTGACTCATTATTTCAGCCAGCTTCCAAAATGCTGGATTACTTACTTAGACCCTACACACAGAATGGGAAATCATTTTTAAAGGATACCACCGATTTCCTGAACAAGATCCAGGATTTAAAGGAGGACTGGGGCGAGTGTTACCTGGTTACAATGGATGTAACCAGTTTATACACGAATATTCCCACCGATGAAGGCATTGATTGTGTGAAACAAGCCATGGAAATGTACAAAGAATTTTCCGATGGCGAGCAAGATTTCATCTTACAGTTACTAAGCTTTGTCCTTAAGAGGAATTACGACTTCCGGTTCCGGCGCCGACATGATCAGCAGCGTGTGATTTAATGATGCTGTGCAGAAATGTATTCCGGCTTGTGAAGGCCTGAGATATAGCTTGATGACATGCATAATTATAGAAGGGGATACTAGGGGAAAATGTGAGTTGGTAGGAGAGAGTGAGGAGATGTTGGTCATGGCGGAAAAAAGTGAAGTCGGAAACCAGCGACCCCTAGAGGGGTATTTTTTTGTTTCTGTAGTTCTATTTCTACTTCTATTTCTATTTCAGAAGTTGTGTTCAATCGTTGCTAGTTTTATTGTTAGGGGGAATTTTAGGGAATCTTGTTTTCTCAGATGGTACCTTGGATTCTATTGCTCCATCTTAATTACCAGAAATGTTGAATATAGTATCTTGGAATGTCAAGGGACTTAAGTCCCCACACAAGCGTTTAATGGTGCTACGTCATCTGAAGCGATTAAAAGCTGACATTGCTTTGCTACAAGAGACGCACCTAGAGAAAAAGGATTTTTTTAGGCTGCGTAAACTGTGGGTAGGGGAGGTCCTCGGGTCTCCATCGGTGAACTCCAAAGCCGGGGTTATTACCTTACTGCACAAGCAACTGCCTCTTACTATTCAAACTGAATGGGCTGACGATGTAGGTAGACTGCATCACCTCGTACTTAGTTCCCCTACATCTGACCTTAGTATTTATAATGTTTATGGCCCTAATGACAATAGACATGGGTTCTTTGATTCCTTAACATCCAGGGTGTTACATGATACCACGTTCCAAAAAATTGTAGCGGGGGATATGAATACGGTGATGACTGCAGATGAGGATAGGCGACACCATACCTCTGCCCACAGAGCGGAAATGTGTCTGCAGAACTTTACAGCTAGTACCCATTTAATTGATATATGGCGACTATTACACCCAGAAGATAGGGAATTTACTTTCCACTCTCACTCGCACAACTCTTGGTCGCGCATTGATTATGCCCTCTTGACTTCAATGGTAGCACATCGTTGCACACGCGCTTCCATAGAGGATCTAGTTATTTCAGATCATGCACCCCTCTTAATCTCCCTGAAGGACCGCATCCCTAGAGGCAAGGATTACATTTGGCGATTTCCCTCTCAGTTGTATGAAGATGAAAAGTTTCATGAGAAGCTTAAGGGATGGTGGGACATGTATCTGGTTGATAACCAGTCTACCTCTGACTCCCGGTTACTGTGGGAAGCAGGGAAGGCGGTGATCAGAGGGAAACTAATGGCTGAGGTAGCTTTCAGGAAAAAGACAATTTTTTCGCAATTAGAGGGGCACAGTAAGGCCCTTAGACAGGCATATTCCAAATTTCTAGGAGACCCAACTCTGCCTAATAAAACAAGATGGAGGGAGGCTAAAGAGGAGTACGAAACGTGGCTCCGTAAAAAGGAAGATTTAGTCTGCTATCAGTCTGAGGCTCGTCTATATCGATTTGGCAACAAGGCAGGCAAATTATTAGCGAGATTTGTGAAGGGCCCATATACGGCTAAACCTATATTAGCGATTAGATCCAAGGAGGGGCAGATACATCAGGACCCACAAAAAATTAACCATATTCTCTTAAACTATTATAAGTCCCTATATGCTGACGTGCAGGGATCCCCCCAAGAAGCCAAAGATTGGTTGCAACACATCAACTTACCTACGCTGTCAGACGATATGTTAGACGTACTTAATGCTCCTGTGACATCAGAAGACATATCTTTGACCATCAAACAGCTCAAACTAAATAAAGCTCCGGGACCCGACGGATATACGGGAGAATTCTATAAAATATTGAATGATCGGATTTCCCCACTATTGAGGGAGGTGTATGGTCAGTATGTTTCGGGAGGGGCCATATCAGATCATTGCAATACAGCCAACATTAAGGTATTACACAAGTCAGGAAAGGACCCACTGTTGCCAACTTCATATAGGCCAATCTCCCTGATAAACGTGGACATCAAATTGATATCCAAAATCCTTGCAGACAGACTAGCTAATCTGCTACCGCATCTAATATCCAAACAACAAGTAGGCTTCGTTAAAGGCCGAGCTGCGGTATATAATATACGCAAAGTTATGGCGGTCTTGGACCATGTAGCTAACAATCCAACAAAATTTAAACATCCAGCTATACTGACAATCGATGCGGAGAAGGCCTTCGATAATGTCAAGTGGAGTTGGCTACATATGGTCTTAGATAAGATGAAGATTCGAGGCCTTTTCCGCAGCTATATAACTACGTTATACTCCAATCCGTATGCCAGGGTGTGCACCCCTGGTTTCCTATCTGAATCTTTTTCCTTACAGAAGGGTACACGCCAGGGGTGTCCACTCTCTCCACTATTATTTAATATAGCTATAGAACCATTGTCAATAGCAATCCAGACTTCAACTACAATTGCAGGGATTCCCGTGGGGAAAGAGGAGATAAAACATGCTTTGTTTGCCGATGACATTCTTTTCTTTTTAAAAGACCCCCATGCAGATGTCTCCACGGTGTTCTCATTACTCTCTCAATTTGGGAAGTATTCGGGGTTTAAAGTAAATCAAGCGAAATGTGAATTACTTGATATATCACCTAAAAAGTCTCCAATAGCTTTGAAAAAGGAAACCCATGTTGATCATCTATATAAACCATTCATTAAATATTTAGGGATCCAGGTAGGACGTAATACAGGAGATATTTACTCGTTAAATTACACGCCACTGATAAAGTCCATTATTGCTGATCTTGCCAAATGGCAAAAACTTCCGCTGTCACTCTTGGGAAGGTGTTATCTCTTGAAAATGATGAGTTTCCCCCGACTTTTGTACCCTTTACAAACTCTCCCGATACTATTGAGGCATAAAGACATTAAGGCTCTGGAACGAGCATTCAGTATGTTCATTTGGAACTCGAAAAAAAGCAGGATTTCTCAATATAAACTAAAGCTACCCAAAGATAAAGGGGGATTGGCTTTGCCAGACATTAGAGGATATAATCTCGCCAGCCTGATGCGACATTGTGTAGACTGGGTGCGAAAGACTAGTAACTACTCCAACTTGGAAGTAGAAGAGGCTCTGGCGCAACCGTGGACACTTGATAGTATTATACATACATCTTA
The DNA here is from genome assembly GCA_900303285.1 of Rhinella marina. Lineage (NCBI taxonomy): Eukaryota > Metazoa > Chordata > Amphibia > Anura > Bufonidae > Rhinella > Rhinella marina. Next base: position 26,292 of record ONZH01005266.1, read on the forward strand.
TTCCGAGTTGCCTCAAGGTATAAAAAAGAGCATACTGTTACGAGATACCATTATAACGTGGAAGGTGGTGCGGAAGATATATGGTCTATCATACCAAGTATCCAAATACTTAAGACCCTTGCATCTTCTGCATACCGGTGGAACTTGGCAGATCAGGTTAAGTTCACCTCAGGGAATAATCCCAAACCTCTCGGTTTCAGACTTTTGGAATGTTGAGGCACACCGCTATTATTCCTTTATGGAATTTAAAGGCAAACATAATATATCCGATTCTTCCTTCCTGGCTTATTATCAAATAGTAGGAAACTTAAAGTCCAAGTTGGAGGACTTCTCAAAAGACTCTGGTAATAATGACTTTGACAAATTGGTGATTTCGCCAGGTGGGAAGATGGATATAGCGACACTGTATGCTCATATTAGAGGAAGGCAAACAACAAAAGCAGAAGTTCAAGTCTTTGCAAGCTGGAGAAAAAATCTCCCAGAACTTCCAAAGGAAACAATTGGCAGTCTAATCACTGAAGGCTGGGAACGTGTTAAAAAGGCCAATATTAGTGAAATATGGAGAGAAACTCAGTATAAGATTATTCACCGAGCAATATATGGGTTCAGCAGCCACTACAGGGGGGATAGGGGAGGGAGAATAATGGCGTGTCCCAAGTGTAACACAAAAGACACTGATATGTTTCATGGTTTGTGGGAATGTTCAGCTGTTCGAGTGTTTTGGAATCAGTTCGGTGACTTTATGCGTGAGAAGCTGAACGAAGACTTTCCTGCAACGCCTGAAATGATTCTGTTCCAGAACACAGGGAAGCAGGGACAACATGGAGGTGAAATGTTGCATGTCTTTCTTCTGGCGGCTAAAAGGTGTTTATTATTCAAATGGCTGGAAGGGAAATGTCCACCTATATCTGCAGTAGTGACACAAGTAAAAAAATGCATGTGGTTAGAAAAATATGAGGCAGAGAGAAAGCAAGACTCAATGGCTAAGAAATATTTTAATAAATGGCGGTATTTTATTTGTGAATTTCTGCAACCAGAGGAGAGACATAGCATAGTGCTTCCTTTTAAAGATTCTACGTGGTACTTACGTGAGGCCGTGGCAGGCACTTTGGGACCTCTTCGGATTCCTTAGAGAGGGATAATTTTGAGATCACATGAATCCACCCATTTCTATTACAAAACCTGTCTCCCTCAGCAGAGGAGATATAGTCAACGGGGAGGGGAGCTGTGGGATCCATAAGGGACGCATTTCGAGGATATGTCAGTATTAGATTTGCAAGCAAAACAAATGAATGACGTAGTGAAGATCAGCATACTTCTTGAGGTACTTTGTCGAAAACCAGGGATACCATCTGAGAGAGGGGGGGGGAGGGACGAGGGTGGTATGTTAGTTTTTGTATACTACATGGATGCAAAACATGTATTACATTTACCGTGTATAGTCTTATCCTCTGTAAAAATTGCATTGTACTTTTCTGTTTACATTACTTTGGGTGAAAAAAATTGAAAAAACCTAATAAACATTTTGTTTAAAAAAAAAAATCTGATCCTGGTTCCTTAGGGTGAGGCATTGAGGTGGACATATAAGGAATTCTCCAGGACTAAGAAAACAGTACCTCGCCTTTCCACAGGTTGTCTGGTATCTCAGCTCCATTGAGGTAAATGAGATTGATTTGTAATACTACATACAAGCTATGGGTGCTTTGAAAAAAAATATCCATGTTTATCTAATCTTGGTCAATCCCTGTAATGTCTACTGCATAAATGAGTTTCCATTCCTCAAATCCATTTCATGTTGTAGACGTTCAAGATGTTATTGTTACCTGTACGAACAGCTGTACAGACTAAGCACATCTACTCAATGTGACACTGAACTTAACATGCCATTCTGGTTTTAATTGTTAACTAATATTCCATCCATTTCCATCCAAAATCCATGATTTACTTTACAGTGCACTTTATCAAGAAATAAATGTGTTTGCTCAACAAATCTACTTGACTTAAATTACGAAATTACAGGCAGTGTGCCAGTTCAAATTAATGTGTAAACTACTTTGTTAGAAGTCCTCAAAAAGGCAGCAATGCCTTTAGTTAATGTGCCAGTGTAAAAATGTGGCGCCCACACTGTTTAGTACTGATATATGTGCTGTATATTTTACAAAATTTACTGTAACAACATGCAGAACATACATCCGCAATACTGCTTTCAGCGGTATTATGGATCTTTGTGTGTGGGATGTCTTCTAGTGGTGAACAGAAAACACATCCTCTGAAATGCAGATGTCATTTTGATATTATACGGATCCATATTTTGAACAAATTCCATAGATCTCTATGATCATTTTGTTCTTATTATATAAAAAAAACACACACACTTGTGTGAACCTGGCCTAAATCATGGTTACTACTGCCATTTTTATTACCTGTGAATGGTTGTAAATGTTCGTAACTCTATAAGCAAGCCAATAATACAGATGACTGTGCGTCTCACAGAAGGTTTAAAATTCATATTCGTGGCCTGCTTTAGAGTAAGCAAGCAGTTTAAGCATATAAAATAAACACTTGCTTTACCACACAGGTGTGTGCTCTGTAAAGATAAGTTGACTCAAGCTTGCAGAATACATTTTCAGGTAAAGTAAATAGACGTGTATTCGCTCACTCTTTTACAGCAGTACCACACTTCTTGGATCTCTACGATGCTGTAGAGGAACACAGGCTTGGCTGTGTTAGTTCAGTTCCCCCTTTATGCTGTGAATCCTAGACAAATCTTTTGGCACTTTTTCAAGCGCATAAAAACATCATCATGCAATACAAAAAAAAAACATAAAAAAGCTATAAAAAGATGAAACACATCATCCTTTCTCATGGCTTGGGGCAGGATGATATGTTTCATCTGAAACCTGCAGCTTTTTTAAAAAAAATAAAAATCTGGAGTTTTTAACCACAAGGGCCAGAAGATTTGTCCAGGAATCACAGCATAAAGAATCAATTTTCCCATGAGATATGTCCTTCCTTACCTTTCCTCCTGCATGAAATATCCCAAGATTAATGGTCTAAGTTGACCAGCTTTTTTTTTTTTTTTTTTAAATCCTTTTGCGCTACTCTATCGGGCATTGTTAGTAGTGCAAACTTTTTCCTTTTGAAACTCGCTCTACTACTTAGGATATCTTAAGAAAAGAGGAGGGGTAAGGAAGAACTCTGTTACACCTGTGGATGTTCTCTGTGCTCAAAACATTTCAACTGTATTGGAAAACATGTCAACCTATAAGCACTCGACCTATACGGGCTACCACAGGAAATATATACATAATCCCTTACAAAGACATATCTGTGCATACCCAAATAAACAACACATCAATTGTAGTTTAAAACCCAACTTTTATTAGTATTAATATAAAAAAGTCATATGCAGAGCAAATGCCAAATAAAAGTACAAATACAAAAAGATCTGGGGGAAAGATCATCAGGGGGATAATCTATCCCTACCACTATTACATCTCATAATGCATGGCTGTGCCACGCAGCCGGTAGGCGAAACGTGTTGGGTAAGTGGGAGACACGGGTACTTTCAGAAGCCGGGAGGTAGAGGTTAGTGGCACAGCCATGCATTATGAGATGTAATAGTGGTAGGGATAGATTATCCCCCTGATGATAATGGTAACTTCAGCTTATGCATCCATGTGTATATATTGAGTAGTATTAACTACATTACGGCTGGCTTCTGATATCACTGTATATTTATATAGCTCATATGTATATTGTTCGGAGATCCAAGTACATAGAGCTTAATTCCCATGTCCCTTTCTCAGATCTTTTTGTATTTGTACTTTTATTCGGCATTTGCATTACATATGACTTTTTTATATTAATACTAATAAAAGTTGGGTTTTAAACTACAATTGATGTGTTGTTTATTTGTGTATGCACAGATATGTCTTTGTAAGGGATTATGTATTGGAAAACACCTAAATGTCTTGCACTTAAAGGGGTTGTGCAGGATCCTATAACATTTCATTGTGTAAACTTCATGTAGTCTCCTCCAAAGTGTAATGGTGTACATGTCAACTTTTTTCTGAGTCTTCATTTCAGTCTCCATGCTTCCGCAGTGCTCCAGTGTTTTAAACCCAAAACAGAGGGTTGTGGGTGTATATGAACTGCAGCTACAACACTTCCCATAGTGCTGTGTGCTGGTAGATCAGCCAGAAATGTAAACACCTACTACACCTATCCCTAGCCTAAAAACTCAGCCTACTACACCCTCCATCATCTTTTTGTTGCCTCCTGGTAATGTTTCCTCCCAATAAGACTAGATACTGTATGGCAAGCAGTGGACTCCAGCTACCATGTTTGTGGATCAAGATCACATGGTTTTGACATCACAACCATTCAGTTGGGGTTTCTCCTAGAGGGCACCATGGGAGGCCTGGTTGTGATATCAGAGGAAATCCAGTCTCCACAAAGGGGGCAGTCATGTGACCACTCTCCCTATCTCTGGAACAAGAGATAAAAAGTAGCATGAGGGAGGGGTAGAAGAACAGGGAAAGGAAAAAATGTATACGTGGATAACCACTTTAAAGGATTTTTATGGCCTACTTTCAGGATAGGCCATAAGTATCATATCAGTAGGGATGCTATTCTGAGTAGCTCTGGCACCGGAACTACACAGATTCATTCACTGTGTAGCGGACAGAGCTAGATAATTCACTGTTGCTCCCAATGAAATGAATGAAAGCTGCACTATAGTAACCAGCACCATGTAGTACACCATGGGCAGAGCTGTATAGTTCTGGTGCTTATTTTAGGTACTGGAGCTACTCCGGAACAGCTGACCATCATGGGTGTGGAGTGTCAAACCCTTTCCAATTTGATATTGATGTCCTATCCTCAGGATGGACCATCAGTAAACAAATCCTGGAAAATACTGGGGCAATGTGATTATTAAAGCCTAGGCTCTTTATTTTTTATGCTTCTACAGGCAAAATAGACATTTGTAGAGTTTGAGGACTCTTCATGTACTGACAGGTGGAAATACTTTCCTAAGACATCCTCTTTGGTGTAGTAATCATGACTTTGCTGTGATGTTTGCAGTTTGATGAGAAATCTGAATTTCTTCATAGTCAAGACATCAACTACATCAGATGGAAAGCTACTTGTTTTCATAATGTGATCACAGGAACCAGAACAACTTGATTTTCAGTCACGTATACATAGTAAATGCAGCAATCACTTTATCACTAAGTAGGTCAGGTTAAATAAACTGTTTTATCTGCTTCTGAAGTTATAGAGCACTTAAAACATTAACTTATTTTGTTATATACAGATGTAACATAGCTAGTTACTGAAGGCGATGTACACCTCCAGGGGCAAAACATTTTTTATGATTACATTTTACTCATTTTGAAATAATTTTTTTCCATTGGTCTTTATTAAAAATATTGAGCCATTCTGTCACAAAGGGTTAACTGTTTGTCTAGCTGTGTGAATCGTACTTTTTCTTTCACTTTGTGCCGGTCATCTAATAACTCTTATCTCTAATTTACTAAGAGGTCATAAACACTTATTTATAAGCCACATTCTTATCAGTAAGATAAGAACTGAGCTATAATGATTAATAGTGTCAGAGCAGAGATAAGGAGCCCATCAGGTTAGCTGGCTGACGGAAAAGGGAGACAATTTAGATCCCTCTATTAGAGCATCACAGACCTGTACAGAAAAAAAGGTTCCATATTTGTAATAAAGACCAACTTAAAAATGATTTTTAGCTGAAAATGAGTACAATGCCATAATAAAAAAGAAATTGCACCCAATTTTACTGGGGGTAAAATAACCCCAGTACCCATAACCAAATCCTTCTTGAAGGGATTATCCTCTTTCAAAGCAGCTTGGGGTCACCGGAACTACATAACTCCATTTATTGTGTAGTGGATGAGGCTAGTAACCGCAGCACTGCTCATTTGGAAGTGAACGTGCTACAGTTACAAGCTCTGCAGTGGATGGAGCTGTGTAGTTCAGTGTCCGACTTCAAGCTCCTGAACTACTCTGAAACAGGTGATCAGCAAAGGATGGAGAAAAAAATCTAGTGATAAGAAGCTGTTGTGTAACTGCCTAGATGCCATGGTCACTATTGACAGTGTGATCTAGGGAGTTAAGAGGTCGGCATTGGAGTTATCTCCGATCTGTCCATTACATTGGGAGCCCAAGTACTTCCAGTGTGATGTGGTGTGAAAATGTTAAATTAATCAAATTAATTTGATTAATTTCCCAACCCTAGTCTATCCTGGAAACCCCTTTAAGAAGGATCTCTTGACAGGATAAAAATGTTCCTTTTCTGTGGGGGTTCAGATAACTCCATTGTACCCACTAGGTTTTATAGTAGCATGGTAACTACAGATGAGCAAAGTTCTAAAAATTTGATTCGGCTGATTCACCAAATTTCATAAAAAAATTTAATTTGTGTACGTAGAGGGCGCAATGATGGGGAACGGCAATCATGCGGCCCCCCGTCATTGAACCCACATTCATCGGTGATTGTGGCATCTGAGGCTACAGTTTAGACCCTTCAAGGGTTAATCGGGGTAAAAACATAAAATAAATGCTCACCTTATACATTTGCTGACGTAGAGGTCATCGTGGCCATCTTAATTGAAGACACTGCGCAAAATCTCACACGGTGATGAGGTCATCACGCTGACCAACTGTGGTGTGGTGCGCATCATTGATAATGCAAGCACACCAGCATGGTGATATAATACGCCACCCTGCGCAAGAATTTCCACGGTTTCGGCAATCAGGATGGCATCAAAGGCCTCTTTGCACGCAAATGGATGCGGTGAGTATGTATTTTTTTTTTATTTTTACTGCCATTTCAGGAAAAATAGATTTGTTACTACGAAGTGCGAGGAAATTTGGATTTGTAGCATATTAAATATTTCCTGAAATTTCGATCAAAGTCAATTAGTTTGGCTTCGATACACTTTACACTTGTGGTAACATAGTTTATAAGGCTGAAAAAAGACATCTGTCCATCCAGTTCGGCCCATCATACAAGTTTATCCAGAGGAAGGCAAAAAAAAAAAAACCCTGTGAGGTAGGAGCCAATTTTCCTCACTTTAGGGGAAAAAATCAGGCAATCAGAATAACTCCCTGGATCAACGACCTCTCTCTAGTAACTATAACCTGTAATATTATAACACACCAGAAATACATCCAGGCCTCTCTTGAACTCTTTTAGTGAACTTACCATCACCACCTCCTCAGGCAGAGAGTTCCATAGTCTCACTGCTCTTACCATAAAGAATCCTTTTCTATATTTGTGTACAAACCTTTTTTCCTCCAGACGCAGAGGATGTCCCCTCGTCACAGTCACAGTTCTGGGGATAAATAGATGAAGGGAGAGATATCTGTATTGACCCCTGATATATTCATACATAGTTACTGGATCTCCCCTCAGTCGTCTTTTTTCCAAAGTGAATAACCCTTATTTTGATAATCTTTCAGGGTACTGTAGTCCACCCATTCCAGTTATTAGCTTCAATTGTTAGTGCAGGAGCAGTTCTTGTAAATTAATGCAATGTTCTTTGAAAACCTTGTTATTACTATTCGGAAATGTCAGCAGCAGACATTGGAGGCTGTCAGCATTAATGTATGACGTGCGCGAATTTAATGAATGGCGATAATACTAGACAAGAGTATATCTGGTGTCATATATTAGCTGACGGTTAAAACAATATTTTAGTATTTATCATAAATATTTTCTTACAGTTATGATAAATATTCATTGAGAATGAGAATGATTTATATATTCTAGGGCATAGATTGTGTAAAGGAAGCTTTATAACGATGCATTCTGAGGCTTTTTATCTATTTTTGTAAGCATTTGATGTTAAACAGACTTTTACTAATTTGACTAACGTCCTCAACACAGGGTCACAGCCAGTCGTGTCATTGAAAATGCAAACTTCAGTCACATGCCTTGAACTGGAGCTAGATTGACATGTCACCTGATGTGTGCTGCATTTGTGTAGATATAAATGGAAAGGGTGACTAATTTTTTTAACTCATTGTTATGTTGAGACAGTTTCCATTCCATGTAAGCTGCTGCTGCCTGTAGATTCTGGGCAGTGAGTATTTGTTGGTCAGCCTTTTCTAAACACATTGGGGGTCATTTATAAAAGACCAGCGTACACTAGTCTTGGATAACCCCTACTACGCTACTGGAGAATGCGCCTAATTTTGCCTCCGTAAGTCTGTGCGCCTAGTTTCAGATGTCATTTACTCCTGGAAATAGGGGTAAATGTTAGTGAATTTGCTGAGGTAGATGGCCTCCGATACTTCCCTGCCACGCCTCTGCTACTCCTCAGTTGCATGGATGGCGTACAAAATCTAATGCAACAAAATATTGATGCACAAGTGTTTAAAAAGTTGCAAAACAGGGTCTAGAAACATATTTACACCAAAACTACCATGGTGATCTTAGTAAATGATCCTCATTCTGTCACACAATGCCAGTTCTGTACTTCACAGTGTATGAATGATGCACATAATTGTTTGTTTTCATGGCCATGGGCAGCTCAGTTATTCAGTGATTAGCACTGGTGAGTTGCAGTGCTGGGGTCCTGGGTTTGAATATGACCAAGGACATCTGGTTGGAATTTGTATGTTCTCCCCATGTTTGCGTGGGTTTCCTCCTGGTTCTCCGGTTTCCTCCCACACTCCAAAGACATACTGATAGGTACATTCTTAGATTGTGAGACAGCTTGATTCCAATGTTTGTAAAGCACTGTGGAATATAGTAGAGCTATATAAGTGCATAAAATAAATAAATGTCCTGCACAAAAAGGGTCAAGCATTTCTCCTTCTTATGGCCAGTATCATTGACCTAAAGGTGGGTTTACACCTCACAATATCACAGCCAATTGTTGGGAAGGAAGCTTTCCTCCCCGACAGTCGGCTGCTTGTTCATTGAAGAAGACCTCTCTATTTACATGCAGTGATCTCCTTCACTGTATGAGGATGAGGGATCACTATTGTGATGCCTCGCCCCCGTACAGAATCATTGTTTCTGGGCAGCAGATCGCTGTTCAGACTGTACGAACCGCTACCCAGAAATGATGATTGATGTGTCTGCATGAACGACAGGATCACCTGATGAACGAACATTTTGCTCGTTCATCGGGTGATTGGAGGCACATTTAGACGGACATTCAGATTGTCTGGAACGAGCATTCACAGGTATTGTCGTTCTTGATAATCTGCCTGAAAATCATCCCGTGTAAATCCACCTTTAGCCTGCCACCTAGATTATTTCATAACATAGAGTACTTTCAGATAAAATGTTGCTCAGACATGTCAGAGCCTCTGCAATGAGGCAAGTTGTCTAAATGATTGCAACATGTAATTCATTGCAAACACATAATTTCCTAAGAAGGATGTGCATCTAGTCTTCAATGCCTTTCTTGTTTGAGTTTTCTAGAGTAAAAGTGGTGAGAATAAATCAATGCGTCCCAAGAATCCTAGCTGTACAGTCTCCTAGACTTCAGACACCAATCCAATGTCTTAGCTAGCCACCCCAGTTGGGAGGACCATCAAGATATGGAAACCATCTGCATTGTAAAACTAGTAATGCAGATGATTCATAAGTACATTTACCAACTGATACTAGTAGGGGACAGCATAGCTCTCCCACACAGTACAAGCGACTTAGGAAGCAGGGTAGAAACAGATATTAGTTAAGCGGTGGTTGACTCTCTAATAGGGTTCGCTAGGTAATTACTGTGCTCTTTAATGCCCTGTTTATTTGGGTAAAGTATGGCTATTTCTGGACAGAATATAGCGATACACAGGGTGGCAATATTTAGTTATATCATATCTTTTGGGCATTGCTTCTACCTGGGCACTATATGGCACATGGGGCAAATGTATTCAGAGTTTCAGTTTGGGTCAATTTTATTATAGCATTAAACCAAAGTTTTGAGCAAAGTGACTTCAGATCTAGGATCCGAAGCTCACCTTGCTCATCCCTAAATATTTCTTAATTATTTAGATTATCACCATTTTTTTTTATCTTTATATTATTCACATTTCTCCAGGTTCTATGCTCCACTAACAACTGAGGTGGAGATTTGTCAACTGGATTTTCGAATGCCAGTCTTGATCTTCTGAGCGGTAGAAGTGTGAGATGAACCTCAATAATTTTAGTGCATTTCGGCAGAACTGCTGGCCAGAATCTTAAATCTACCCTAGCTAGGACCTGGTATAGATTTCAGATTTTGTAATCTAAAATGTGTCTGGCCATGCATGCCCCATCCCCTCTTGCCCCTGTCACATCCACCTATTTTAATCAGGATAAAAAGGGTAAAATTTTTGTTCAAAAGGGAGCTTATGCAAAAATGTGCCACCTTTTGCCACGAGTATTATGGCACAAGATAAGAGGCTTGATAAATCTCTCCCCATATCTGAATAACCTTGTTTATGTTCTCCATGATTTACTATATATGAGCAAAATAGTTTTAAGTCATTTTAAACAAAAATGTTACATCTTCTTTTGCAGAATATTTCTTAAAAAATGCCGGACATGCCAGTGGCACTGCAATATACCCCTCCAGATGGAGGATGGGGATGGGTTGTAGTTTTTGCATCCTTCATTTCAATTGGATTTTCATATGCCTTTCCCAAAGCCATTACAGTATATTTCAAGGAAATCCAGGAAATTTTCAACACTTCATACAGTGAAATCGCATGGATATCCTCTATTATGCTGGCTGTTATGTATGCTGGGGGTAAGTTGGAAAACAAAATGAAATATATTATTGGTTTGTTAAAATATATAGATGAGTTAATATGAGGATGTCTTCATTGAACATTGTGTCTTCAACTTGGTGCATGGAGCCCATGTGGTGCTTGACTATTGTATCTGCAAACATGACTATTGTATCTGCACACATGACTAGATTCCAGCCCACATTCCCATCAATATACAGTGGAAATCATTCACAACACCTTTTAAAGATACAGTACAAGCAAGTTAAAACACATGGGCATAACATATAAAAACAGCACAACGGTCCAGTTAACTTCACTGGTGCATCAACAGTTCAAGTACACAGCAACTGGGACCAATTGAAGTGTGCTACTGTGTCCACACTCTAGTCAACTGCTTCAGGAGGAACCCCTTACTAGCATAATTGTGATACAATTAATACCTACTTACCAAGCTTTAAATAAATTCAACTTATTAAAAATAGTGAACCATAAATGGCTGCCAAAGACTGCACTTCAAATGTCTAAATTTATATTAATTTCAGTGCTTGCACTAGACTATCTTTTGCACTCTGATAGAGTTCAATGATGTGGCAGTGCTCATGCATGACTGCCACTCCCTGAAAACAGGGAAACACAGGGTCTCTGTTCTCATGATTGTTGGAGGCTCCAGAGGCCTTATGATGAATGTTTGTGGTAGGACAACCCATTAAATAAATCCAGTTGGTAAGTTTTCGAAATGTTAAAAACCAATATTAAAACACTACACCTGTATGCATGTATCTGAGAGTTAGCTCTGTAATTCACTTCAATCATTTCAATCAATAATTTCTTTGTAAAGTAAACCTTTAAGTTGGCAATATATAATATCTAGGGATTTGAATATTAATAGCTACAACTTGTCCAATTTATGTTTGTGGTTATAGCGATTTAGGTTGGATTAGCATCTTTTAGAGCCCGGTAGATCGAGACATTGTCATTATCTGTGGGATCTGTCAACAAATTCAAATAATTTAAATATGGCTTGATACCTAAAAAGTGGTATCAATGGTCACAACTTGTTATATGCCAGGAAAAATGTTTCAACCAGCCCTATCCAACAATCATGTGGCTCTATTTACCATAAGCTCTTTTTTGTTATACTGTAAAGGAGGCACATATCTGTGCATGATTACTGTGAGAGGGCATATTTTGGCATAACTACTGTAAAGGAGGCACATATCTGGGCATAATTACTGTGAAGGGAACACATATCTGGCCATAGTTACTGTGAAGGGGGCATAGCTGGGCATAGCAACTGTGAAGGGGCACATCTGGACATAACTACTATGAGAGGGGCACATCTGGGCAAAGAAAATGTGAAGGGGCACATATGAGCGTAATTACTGTGAAGGATGCACATAGCTGGGCATAACTACTGTAAAGGCGGCACATTGGGGCATAACTATAGTAAAGGGGGAACATAGATGGCCATAACTACTGTGAGAGGCATATCTGGACATAGCAACTGTGAAGGAGGCACATCTGCGCATAACTCCTATGCACGTGGACCATCTGGCATAACTGCTATGAAGGTGGACCATCTGGCATAGCAATTGTGAAGGGGGCTCATCTGGGCATAACTGCTATGAAGAGGGACATCTGGGCATAACTACTGGGTTTTTTAACTACTCCAGTTTTTTAAGTATTTAAGTATTGATGGGAAAGTGGTTGTGGTTAGATAGGTTAATGAGTTTCACTCCAGATTTATCATGACGACTTTTTTAAAAAGTCACAAAAAAAGTCACAATCTCACTCCAGTAGGAGGGTGAAAAAGGAAAGCTGGAGTAGCTTTTCTAGGCAAAAGTGTTAGGCTTAAGGATAAGACAAATTAATCAAACAACCTGTCACATATGATAAATGTGGCACAAAGTACCCCAACACAGACTCAAGCAAAACTGACTTCAAATATTACCCTCATGAAAAATTCCCCCCAAATGGTTTTTTAATTAGATGACTCTTAAAAATTAAAAAAAAAAAGATAGAAAAAGGGGGGTTGAGAAAGGAATGTTTCCTCTAAACTGCTGCATTGTGTGACGTCTAATGATGTCTGTTCATAGCAATCAATGAGGATTCAATTGATGAACATAAGTAAATGTTACAAATAAGAAGAGCTTAGACTTTCATTTAATCTTTCATTTATGCTGATCTGCAAATATCTAATGTTCATGGGCAGTTGTATCCTGAACATGCTCTTATATTTGCAGCATAATTGTGTAAGAGCTACAAATTCAATCTGGAGAAAATAATGGCCTCAGTCAGTTCAGGATCTGAGTAGTGTGCCAGATTGTTTGGTCAGGTCTACAATATTATCTTCACAATGATTCCCATTCACAAGGACAATTTGTGAGGTTGATCCACAGGGCCTTCTAACATATCACATATCCCTGACCTGACTTGTAATCTCAAGGACAAGTCTGCAGCTTTCATGCAGAGCAGAATGTTAAGGAGCTTGTGATAATGTTTTACATTTACATTATTGGCCCAGAGACTAGGTATCGAAGAAGAAGAGAACATCTGTAACACATGCATTTTATTCCCTGCTGCACAGAAGGGAAATTGGCTCTTCTAGGAACTGTTAAAATCAGCCTCAGACTTTGTCATATGGTTTAAATGTTCTGTACTTTGCAAGATAATATCCATGCAGCCATGTAAATTAAGTTTTGGGTTTGAAACCATGTTTCTGAATGCAGAATTAAATAATAAAATAACTTGCTGTTTTATGAGAAGAACAGTTTCAATAATCATTGTAAAGAACTCCGACAGTAATAATATGAACCCATTCCACAAACATGATGGGCACAGAAGAAGGGCTGATAGTCCTGCCTGAGCAAACATTTTCAGTACTTTACATTACAACCGGTTATGTGGGTAGATGTTTGAGTCAGGCACAAGGGAGTGGATTGTGTAAAAAGGCATTGTAGAATGGGTGTGCCTACAGGTATATATTTCAGGTAAAGAGAAGAGGAAGACAGAAGAATTCTTGGATTATGATATTTGACTTCCATAATAAAATACAATTGTTGGACGTAAATAACATATAAAATAATGAAGTGTCTGCCCATAATGTGTATAACATCTGTTAACCTTAATGGGCTTGCTTTGATAGTAATATTTTGAGCTAGAAATGTCTCTGGCGCAGCCTGCTGGTAAATGTCAGTATAGTATTGACATTAAAATACAATGTACTATAGAAACAGAAAAAAAAATCAAATTAATAAAATACAGGTTTTTAATGGGAAAAAATGTCAAAATAAAATCTCCACATATTCCATATCTCTGTCCTCATAATTATGCAGTTATCATGTAATTTATCCCGTATTTTGCTTATTCACCACCAAAAAAGTAATACAAAGCTATTAAAAAGTCTTATGTATATACCCCAAAATGATACCAATGAAAACTACAAGGTGTTCTATAAAAATCAAGCGCTCACACAGCTCTGTAAAAATAAAAATAAAAAAGTTATGGGTCTTGAGATGCGGTGATGCAAAAACACTTTATTCTTGTTTTTAAAAAAAGGATTTTAAATTGTGCAAAATTAGTAAAATGTAAACAAATCTATATGTATTTGGTATAATTGTAATTGTACTGATCCATAGAATAAAGTTATAATGTCAAAAAATGAACATGGCAAAAATTATAATTTATAACAGGAAAAACCTAGTGGCAGTATTGCTGTTTTTTCCTATTCCCCTCCCAGAATGAGTTTATAAAAGTTAATCAGTAATTTATGTGTACCTCAAAATTAAAAACTACAACTTGTTCCACAAAAAACAAGCTCTCATACGGCTACAACATTTTTTAGAAAACAGAAAAAAAATGATCTTCTCAAAAAATGAAATATACGGATGGGCCCCAGGGGAGAGGTAGATAAAAGTAATTTAGATCCACCTTAGGCCTTGTTCACACTTCAGTTTATTGGTCAGTTATTTTCATCAGTTATTGTGAGCCAAAACCAGGTGCAAGTCAAAAACACAGAACAGGTGCAGATCTTTTCATTATACCTCATATCTGTGGATCCTCCACTCCTGGTTTTGGCTCACAATAACTGATGGAAATAACTGATCAAATAACTGATGTGTGAGCAAGCCCTTAGTGATATTTGTTATATAAGGGAAAGTATATAAGAACGTGAGAAATGGATATGAAAAGGATGAAGTAAACCCAAAAATGAATGAGGCAGCTCAGTTACATGGAACAATGTCCAGGTGAAATAATAGGTAGTCTGATGGGTTAGTTTTTCGAAAGGAAGGATTTTCTTGTCAACCACCGAAACTCGTTGAGCTTAATTTTATTAAAGATTATTGATGATGACGCTACCGTGTGATGCTGACATCAATTTCTAAGACCCTACAAGCGATATCGGCGGGGGAGGTGGACCTGTTGGTGTCTTGAGTTTATCCCTCAGGCCCCTTCTTAGTGAAGCAAGTGCACACGGACTTATGAAATATGCAATTTTTACCAAAGAATAAAGCATTTATTTTATTTTATTTTAAGCCGCAATCACTTGTTTTCTCTCTTTATACTTTATATATATATATAGAAGAGAATTATAATCATTATTTCACTCTTGGCATTGGGACTATCAACAAATACAATCCACACATTCTGCATCTTTACTTTATAGACCTACATGATTTTGGCGCTTTTTTTTTTTATCTCTTTTTGGTTGGATATTCTAGGGGAACCCCTTCCTTTCGAAACTAACCCATCAGACTACCTATTATATGGCTACATAGACAGAATAATAAAAAAGTTATAGTTCTTGGAAGGCGATGATGAAAAAAATCACTTGGTCAGTAAGTCCCAAAGCAGGCTGGTCAGTAAAGGGTTGAAGGATTCTATTGGATACATATTAGCAAAATATAATTTTTTCAGTGAACACTATACGCAATTCTGTTGTGGCTACAATGCCTTTTAATATATCGTACAATAAGTTATACTATGCTCTTTTCACTTCTTATATGACATAAATTCTGAATGTAATGGATAGTTCTGAATCACATTGCTTACACGTAAAACTACAACTTAGCAATCCACTGTTGGGGAAACCTTGTGGTAAGTGTTCACTTTCCCTGAAGGAAAAAAAAAAGAATTACATGACAAATAAAAAATCTGTGTTGGATTCTGATTAGAGATGAGCGAATCGAATCGGACGAAGTGGAATTCGATCCAAATTTCAGGAATTATTCGATTTGCAACGATTTAGAATTTCCTGACGATTCGTGGTGACACTAAAATGGCGGCTGCACGTGTTTGGACATGGAGAAAGGAACATGAAGGAGGGAGGGATCACCCACAATGCCATGCATGCAGCCAATCAGCAGCCAGCCAGCCCTGTGATGTCACAGCCTTATAAATAGTGTCAGCCATTTTAGATTCTGTCATTCTACAGTGAACTCAGTGCAGGGACAGACATTTGCAGGCGCTAGGGCAACTGATAGAAAACCTCCTGAAAAGTGCAAATTGCTGAATAGAAGTGTAGGGAAAGGATAGGAATTGAAGTATTGAAGCAGAACAGGCTTCCATTGGGGTGTTTAGAGACAGTACAGTGAACTTAGTGCAGGGAGAGACGTTTGCAAGGGCTAGGGAAAGTGTTACAAAACCTCCTGAAAAGTACAAATTGCTGAATAGAAGTGTAGGGAAAGGATAGGGAGTGATGTATTGAAGCAGAACAGGCTTTTATTGGGGTGTTTAGAGATAGTGTGAGATCTGGAAAGAAGTGCAACCACAGGGTAATAGGAAAAATTACACCTTGGTTTTAGTGACTGGGATTCAAAATTGCCATGCTACAGCTGCTCATGTCAGGTTTGCCTCTGTAATTCTGGTTATTGGGGTTTAGTTAACCCTTGGGCGCTGTAATTACATTTAATATAGCACTTTTTGGTGGTTTTAGTGTTGGGGCTTATTAGCTGTGTTGAAGTGGGACAATGGCAGTCCTTTGTAGCATGTATTATTCTCAAGAAAAAGAGTTTTAGTTGGCGTACAGCGCCAACGATCTATATAGTAAAGTGTTCTACCAGCTATTAGTGTTTAAAAAAAACGTATTATTATTCGCTCCGTGTTGAAGTGGGAGAAATACAGCCTGTTGTAGCGTGTATTATTCTCAAGAAAAAGAGTTTTTCTTGGTGTACAGCGCCAAAGTTCTATATTTTAAAAGCTACTGGCATTTATTGCTGTTGCCAAAAAAACGTATTATTCACTCTGTGTTGAAGTGCGACAATTACAGCCCGTTGTAGCGTGTATTATTCTCAAGTAAAAGAGTTTTACTAGGCATACAGCACCAAAGTTCTATATAGTAAAGTGTTGTAGTAGCTATTAGTGTTGCAAAAAAATGTATTATTCACTCCGTGTTAAAGTGGGACAATTACAGCACGTTGTAGCGTGTTTTAATTTCCTTTTTATTTATTTATTTGATCAAACAGCATGTCAGGCAGAGAAGTGACAGGCCCTGCACAGGCGAGTGGCAGAGGCCTAAATGTTTCTGGCGCAGGCACAGGTCGCAGCAGAGTTAGGGGGCGTGGCAGCAGGGGTCAAATTGAGAGGCCAAAGCTCCCGGTGTCATCTAGTGGTCGGGTCTTGACCAGCAACCCAGCGGTTCTTGAATGGTTGACTCAGTCTTCGACTTCATCCTAAATCATGTCAGAGACCTCCAGTCAAGAATCGGTGGGTTTGTCAGACACAAACCTTAGTTGGAATGGCCCAGGAGCAGGCCCTGTGCGCTCACCTGTCCTCAACTTGCCTCTGTCCTTTTCTGTTACCTCACCTGGAGAAGTAATGTATGCTGTGGGTTCAGCTCCACTTTACAGCGAGGACAAGCTACTAGAGGAGGGTCAGCAGCTACTGGAGGACAGTCATCAGCTACTGGGCAGCCAAGATGTGGAGGAGACATCCGCAGCTTCCTCAGTTAGGCAGGCAAGTAGTGATGAGGAGAGTGGCATGGGAGCTAGGGTTGTGCGTGGTCAGGCTCCTGACCCACAAACAGTCGAGGAGGACATCAGTGACGTGCAGACACTACTCGATGATGATGAAGCCGATCGCACTTGGGAGCCGGGTGAATTAGGGCCTTCATCATCATCAGGAGAAGAGGGTGGCAGCTTGCCCATGAGGCAGCGATGGAGCCATCAGGTCACGAGCGTGGCTGGGAGTTAGCAGGGTGGAAGCAGTGGGAGGTTGGGAGCCAAACATGCCCGAGGTAGACCACCCGCTTCGCAGGAGCCTATCGGGCCGAAAAGCAGTGGTGCAGTGGTTCAAGAAGGTAGTGGCGGTAGCAGCCAGTCAGTGAAGAGCGTTGGAGATAAATTCACGTACTTGGCGTTGTGGCAATTTTTCGTTAATCCGCCGGGTGAGGTGTACCTAGCTGTTTGTAGAATCTGGTGGCAGAAGGTGAAGCGTGGCCAGGGTGCCAATGTTGGCACCATGGGCCTGCGTCAACATATGCAGCATCACCATAAAGTGGCCTGGGAGAACCATGGCTCCAGTGCGGTGGTCCAGTCTGCAGCAGCAGCAGCAGCATCATCCACAGCATCAACCAGTAGCGCCCAACAGATTTCAGGCAGTCAAGGCTCCGCCACCTCAGCCGAAGGGAGCTGTCTGTCCATCCCATCATCTGATGCTCCTGCTCCTCCTCCTACTCCTCGTCAGTCATTCCGTCAGCAATCGATCAGTGAAGCCATTGTCAAGAGACAGAAGTATGCGTGTATACATCCAACGGCGCAGAAGCTGAACGTGCTCCTGGCAAAGTTGCTGGTGCTGCAGTCCCTCCCTTTCCAAGTGGTTGACTCTGAACCTTTCAGAGAACTGATGGCTTGTGCCGAGCCGAGGTGGAGAGTTCCAAGCCGTCATTTCTTTGCCAAACAGGCAGTACCAGCCCTGCACAAATATGTAGAACAGAAGGTGGGCCAGTCCTTTAGCCTGTCGGTGTCTGCCAAAGTTCAGGGAAGCGCCAACATGTGGAGCTCTAATTACGGTCAGGGACAGTATATGTCCTTTATGGCCCACTGGGCAAATGTGGTTCCTGCACAGCCACACCAGCAACTTGGCCAGGCCATGCCGCTTCCGCCTCCACGTTCTCATGCCGCCGCTCCTGCTACAATGTCTGCCTCCTCACCCTCCACCGTGTCCTCAGCCTCCACTGCAGGGACAATTCACAGTGCCCCACCAGCATACCACATGTGCAGGGCACGGCACTGTCACGCGGTTCTACACCTGGTTTGCCTGGGTGAACGGAGTCACACAGGGGAGGAACTGCTCTGCGTCATTCATCAAAAAATCCAATCCTGGCTTTCCCCACGACAACTCAAAATGGGAACAATGGTGACCGACAACGGGAAGAACATGGTGTCTGCACTGCATCAAGGAGGGCTGTGCCATGCGCCCTGCATGGTGCACGTGTTCAATCTAGTTGTCAAGCGGTTCCTAAAGTCTTCTACCCATCTGAAAGACATCCTAAAAATGTCCAGGAAACTTTGCATGTACTTCAGCCACTCCTACATTGCCAAGCACACCCTCCTTGAGCTACAGCGGCACAACGGCGTCCCCCAACATAGGCTGATATGTGACATTTCCACTCGTTGGAATTCCACCCTCCATATCTTGGACCGACTGTATGAACAGAGAAAGGCCATAAACGATTTCTTAATGATCCAAGCGGACAGAGGTACTCCATTGTGTAATTTCGATGTCAGCCAGTGGCAGCTCATGCGTGACACCTGCCGGTTGCTCTTGCCCTTTGAAGAGGCCACTTTATTTGTCAGTCGCCAGGACTACGGGATGAACAACATCATTCCACTCATTCATATCCTGGAAAAGATGCTGTTAAATCTGGCTGGTCAGGGGACAGGAGATGTGGCGACTACATCTCATGGCCACATGAGCTCTGTGGGGACTGAACTGGAGGATGAGGAGGACATTGGAGCACAAAGAATGCCTAGAGAAATGGGTAGTTTCTCTACCCAGGTGACAGGAGAGGAGGAGCAGGAGCAGCCAGCGGAGATACGGGGCAATGAGGAATAGGAGGCAGAGGACCCAGACACACCGTGGCAGTATGCAGTGGAGATGGAGGCAGGGAGTCCCTCCGAGTCACTTGCGCAAATGGCCCGATGCATGCTCACTTGCTTGCGTAGTGACAGCCGTATTGTCACCATTCGGCAGAGAGCCTGTGTCTACAGTCGCTGATGAGCAGGTTTCTTCATGAGCTTAGTGAAGAAACTACTCACCAGCAGCATCAGCTAGACCTGGAGGAGGACCTGAAACAGCAGGTGGTGGCATACTTGGACAGCACCCTGCCAGCCATCATTGAAGATCCGCTGGACTACTTTGCAGCCTAACTAGATTTGTGGCCGCAATTGGCCGAGTTTGCTCTGGAAAAGCTGTCCTGCCCAGCCAGTAGTGTGGCATCAGAGCGGGTGTTTAGTGCGGCGGGGGCCATAGTTACACCAAGGAGAACTCGCCTGTCCACCCAAAATGTGGAGAGACTGAACTTTGGTCAAGATGAATCAGGCATGGATCAGCCAGGATTTCCAACCACCAACGCCTGATGCATCAGATTAGATCATTCATGCTGTTTTTTGACTGTTTCTTCTGGCTAACTGCCTCACCAAATATTCTGATACTGCCACCCACCTGATGCCACACATCTGATGCCAAGTGCTCCTTCTTACACCCATCGTTGTCAGTGAGTAGTGTTAATGCCACCCACCTCCCCACACTGTCCTAGTGCCACTCTATAGTCTGCTGATGCTGCTACTGCCTCCATAATGTCTTTGTACCATTCTGTAGTCTGCCCATGCTGCTGATGCTGCTGATGCTGCTACTGCCTCCATAATGTCGTTGTACCATTCTGTAGTCTGCCCATGCTGTTGCTGCTACTACTACTGCCTCCATAATATCGTCGTACCAATCTGTTGCATCGAAATTCTACTTACTGACATGTGATATTTACTTGGTGGGCCTGTGACTCGGAAATTCAACTTACTGACATTTTCAACCTTGTCGGGCCACTCTGTGGCCTCAAAAAAACTGCTGCTGCCACTTCCACACTCTGTCGTTTTCCCACTCTGTGGCCTCTAAATTCTACTCCTGCTGCCACTTCCACACTCTATCATTGTGTCACTCTGTGGCCTCCAAATTCTACTGCTGCTGTCGCCACTTCCATGGTCTGTCATTGCGCCACTCTGTGGCCTCCAAATTTTTAATACTACTGCTACCACTTGCACACTGTGCAAGTCAAATTTAAAAACGGTTGATACTTGCTCTACATCAATTCCTTGGGAACAGGCATTTGTGGTCATGAGAACTTTTACCTTCCTATCTCTTTAGTGGTACCACCCTGGCCTCCAAATTCTACTGCTGCTGTTGCCACTTCCATGGTCTATCATTGTGTCACTCTGTGGCCTCCAAATTCTACTGCTGATGTCACCACTTCCACGGTCTGTCATTGTGCCACTCTGTGCCCCTCAAAATTATACCGACTCTACTGCCATTTTCAATGTCGTTGTGCCACTCTGTGGCCTCAAAATTATACCGACTCTGCCATTTTCAATGTCGTTGTGCCACTCTGTGGCCTCAAAATTATACCAACTCTGCCATTTTTAATATGTAGTTGTGCCACTCTGTGGCCTCAAAATTATACCAACTCCACTGCATCTTCAATGTCGTTGTGCCACTTGTGGCCTCAAAATTTATACCGACTCTACTGCCATTTTCAATATGTTGTTGTGCCACTCTGTGGCCTCAAAATTTTACTGCTGCTGCCACTTCCACATTCTGTAATTGTGCCACTCTGTGGCCTTAAAGTTCTATTACTACTGCTGCCACTTGCACACTGTGCAGGTCAAACTTGACAAAGGTTGACACTTGTTCAACGTCAATTCCTCTGTCACAGACATTAGTGGTGATGAGAAATTTTCTCTTCCCATATCTGTTATCGTGCCACTCTGGCCTCATAACCTCGTCGTGCCACTCTGGCCTGACCTCAAAATTCTGCTACTACGGCTGCTGCCACTTGCCCAGTCTGTCATTGTTCTACTCTGGGACCTCGGAATTCTACTAATACTACTGCTGCCACTTCCAAACTCTGTCGTTGGGCCACTCTGTGACCTCATAATTCTGCTACTACGGTTGCTGCCACTTGCCCACCCTGTCGTTGTGCCACTGTGTGGCCTCATAATGCTACAGCTACTGCCACTGCTTCCAATATACTGTTGTTGTGCCACTCTGTGGTCTCCTGATGCTACAGCCACTGTCACTGCCTCCTCTACACTGTCGTCGTGCTGCTCTGTGTTCTCCAGATACTAAAGCTGCTGTCACTGCCACCTCTACACTATTGTCGTGCTACTCTGTGGTCTCTTGATGCTGCTGTCACTGCCATCTCCACACTGTCTGGGGGGGCTCTGCTTGTTTAAGCGTGTAATAGAACAAGTTCTGTAAGAAATCTATGTGCAATCAGTGAATTGGCATAAAAGGAGTGCGCTCTTTCATGCTATAGTTGGATCATGGGCCTCTGCACGGTTCTTTATAACTGGCGCTAACATTGACCTGTAAGGCTGAGTTCAGACTTTAGTTATTTGGTCAGTTTTGGCCCCATAACTGCCCAAATACGTAAAGTGTGCAGCGTATTGTCACAGTATTGTTTCACTACTACAGCAGACTCCCTATGCATGTTACTGCTAGGCACAGTGTTCTACACCACTATACAGGCTCTCTGCAGCCCCGAAGTAGCCGTTTTCTAACGCTATTCGCCACAAATTTATTCAGATCGAACCGAATCTTTTCGGAAAATTCGGCAAACCAACTGAATCGAATTTTTGGAAAATTCGCTCGTCTCTAATTCTGATATGTATCTGTGGCAAACTAAAAGTTTGACATGAAGATTTTATCATGCATTTGCCACATATTTTCCTCTATCCAACGGTTGACATGTCGTGGACTGAAAACCTGCAGCGTATCATCTACATATGAACATACCTTGCATAGTGCACATTCAATGAATTGTATGTGTAATACAGGACAGTTCTTTGTAACCACTCTCCTTTCTGGCCAAGAGATGATCCTGAAGATGTGCCCTCTCCTTTTGTTAAAGTATGGGGTAATTTTTTAATGGAAAACAGGACAACAGTAAACTGAACAACCTCTTTCAGTCTTTAAAGGGTGCCACTTCAAGGGGTTCAGGGGTTCATCACACCTCAGATTGTATGCCCCTATTTTTTAAATAATGAATTATCTGGGTAAAGGGAAAATTAAGCGGTGTACCTGAAGGTGCCAGTGATTGGTTGCAATGGCCATGTGTTATCAACATGACTTCACTGCTGCAGCCGGGTAAATAGAGCCAAGCTGGGTGAAGCTCCAAAGCGTCCAGTATCTGGTGAGTAAGTATTTACCCGTTCCTCATTGCAATATAACCTGGAGGCTTGTCTGTTTTCATCCTGAAAAAAATTGTACTCCCTAATTTTGTAAAATCTTATTTTTTAACCTTGTTAACATGATGCTTTTAGTATTTGTAGCAGACAGTCAGAGCTCATAATCCCAATGTTTTCCATGGCTTCTTTGTCCTTGTTCTAGCTCTGACCATCTACAGAGTTGCACAACAGCCAGTGATTATATGATCTCCATCAATGTGACATGTCACCATACAGATTTTACTCGAAAAAGGTGTAGTAGTATTTAAGATTAAATTAAAGGGGTTATCTGAGAGTATAAAAAGCCCCCCAATATGCTGGGCCCCTCACACTGAATATACTTAGCCCACTCTCCGCTCCCTGCGCCGCTCCTGGTCCCCGCACTGCCGCTGCTGCTTCTCCCTGTGCGCGGATTAAAATATCCGGTGTCGGGGGGAGCACTTCCAATGGCAGGTGGGGTTGTCACCCGCGATGTTAGGGAGGCTCGTTCCCATCTGCCATTGGCTGCTCTCCACCGACACCGGATGTTTTCATCCACGCACAGGGAGAATCAGCTGCGGCGGTGCAGGGACTAGGAGTGGTGCAGGGAGCCAGGAAAGTATATTCAGTGTGGGGGGCCTGACATATTGTGGGGCTTTTTATACTCTCGGATAACCCCTCCATGGGGACCTAAAAAAGTTTAAAGAAAAAAGTTTTACAAAATATAAAAAAATAATAAAAATTCCATGCAATATTAAAAATCTTAAAAGTTATGGCACTGGGAGGGCAGGGAGCAAAATTTAAAACCACAGAAACTGAAAATCACTGCATCAGGAAGGGGTTAATAGTGGGCAGCTCCCATTTGGCACCTTTATCTATCATCTAGAATGGAGAATAGTTACTTGAAGCATCTTTCAGCCTCAAGTCCCATCTGTGCATTACAAGAACAGATCAATAATTTCAACAAGAACTAGGTAATACTTCATTTCCCCTGTGGGGGCAGGGAAATTCAACAGATAACCAGAGTTCCAACAGCAAAACATCTTCCATTATGTTCATCTTATTTCTGTAGACCCTTTCTCACAAAAATAGGTTATCCAATTAGACCCTTTAAAGAGCTTTTCTGAATTAAACCCATAGCAATCGCCTAAAATATCCTGTCAAGCCTGAAACAAATCTGCTGTGAATGTGTATGTCTTATCTAAATTACACCAGTAGGATCAGTAGCAAACATGTGCCTAGTTACACAAGGCAGTCCACGCTGTCCTTCAAAAAGACCTATGACTTCTAGGATATTCCTTAGACTGATAGGCACACTATTTTAGGCTACTTTCACACTAGCGTTTTAAAATTCCGGTATTGAGTTCCGTCATAGGGGCTCAATACCGGAATAAAACGCTTCAGTTTTGTCCCCATTCATTGTCAATGGGGACAAAACTGAACTGAAGACAACGGAATGCTCCTGAAAGCATTCCGTTCCGTCTTCAGACCGGAGAACAAACCGCAGCATGCTGCGGTTTGCTCTCCGGTCCAGGCATCCGCACCAAGACGGATCCGGAATGACCCCCAATGCAAGTCAATGGGGGTGGATCCGTCTGGTGTGACCATAATGGTAACCGGATCCGCCCTCCATTGACTTTCAATGGAGTCCATTACGGATCCGGCTACACATAGACACATACATACACATAAACATAAACATACACACACACATATAGACATACAAACACACATACATACTTACATGCACCCCGGCAAGTCTTCGGAGCGTCAGAGGGACAGGACGGCGCGCACAGATGACGATTCCACCAGGCGCCCAGCAGAGGGCGCTGTGGGGAATCGTGACCTGTGTGAGCCGTCCTGTCCCTCTGGCGCTCCGAAGACCTGCCGGGGAGCATGTAAGTATGTATGTGTGTTTGTATGTCTATATGTGTGTGTATGTTTATGTTTATGTGTATGTATATACTGTGTGACATGTGTGGGGCCGGAGCGCGGTTCCGGCTCCACACATGTCACTGCGGCAGGCCTGATCCGGCAGCACCCTTCACCTGCCGGATCAGGCCTGCCGCCAGTGTGAAAGTAGCCTAAGTGATACATCGCTTTCTGTGAGCATCAAAGATCATGCCAACTAGGATTAGATTATTACAATATATGGAGGGTCTGGATTATGACTCCTGATCTCAAGGTAAAAACAATGTATGATATTAATAATCCCTCTGGACAGATCTATAAATAAAGCAGTTCATAGATATAATGGTCTTATCTCTTTGACTGTAGTGTGTTGATACGTTCTGTAATTCCAGTACTACTGTACTTTGTATATTACACTGAAGACTGTTAAGGTGAGGATTGCTGCTTATTTGACAAATTGACATGATTGCACAGGAAATATTACTGTTAACTTTATCATGTATGTCTTAAAGGAGTTAACCCATAAAAGTATTACTATGCAAACAATAGGGCATTTCAAATAAAGTATCATTTCAATACACATGCAATAAAAATATAGTTCTGTTTTTACATACATTACATTTTCCTTTATGGTAGAGCCTCCTGCTGTTTATCCTTCTAGTCCACCTTCTCCTACATTCCAAGGTGGACTAACATGCTCAATAGCTTCACTACTCCCATTCCTCCCAGTGCTGGTGTAATGATCCCATAGAGAGAAAGGAGAAGTGGCCAGACACGCTTCATTCATTCACTCTTAATTATAAATAGGAAAGTCCTACACAAAATTCATTTGTATGGTGTTGACCACATTGACATTGTTGAAACTGCACATATGGATTATGCTTACTAGAAGTTATAAATATAGTTAAAGAGGTTGGCCGGCTTGAGTCCCCCAAGGCACAATGATTATGGGAGAAAACATGCTGCCACTGATATCATTCAACAATTGAATCATTTTTTAGTCTGAGTAATTTTTTTTCTTTCCTTGTAATAAAATTTTATAAGCTGTCTTTTGAAATTATGAATTATTTGGTCAACCCCCAAAAATAGATTAGATAACCCCAGTTATTTTGTCTATGTAATACATAAATAAATTTGCCTAGAAGCATTTCAGCAATCTTGCAATTAATTCAACAAACTGTCTCATGATACATTTTCTTCTTTTATCTCTTTACTTCTAAACATGACCTCCAGTTTAATTTTTTGCCGAAAAAATTAAAGTTGATATATAATTAATTTTTCTAGTACATTTTCACATTTCTTCAGACATATTCCGAGGACAGCTACTCAATTCCCAAATTACCTATTACTTAGAATAACATTTAAATGCAACTAGTTCTGCTGCTTAATACTTTCATGGTCATCTTGTTTGTGTTCGAAGTTGGTTGGCATTTATTAATATTTTAATCTTTGCTAAAGATATTTTCTAGAATGAGCCAAAACACCATATGGACAAGCAGATGGTTTACAGTAATTTTATATAATGAATTCTCAATATGAAATAAGCGATAAACATAATTATCATTCTTTAACATGTTTGTTGGATGGCTTTTGTTTATTTATTTCCACGGGAGAGAAATGAAGGCAGAAAGTATGTAAAGGTCACTAAAGTCAAATCATTAGTACAATTTATAGCAAACTGCAAACCCACAGTTTTCAAAGTGGTCTTGATAATTTGTTATAATCATAAAGGTGTTGGACTACAAACACTGGGGTGTAGGCAGGAAGCAATAATTTCTGTTATTGGGTTTGTAATAACACTGATAATCTGTGCATGCAGCAACTTTCAAGGATACAAAAACGAACAATAAACTTTAAGGTATCATTACACTATTCTGCTGATGTAAGGAGGATAGAAATGAGTGCCTTGGGGATATTATTGGTGTAGTTCAGCTAATGGCTAATGGGTACTTAGTAAGCTTGTTATTATTTCCTACTATTCAGTGCCAGAAGATGCTGCGTTTATTAATATAATGGAATACTTATTAAATTAAATTAAACAGTTAAAGTTTTTATTTTTAGGTGGGATTAATGAATCTAGTGGAGTCATGGAAAATTTATAAAGGATTCAGTTTGAAATCATTGTTGTTCCTGTCGAGACAGGTGCTTTTACACAGGCTCGGACTGGTCCACAGAGGTTCAGGTGAATCCCCTGGTGGGCCCCTGAGCAAGGTGAGCCCTTAGTCTCCTACCCCCTGCACAAGTGGCACATAACACAGTAGACTTACTGCACTACATACATATATTCAATGTACAGCTCCTCCACCAGTCTATGTAGCATAATAGATTATTAAAGAAACTCCCCAGTTTATTATTATAGACATGATCAGAGCTGAGATGACTTCTAGGTTTAGAGGAAAGCCACCAGTGTCCTCTTCTCTCCGGGACCTACCTTCTCAAGGTGGCTGCAGGGACCCCCATATTCAATCATCTGGTAGCATCTTGCTGCTGTGTGAGCAGTTAATATTTGAATGTATCCGTATGGGTGGGCCCCAAAATAAATTGAGACAAGTTGATTTGTAGGATTGTTGTGGGGAGCCCCTGCTGGGAGTCACTGGATGTTTCTATGGCCCATTTGAAGGGAATGTATTGCCAAAAATAACCCATTGCTTAATGCAAGATAGTAAGCCATGTGGCCTCTGTTTTATACAGGCTCTGTAGAACTCAGTATGTACAATGATATTACCCTCTAGGGCCAATATTTCTAGATGAGAATACCTCTATTGGTGCATGCTACAGATGCCGTGGATACAGTATGTGCATTTATGCTTCTGTATGAAATTGTAAGCATAGGAAGTTAAAGCATCAACTTGTAAGAAGGTCAGTTTGTGTTGCCTGGCTCTTAACCCTGACACATTACCCCAGTAGAGGATGATGCAGTCTTTGAGGCAGACCCAGCAGAGTTCTGAAGAGCACGACTGTAACATAGGTGAAGCAACAAATGTTACAAACAGTGGTGCTGAGCCTGGCTCTTACTGTCATAATTGGGGACACAGCTTTGGCAGTTACAGTCCCTATGGTTACGCAGCTTGGTAATTTTCTGTCTCTAATGGGCCACTTTGCTGTTTGGTTACAAGCAATGTCACACAATTTGGCAGTGCAATTTCTGTGAAGCTCAAAGAGCAACTCATAGTATCTGTTGAATGTAGGGCCTCCACAAGCCTGACACAGTCTCAGTTTCTGGTCACAGTTTCAATCTGCGGCAACACGAGTATGGGAATACACTGGAAGGGCTTTCCACAGCAGGCTCCAGTAACAGCAGTGGTCCATTAGGGTACGCTACTGGAAGCAGTCTGCAACAGCTCTTCAGGTGTCCATTGCAACAGAGAGTATGTGTCCAGTTAGCTTTACTGGCAAACTAACAGTCCAAGTGCAAAACACAAGGGTCTGTTCAAGTGCAAGATTTTCAAGCGTTGATGGTCAGTTCTATGTAGAATCACCCCCCTTATAAATTCAGTTAAGACTTTTAACTGAGCACAGCAACCCCCAAAATATAAGAAACTAAAGGGATGTTCTTTATTGCTTTAGAGAGATTGATCATGAAATATGCATCCATCATACATAAATAGTTCATTTTTCCACCAGATCTTTATTAAGACATCCAAAGATCCAAAGATACTTCTTTTCAAGACTCTGGTTCCAAACTTTTTCATTGCTTCAAGTTACTAAAGACTGTATTAGAGGCTTTATTGCAGCAATATATCATTTTACATGGCAGGTTACTCACAACAAGTGTCATGGGTCACAGTGTTTGTTACATTTTTATAATGATTTGACGGTTCGATCAAGACTCCATCCTTGGAAAGGAAAGAAGGAATAGAACAGGTTTCCATAATAAACACATTTTCTACACACTGAGCAGGTCAACATTCCTCTAGGTTGCTGTGGGGTGACTTATTTAGAAATCAAATTAGTAGGTCTGAGAAATAAAATGATTATATCTCCCACCACGGTTTTATGGGTTTCATTAGATAGGTTTTGATAGTTTTTCTTGTGTTTTATTACTGTTGGGAAAGGGCTAAATGAGAAGTGCATTAGCAGGGCAGAAACTTAATATTACCACTTTAAAAAGCTTTGGTGCAGCCTTATCTGGAATGTCTAATTCAGTCCTGGGTGCCAGTCCATAGAAAGGATGCTCTGGAGTTAGAAAACATACAAAGAAGGGTAACTAAACTGATATAGGGCATGGAGAGCCTTATGATTATAAATTAAAAGAACTAAACTTATTTAGGTGTCTAAGGGGGAATATGATTAACCTATATAAAAATATAAATTGCCCAAACAAAAAATATGGGGAAAAGCGGTTTCATGTAAAATTCCTTTAAAAGACAACAGGGGTCTTCCACCGTATGGAGAAGAAAAAGTTTAGTCTCTAGAGGTCACAAAGCATCTTCACCAAGAGCTGGGAATCTGTGGAATAGTCTACCTCAGGATGTGGTCATAGCAGGAACAGTGGACAGTTTAAAAAAAAAGGCTTATTTCTAAGAACAAAATAACATTAACAGCCCATTCACATGATTGTATGGTCTCCAGTCCGCAAAACACGGGAGCTGGCCATAGAAACTCTGTATTACAGTGCGGACCCATTGACTTGAATGGGTCTGCGATCCACAAGATACGGCAAAAGATAGGACATGTCCTATCTTTTGTGGTTGCCGAGGCATGGACCCGAAAGCCCACAGAAGAACTTCCAAGTGTTTCTGTGGGCTTCTGATCCATGCCAAGTCAATGGGTCCGCCTTTGTGATGTGGAGTTCACATGGCTGGTGCTCTTCTTTTGCGGACCACTATTTGCGATCTGTAACATGGACATGGTGACCATACGGTCGTGTGAATGGGCCCTAACGCTTATGAAAATGGGTAGAATTCTGGCTTTCCCCTTTCCTTACTTCATATTCCCACTTATTCCTCGGTTACAATTATGTTATAATCCAAAAGCCACATTAGATGTTATATTAAAAAGTTTGCCGAGCATTCTACAAAAAATTCTACATGGACAACACTCTTGTCATTGGGTTATGCCTGGTATTGCAGCTTGTAAACATTCAAGTGAATGGAGCCGGCCTTAGGCTATGTGGCTCCTTGTGCAGAACTATATTTTAGCACCCCCTTCCAGATAAACGCGTGCTCTGTTTCATCTTAATCTTATATTCTATCACCATGATCTTGGACTCCTATCTCCGGTACTACTTGATTAGTACAGATTGCTATCTTTTATCTTTGTCTACTAGTTCCCATTCCCTCATGGCAGTGTTCAAAGTTGTGCTGTCTCTGGACTGCTGAGCTTGGGTATAGAATGGAGAGGACTCATAAGTCGTACTCAACAGTCCAGACTGTGTAGTATATAAGCATTGACAGTGAGGGAACAGGGGCAGTAGAAAAATAAAAATAGAGAACTGTACTCCTTATCTGCAGTACTACTTATGTACATAATAGTCCAATATCCTGGTGACACATGCCAGCTTACTGATAATACATTAGATGCATGTATGATGCCATAGCTGTGAGGATCCCAAGTATAGTTTTATTGTATTTCTTTCCATCTTCCTTTCTTCAGTAAAGGGACCCTTTTATCATCATCTTCCTTGTAGCAATGTTTCAACTTTGCCTTGTGAATCACTTTATTTGTATGCTGGCTGAAATATTGTCAGACTTTATAATTTTCTTACAGTATGTATGCTGGGTAAATGCAATTAAAGCTAATCAGGAACAATCCACAGAATCTTTCCTAAAACAAATTTCTCCATACTCACATGGAATTTAAATGGAATTATTGTTTTGGGTTACAGCAAGAATTATTTTCTACAATCTGGTCTTGTCAATAAGCAATTCTACATTTCACAGAAAGAATTAAAAAAACTATGGGGGTCATTTACAATCCAAAAATATGTCGATATTATGCGGATTTCTGGCGCAAATTGAGGCGCAAAGTTTATTTGAGCCACAATCTGTGACTTTTCCCAGCTCACGTCAGGTCTGTCTCATTCATCATTTTCTACGCCTGTCTTAAGCGCCTCTTCATATTAACCCCAGCTATATGGGCTAATAAGACCGGAGTCTAAAATGCTGGTCTATATAGATGACCTCGTATGTTACTGTCATACTAATGTTACAAGCTCTGGTAATTTATTAAGCTGTCTCTATGTTAAAGGGGTTTTCTGGAACTTAGATATTGATCACCTACTCTTAGGATAGGTCATCAATATCAGATCTGTGGGGGTCTGATATCCGGTACATCCATGTTTCAGCCAGAAACTATGTAGGGAATGGAAGACTCCATCTACTGTGTACAGTAGTTTCCAGCACCGATCTACTCCAAGTGAATGAGACTTGAGCTGCAGTGTCCCAGATTCTGGCTCCATCCACTTTATAGTATCCAGTGCCGCTGGCTGCCCTAAACAGCTGATTTGTGGGAGTGTCGGGTATGTGACACCAATCAATCTGTGATGGATGACCTATCCTGAAGAAAAGCTATTGATTTCTAAGTCCATGAAAACCCCTTTAAGCCTGTTCATTGCCAACCAATAAGCAATTATTTTGTGTTTTTATGTTTTTGCATTGTTCTCTGAAAAAACATTATTTGAGGGAATATTTCTAAAACATACAAACTGAAATGTAGATCTAAAAACACAACATTTCATTACAATCTGCAGCCTGACATAACCTGCATCATGTAACAGTGTGTGCTCAATTGTCCTTGTGTAAAGAACAGCAAAGCAAAGTTTTTAGAAACTCTTTTCTTTTTCAAATGGGTTCATTCACAAATAAGACTTTTTACTTAATAAAACTATAATTACAGATGTAACTGCCAACAAAGTTACTTTTATCAAATATTTTACATTATATTCTTATTTACCTACTGCATACTTTTTATAAGTAGACCTTCATTTTCCATGCCTTCATTTGTAGCATTTAAAATCCATTTCTTGTTACATTACAGGTCCTATAAGTAGTATCTTGGTAAACAAATATGGCAGTCGCCCAGTGGTAATAGCAGGAGGCTTGCTCTGCAGCATAGGATTGATTGCAGCGTCATTCTGCAACAGTGTGCTTGAACTGTATATTTGCATTGGTGTTGTTGGTGGTGAGTATCAAAAACATTATTTTATATATTAGATCTGGTACTGAGAAAAAGCTACATGTATAGCAGAATAAGTTTCATATACTGTAGGGCAGACTCATCTTAGCATCCATGTACAGGCTAATAATGGCTGTATATTGGTATCACTCAGCCACAGTGTTCATCAGGCCTGATTCTTTATATTTGGAGAGATATTACAGTATGTATGAGATCCACCGTAATCCCCTTAAGTACCAACCATTAATCTAATGAAGTCAACTTGTGTTCATAAGCCTGTTAGCGCATATAGACAATTTAGGACATACGGTATGAGCTATGACAAACCTGGCCCATTCACGCATTAAATGGACAATAGCCTATCTGAATGTATGGCCACATGCTTATTGGCCCAGTGATATCATCTTACTGCTGGGAATTAGAGAACCTAGACCTGCAATCAGCTCATTGCCACCCTGGCTTCCATCTCATGAGACTACCATTTTAAGTCAAATATGATACCAATTGATAATCCAATTATTACTCTTCTTCAGCCGATATTGTCAGAAGAATGACATATCAGAAGTACCGTATTTTTTGCTGTATAAGACACACTTTTTTCCCCCAAAAGTTGGGGAAAATGGCAGTGCATCTTACAAGGCGAATAATAGTGAGCGATTCCATTATGGATGCACTCACTAGAGTGCAGGAGTCGTGGGGATTGGTAAATGATGTGCTGTACTCACAGCTCTTCTGCGGGCTCTCGCTGCACTCTCCTGACTGCGTACAGCAACAGCACATAGTGCGCGCAGTATGACCTGATGCTGCATGCAGACAGGTGACAGTGCAGTGTGGGTCCCCTGGAGAAGGCCAGGGCGCATGACTGCAGGAGAGACCGCCAGACCTGCAGAGTAGCAGCAGAGCAAGAATGCTAAGTTAATTTATTTTGCCTCTAATGGGGGTCTGATTTGACATCTGATATGGGGGCCTGACATGGAAGGCTAAACGGGGTCTGATCTGAGGTTTGGTATGGGGGTCTGATCTGGGGGTTCTAACATGGATGTCTGATGTAAGTCTTATCTGAGGTTTGATACAGGGGCTGATCTGAGGATCTGATATGAGGGTCTGATTTGTGGGCCTTATTTCAGGTCTGATAAGGGGGTTTGATCTAAGGGTTGATATGGAAGTCTGATCTGAGGTCTACTATGGGAGTCTGATCTGGTGTCTGATATGGGGTCTGATCTGAGGTCTGATGAAAAATATATTTTTTACTTATTTCCCTTCTTTAAAACTTAGGTGCATCTTATCAGGTCATCTTATAAAGCAAAAAATATGGTAAAACTGCTTCTGCTAAACATTGCTTGCTGCCTAATGCTTGCCTGTTTTTTTTTTAGCTTTGTATTAAATAATGGTCATTGATAATATATTACAAATTGAACACTGTTTTCTTCTCCATACAGGTTTTGGATTGGCATTTAATCTTCAACCTTCTTTGACAATTATTGGGAAGTATTTCTTCAAAAAGCGTCCTATTGCAAATGGACTGGCCATGGCAGGAAGTCCAGTGTTTTTGAGCACACTGGCTCCTCTTAATCAATTTCTCTTCAATACATTTGGATGGAGAGGAAGCTTTTTAATTTTAGGAGGTCTCCTATTAAACTGCTGCGTGGCTGGATCCCTCATGAGGCCCTTTGGACCTAAACCCACAAAAAAGGATGAGGAAAAAGCAGACCAGAAACCTCAGGAGAAAAATAAAGAACAGTTATCAGTATGCCAAAACATTAACAAGTATTTAGACTTGTCACTCTTTAAACACCGGGGGTTTCTCATTTACCTATCTGGGAATGTCATCATGTTCCTAGGATTCTTTGCTCCAATTGTTTTCCTCGCCCCCTATGCTAAGCATATGGGCATTGACGAATATTCATCTGCATTTTTATTGTCTATCCTAGCTTTTGTAGACATGGTTGCACGACCTTCCATGGGAATGGTGGCAAACTCCAAATACATCCGCCCAAAGATTCAGTATTTTTTCAGTTTTGCCATTCTATATAATGGCATTTGCCATGTGTTGTGCCCATTTGCTAATGATTACACTGGACTGGTCATATATTCAGTATTTTTTGGGTTTGCCTTTGGTATGGTAAGCAGCGTATTGTTTGAAACCCTGATGGACCTTGTTGGAGCAGCAAGATTCTCAAGTGCTGTTGGACTTGTGACCATTGTGGAATGTTGCCCTGTTCTAATCGGGCCTCCTTTGGGAGGTAAGAATGCCTTTAACTGTTTTCTATGCATAACAATAGTAAATTAAGTAAGAAAATTACACATTAGCCAAAAAAATATATATAAATTTACCTCATACCAGAATCAGAGCTAAAGGATAAGAATAAGATCATCATTAGTATATGTTGAAGGTGTTGTCTGGATTTTTTTAAAATACTCCACCACTTCAATGCTAACACTGTGCCAGTCCTGTCATGATGACATGATGTACATTGTGACAGCTACAGCCAATCCCTGGCCTTGGCACTCATGCTTACATGTATAGCATGTGGAGAATAAGTCCAGAAACTGGGCGCAACGGTCCTCTGAATGATGCATGTGACATTATTGCTTCAGAAGAACTGGCGCCATAGTGGCAGACAATTTAGCCAGTAAGTAGTGGTTAGATTTATAACATTTCCTGCATTTAGTCCAAATTCATGAAATCTAATATAACCCCTTTGATATGTCATATAATAGCTCCAAGTCTTCTGATGATGGGATTAGAATTACTTGGATGGCCAAAATTTAATAGGAAGTTTTTCTGCAGAGGTGCAGAATTAATCAAAGATGATAATTAAATCTATAAGGCTTCTTTCACAGTGGCGTTATTGCTGGATCCGGCAGGATTCAGCAATAACGCTTCCGTTACTGATAATACAACCATATGGATGCATAATGAACGGATCCGGTTGTATTATCTTTAACATCGCTGGGACGGATCCGTCATGAACTCCATTGAAAGTCAATAGAGGACGGATCAGTTTACTACTGTGTCACACCAAACGGATCCGTCCCCATTGACTTACATTGGAGCTCATGACGGATCCGTCTTGGTGCGGATCCCCAGGACGGAGAGCAAGCTGCAGCATTTTGCAGTTTGCTCTCTGGTCTGGAGGCGCAAGTGAACTGAACGGAATGCATTTAGGAGCATTCAGTTCTCTTCAGTTCAGTTTTATCCCCATTAACAATGAATGGGGGCAAAACTGAAGCGTTTTTTTTCCGGTATTGAGCCCCTATGACGGAACTCAATACCTGAAAAACGAAATGCTAGTGTAAAACTAGCCTAACATTTATGGATTTGTATAGAATGTGTGATTCAGTCAACTATAACTTTACTATAAAGAACTCTATTCCATAACAAAACATTTCTGCTATTTTCACACATTTCGCATATTTGTTTTTAAACTACCAGTATATAAAAAGACAAGTTTTAGAATATTTGGAAGAGACATGGCCAGCAGCTATAAACTTGGTAGTTAATAAACTAACATGCCTTTAATTCCTTATATCTGTACTATACTAGAAGTATACTAAAGAAAAGGCTGGATAGGGGAATTACTGGATAGGGGAAGCACAGAGCTTGCCTATTCACCAATGTAATGGAGCAGAGCAGGTAGTGTGTGTTCCGTCTGCTTCTGCTCTGGTTCCAGTAGAGCATACATAAAGTGAGTGTTAACTTTCTAACATTATTTTATTTTACGTTCAAATTCTTTGCACTGATTAATTTATCATATCATTATATTTAGACATTATTCACTTTCTATCTGACATCTGCTGCCACTAGGGTAGTTTAGGATCTTACTGCACATGTAGTTTATCATGATTTCAATAAAGAATCCATGTTTAAAAAATCTATATGTCCTAGGCTCCCCCTAGTGGTGGCTTCAGGCAACCAGAATTATATATTTAAATTTTTGTAAAGAGGGAAGCTGGGAATTTGAAGCTCTTTCTGGAGTCCTGATCATTTCAAAAATATCTTATGAAATGTATTACCACATAATTCCGTCCAAGCTGCTTTGAAAAATATTTGTGTTCTGCGAACATTCCATCGAATATGTACGCACGAGCGTACAAAGTGCGTACGGAGCTTTAGCGTATTATTGTCTCGCAGTTAAGTCATACGCACGCATGACACTAGGCCCGCACAAAGTACAAACATACAGTAAAAGTATGCTATTTAACTGAATACGTATGCATTAGCATACAAATTATCAGATGAGTAGCATTAGCGTACAAATTATAGGATGCGTACGTAGCGTTAGCATACAAAGATTTTATAAGATTTGTACGAAGCGAATCTTCGCATTGAATATAACGAAGATTCATAACGAATATACGAAGCGGCGAATAGATTCACTCATCTCTACCCATAAGGGAGACAAAATAAAAGCTCAATCGCCTTTGAAAATCCAAAAGTTACATTTAAAATTGCAAAAATGTACAGTTTTTTTTTTTTTTCAAATTCATATAGAACATTAAATTAGTAGAGTTTTCAGGACCACAGGTTTATTGTTATCTTTGCAGTGTTTCTAGGAGAACAGTAAATATTGTAGTCTCTAAATAATATATACCATCTGAAATTTCTTAGAAAACAGTAGCCATTTTTTAAATGTAGCTAGGGTTGCCAATAAGCATTAATGTTGTATTGTTTTCTAAGGTATATAGACAGTGCTGCCTTTATTGTTCCTTCACTATATATATATATATATATATATATATATATATATATATATATATATATATATATATATATATATATATATATATATATATATACACACACACACACATAAAATAACACAATTACACTTTCAGAAAATCAAAGCAAACAGCTGACTGGTTTTTATGAGTATCTCCTCAATCTATATGCAAATCAAAATGTATTTTTTTTATCTGTGGATGCTATATACTACAATTTAATAACATATAGCAGAATGCAAAGTAGCCATCTATTAATATGGTATGGTTATACTTTTAATCTTGGGGTATTAATAATTGAAACTGTTGGGAAATCAAGAGTAAATTTCCTTCTTACTGGTTATGAACATGGAGGAGGGAAAAACAACAAGTACAGATTTACTAGAGAAAACCTACCAGCCAATAATATTTTATAGACAAACCACTAGTAGATAGTGCCCTCTAGTGACAATGTACAGTGATTCAGTACATAAATAGTGATATCATGATGCAATGTACCAACTAAAAGCTACTTAATATTTTTGGTGAAGGGATACAAACCATAATTGTGATATGTAGTAAATAAAACATTCTCAAACAATAAAAGTCATCTCTTTCTCCTAGTAGCCATTGTAATGAAGGTAATTGTGTACATTGTGTGGTCTACATCACTTCCTGGTGTGATGTAAGCTCTATATTGTGTGTTGTGGACCAATCAGTTCTTTTTCCCTGTTGCTGTGATTGATTCACCCATTTCATTCTTTGGATTTTTGGATCGGTGGATTGTGGAGTTTTGACTTGTAGTTTTGACTTCAGTTTTCTAACATTGAACAAGAGGAGTTATTATCCGTGTCACTGACAGCTGGTCACAGTTTCTTAAATTAGAGTCTGAATTCTGCATGTAAGAATATTATTAGGGATTGTTTACATGGGGCTGTTAATTAGAAACAGATTGATTAGCTATGAATATGTTTTATGTACAATAGTAGCACAATACTCACAATGACATCTATAGTATGGACCGTATCGGATGGGCCATGACTGCATACTCTCCAGATCCCTGTTGAACCTTAATGTTATATAAGAAAGCAACATTGGGACAAAGGAATATTATTTTAGATGTTACAAGGGTTTACTACGGTAGGAGCTCTTCCAGGGCCAGTAAGAGTTGAGCAGTGGTGTCATGTTGAGGGCAGCACATCTGCAGATAGGTAGGAGCAAGTAGAAGGGCTATGATAAGTAAAAAGCAATTATCTCCCTGTTTTACTCTTCATGGCTCCACTGACTGGACGGTACTTCAAAAGGCATTTTTGGTGGGACTGGACAATAATCTAATGTGTTTGGGGAGCTCCCAACTCAAGTATGTATGTGTATTGGAGAATCAAGAGAGAAAGCTGTTTGCTTGCCCAGCAGACAGATATTGAAGCTCTATTGGCACCTTAAAGATAATCTATCACCGAGATATTCACAGTCATCTCACCTAGCTCTGTTAATCTAGAAGAAGTGGTAGGGACTGACAGATTTTTCCTGCAAAAAATAAACCTTCATATGGCTCCATGAAGAAAGGGAAGAAAAATGAAAACTCAAAAATCAGAAACCTCCAGTATCCAAAAGGTTAAGCCACTATGTGGATATTTATAATGCATATATTATTATCACAAAAACATCATGGGGCAGATTAATTGTAGTTGTTTTGCAGCTATTTTATTATTGTTTGTTCCACAGCAATATTTTTATTACATTTACTTTTTTGTCTTTTAGGTTGGCTGGTAGATTTAACTGGGAATTATAAATACATGTACTTTGTATGTGGCATGATTGTCATTTTGGCAAGTATATGGTTATTTATTGGAAACGCCATCAACTACAGACTACTGGCAAAGGAGAAATTGGCAAATAATGAAATAAATGCAGCAAAAGAGGCAGAACCTTTGAACAACGCAGAACCCGTTGAAGTGACCAAAAAATCAAATGTGGCTAATTCATCAGACAGAGAAACTAGTATATAACATAGACTATTATTTATTGGATCATATGCAAGTATTATTTAGGGGTTTATGCTGATTAATGGTTATTATGGAGTCCTGACAGGTAAATTGAATTCACAGTCCAAGAAATGAATGTTAAAAAGTTTAGGGCCATATTCACTTGTCTAAATGACTCTAAAGTACATATTCTGCTGTGCCTTGCAAAAGTATTCCCCCCTCCTTGCTGTTTTTCCAATTTAGAACATGCCTACTACTTTGAAGGTGCAAAATATTTTTTACTGTGACATAAATAATAATTATGACAAATGGACTAAGAAATGTAACGTGCATAAATATTCATCCCCTGAAAGTCTATAAATGTATAACTATGAAGCCATCTTTTGCTGCAATTACTATAGCAAAACACATCTAGGGGATTTATACACCTTCTCCTACTCCATCAAGATAGATGGTGCATTGGTGTACAATAGTCTTCAAATCATGCTGCAGATTCTCAGTTGGATTGAGTTCTGGGCTTTAACTTGACCATTCCAAAACATTTAAATGTCCCCCCATCCTCCCAAACCACTGCAGTATGTTTAGGGTCATTGTCCTGTTGAAAGCTGGACCTCCTTCCCAGTGTTAAAATTGAAAAAATATTTTCTTCAGGAATTATCCAGAATTTACTACCATCCATCTTTCCGTCAATCCTGACCCGTTTTCCAGTCTCTGCGGATGAAAAGCCTCCCCACAACATGTAGCTGTCACCAACATGTTCACTGTGGAAATTGTGTTCTTGAGGTGATGGGAAGTGTTGGGTTCATGCCACACAAAGAGTTCCTATGAAAAAGTACAATTTTAATCTCATTTGCAAAGAACCTGTATGTGTTTGTTTGGGCGTTTTCCACATGCTGTTTGGCAAACTCCAAACGTGTTATCTTATGTTTTTATTGAAGTGATGACTTTTCCATTAAGCCCCACTCTGCAGGGTGTGTATCACCTATATTGGTTCTATGGACAGATACTTCCATCTCCGCTGTGGATCTTTGGAGCATCTTCAGTTTGATTACTGGTGTCCGTTGAATCGCAGATTCTCCTTGTCCAGTCTATCAGTTTTGGTGAGTGGCCTGCTCTTGTCTGGTTTGTGGTTGTGCCATATTCTTTCCATTGTGTTATAATGGAAAGAACATGATGTTCTTTTGGATGATCAAAGGTTGGGATCTTATTTTTATAATACAACCATGATCTATACTTCACAACAACTTTGTCTCTAGCCTGTCTGGAGAGCTCCTTGGTCTTCATGTTGGAGTCAGGGGCCTTTCAGACCAGGTGTATATATACTAACATCATGTGACTGATCATGTGACACTTTCATTTGACGCACAACTTTATTCAACTAATTATGTCAATTTTGAAGTTAATTGGTTGAGCCAGACATATTTTGGGATTTAATTGCAAAGAGGATTAGTACATAAGCACTCACAACTTTTAAATTGTTTTTAATTTAATTTTTAAAGAAGGTATATTTTTACATTCCACTGTAACAATTTGGAATATTTTGTCAGGTCCATTACATAAAATTAAATTTATTTTAATATCAGGTTGTAGAGCAACAAAACAGGTAAAACACCAAGAAGGGGGAGGGTAAATACATTTTCAAGGCACTTTGTATATGGAAAATGCTAAGACGTTTTTAAAAATATTTTATTTGTCTCATGTTGACATCAAGTAACCACAAGTCAATTGTGAAATCTGAAATAATTATCCTCTAATTATTTGCAACCTGGAAATACAAATGTAATGATCAAATATATGAATATTAATATTATGATATTAATATTATTTCACATGTAAGTGGATTTCACATTTTCAACTTTCTTGAAATGTTTTGTATTTTTGTAATATCATGATGGACAAATTATGGCTAAAAAGGAAATTTGGGAGGAACGATAACGATATAAGGAATGATCTTTGCTGCTGATACAGGTTACTTTTTTTGCTGCTGAGAAATCAGTAAATCTCCATAGAATGGGACACAGCTTGGGCTCATGCACATTGCAGAGGCATATGGTATGGCCCCATAGACTTCTGTGGGTGCTATATTAGAGCTTCATACATTTTGTGGGTTGTTTAAGCCTTTAAATGCCCATGTGCATGAACCCGCTGTATAACCAGCCATATGATGGAAAACAGTTTTGTTTCATAATCTGTAGTAATATTAAAATTATTTATAAAAGTTAATTGTGTTACAGAGTATCTGTCATCAGAATATGGTATCTATTTAAAGGCATCATATTGTGGTGACCATTCTACTGGGTCATATTTTGACATTTGTATAATAGATGCTATGAAAGAATACAACTGACATAGTTATTAATCCTCTGTGCGTATGAGCCTAGAACTCCCCTTGCCTCTTAACAACCCGGGTGTATGCAGGCAGTAAATTATATTAAGGGGGAGGGAGGAAAAGGGAGCACCAGGCTCATGAATACAATGGACTTATAATTGTGGGTCTGCTATATATTTTCATAGCAGCTATACGAATTGTGGATCATTTATGTCATATGATAATAAGCTGCTTTTAAATAAGGCATTATATCCTATGATGTAAGTGTAAACTATAGGGAGGCAAAGGTTTTCTTCCAGGTCATTAGATTCCTCTGATTGCATTCTTTTCTTTTTAAATGATGCAATATGCAGAAGTATTAAATTAAGCCCCTGTTGCAAATTGAAATTAAGGTTTGACCTCAACAGTTTCTGCCATAAACCCTCTGTGGCAAGCCATGTTGCTCCTTATGGAGCTGCCGCTGTCCCTTTCCCATTCAGGTTGGCAGTGCTGATGGAGGCGGTGAGACAGGGAAATTGCGACAGTGGCAGAATGGAGGACATCAAACACTGATGAGATCAGGAGCAGATTATCCTGATGATAAAAAGACACTGGCCCAGATTCACTAATTCTGTAGATGGTG
Source organism: Rhinella marina (assembly GCA_900303285.1). NCBI lineage: Eukaryota > Metazoa > Chordata > Amphibia > Anura > Bufonidae > Rhinella > Rhinella marina. The sequence goes on from ONZH01005266.1 coordinate 68,133, forward strand.
TAAACTTAGACAGGTTGTCTAGACCTGCACCAGATTTATTACAAGATCTCAGGCTGGATGATAAATGCGGCTCAGAAATAGACATTTTTTCTAACTCTGTACCAACAATTTTGTCTGAAAACAATGCCTCCTAAGCCCTAACCCTTTGACATGAATCTCTACCCCTTCCCACTAAACCCTGCGCTTTTTTGAGCAAGTCAGGGAAAAAATGTAGAAGATTGCACCCAATTTGTGGCACTTTTTAAACTGATTCTAGGTTCAGACATTAGTAAACATGAGCCACTGTTGTTTACTATATGTTATTGCTATGCTTTTAGCAATCTATTTTCTTTTGCTATGATCCTTATTTCAAATGCATTTTAGTAAGGTAGACAGTTTCTATTTAATGATAAAAGCCTTGTTTTTATGTGAATTGGATATTTCACTCCTTTCACGTTTAAATCATTTCCATTTCTTCTAACTCGTGGTGCATTTAGTACTTGTTGAATTTTCAGAGAGTTTCTTCTCAATATTAAGTTATTTAATTCAACCAAATTAACATGTATTCTCCCCTGCAGCTATAGACTTGGCTAGTCACAGCTTTCAATAATGTGCTTCTGTTCTATAATCACTGAATCTAGCTAAGCAATTATTCTTAGCCTTGTCTGCAGGCTTTATTCTTATTGCATGTTTTGTGAATCCCTTTTCAAGGGCACAGGTGGATCTATCATGCTAAAGACTTGTTCAGATGAGCAGCTTCACTTCATATGAATAGACATCCTCCTCAAATTTTATGTCTGTGAAAAACATGGCATGATCTACTTGTGTCCATTTACCATCATCCACCATTTCACAGTTTACATTTATAGGGTTTTTCAGATTTGAATTTGGAAAGAACAGAGTAGCAAATCTCCAGAGACTCATTTAAAGGCAATGCTGTCTGTTTGGATCCATGATATGATTGGTCATAGCTTCTGTTGTAAATTGTACAAATTCTGAGATACAGCCCAGAGCTGCCTTCACTGTTCTGCAAGTTCTAGAGCTCATCATTGTTGACTAGCTACGTGCCTGTTCAGAGCTTGCTTTAGACATCTGTATTCTGCCACTATCCAGTAATCAGAAGTAGAAATGTCTAACTCCACAACTGTGTAACTCCATTCCTATAAAGGAACAAACCTGAACTGTTAGGGGCATGTCTTTTGACAAGCTTAAAACATTTCCAGTAGCAACCAACAGAATTTTGAATTCAGCTCTGGATTATTCATCATACAGGCTTTGACATGAGATCAGCACAATGTAAGTATCTGCAAAGTTACTCAACCTGTATGTCACTCCTACAAGTAAACTACCTAATTATATTTTAAAGTGAACTCAACATTGGGTAAATGCACATGGTGTGTTGCTACACTAGAGCATAACCACATGTATTAATGTGAAACTAGCTATTTTACTATAGTATATATCACAATAACTATATTTATACATTTACTTACCCTTTTATGTACATCAAGTCTATATTTATGTAACCTATGCAAAATAGTTTTCTTCTTCCTAACTCTCTAATGCCACTTACTGGCTGGCTAAGAATCCAAAGCCCTACGAAGGTCTGACACTGCCTTATAGCTACCTCAGAGTGGTACTTTTCCCATAGAAAAATTCCCAAAAGACTTGCTAGCAGCTAGAAGTTCACAGTGATAATCAATTCCTTTCCATATTTAAACTATAAATTGGTGTTCAAAAGGGAACATACATACTCTTTAACAGGGGCATGGCTAAAGGCTCATGGGCCCTGGTACAGGAGTTCAGCTTGAGCCCCCCTGCCCTCAGTGCTTTGTGGCAAGGGGCAAGAAGCACCTAGCCTTTCTGCTGCCTGAGGCAAAAAGTGAAATGGCACCAACCCCCCCCCCCCCTCCGCCAAATTCTTAACCTAAATGATTCTCTCCAGCTCTACTGTTAAAGACATACTTGGAAAACATTACTTACAGCTCTACAAAACAAAACAAAAACATACAGGGTAATACAGTGCCACATACGTCTTACATCCAGTAATGTTTTAACTGATTTAGATGTTCTCTTTCCTCACCTTCTCCATTTTGACCAGACTGCTTAGGGGCCCGGTCGCTATTGCGACCGCTGCAACTCCAATAACTAAGCCACTGTCTTTTAAAGAGGTTGTCCGAGTTCAGAGTTAAACCCGGACATATCCCTATCTTTAAACCTCCGGCCCCCTTGATATGAGCATCAGAGCATTTCATGCTTCGATGCTCTCCTTTGCCCTGCGCTGAATCATGCAGGGCAAAGGAATTTTTGGGAGATCCGGCAATGTACTAGGCTCTCCATAGGGACTGCTAGGCGGGGGCTTCCACCAAGCAGTGAGCCTGATGATGTTACTGGACCTAATGGGATTTAGTGCTGCCCTAGCCCTGTAAAACGGTTAAGGCAGTGCTAAAGCCCGCCCATCAGAGCTGGTGATGTCACTGGGCGGAAGCTTCCATCTAGCAGTCTACAAAAGTAAACAAAAAAGCCTGTACCCTGCGCTATACAGCACAGGGCAAGGGAGAACATCAGAGCATGAAATGCTCCAATGCTCCTATCAGGGGGACCGGAGGGGTGAAGATGGGGATATGTCCAGGCTTAGCTCTGAACCCGGACAACCCCTTTAACACTTGAAAAAGAGATGAGCAAATCTTTAAAAGGTAGATGCCTGTATTAGGACATATTGTGGTACATATAAGGTGACATTGGTAATATCAGTAGCCATGCTGACAGTGGATTGTCACTCAGATTATATAAAATCATGCTTCCGTTTCATTACTTTCACTAAACCAAATTGCATACAGTAATCTCACTGCCAGAAGTAATTCATATCTTAAATATACCATAAAATGATATATCATTTATTAGATTGTAACTTATATTATATGAAATCACTGTTTTGTGTTGTGAAACCTTGCATTAACAGCACAGCAGAGTACCTTACATAGTGCCTTATGAGGACAATATTGTAAAGAGTCGGAAAGTAAAATGTCTCATCTGCAACATTTTGTCCCTATAGACAGACATAGGAGACTGATATGGTCTTCTACATACTTCTGGGACTGCTTGGATCTATTTAACTATGAGCTTTTCACAGATGCTTTTTAGGCTACATATATTTTTTGTGCCATGAATGGGGCTTTGCCAGTTAGAAGGGTTAACAAGGAGCAGCTGTTACAGAAGTACATGATTTCTTCCTTCTTGTACTCTCATTTTATGGGCGACAACCTTCTCTTTATGGAAACTCAAAGCTTCAAAACAGCATCATCCAGTGCTTGGGACAGCTGTGTCACCTATTAATGCCCATAGAATGTGTTGTGTGTATCTGCTGTCTATCGTGCTTGTTGCGCCTGTACTTTAAATTTGTGTACTTTACACCTTCTGCATATTGCAGAGTAGCTTTCTCTAAAATGAGAGTGTTTTTAAATGTGATCATTCCCTGATATAGTTAGTAAATACAGTCCAGATCCGTGCTTGCTCATGAATGAGTAATACAAATGAAATAAATATTTAATGGGAGGAGCATCCTACAGTGTAATGAGGACCTTAAATGAAGATGGGTACTATAGTTGTGATATATACAGGAAGCATATTTGCCCTAACAAAATATCAGTGCAAGCCATCATTTTTTAAGTCACTAAACGTAGCTGATCTGATGCATATTCTATGTACAGTCCATTTAGCATCAAGATCTGCTCCTTCACCATTAATGCTTGTTAAGAATAGACATGGAGAAAGCAGTCCTTAGAGCATGTAAATCCTGGCAGCTCCATATCGGCATAGTGAATCTCAGGGAAATTAAAAGAATTACTGGCTTGACAGGTTAGCTCTATTGAAAATGGGTTGTTACAGGCGGGTACTGTAGCTGTGAGATGGTGAAGAGGTGGCCTAAAATTCCCTCTACAAGTATTACAAATGGCAAATAGTAGCTGGTGGCCCTGATACTTTTTTGCCATTGGGGCCCAGAAATAAAGTTTCCATATGCCTCATTTGGGCATATAGGGAGAGATTTATCAAACTGGTGTAAATTAGTACTGGCTTAGTTGCCCATAGCAACCAATTAGATTCCACCTCTCATTTTCCAAAGGAGCTGTCTAAAATGAAAGGTGGAATATGATTGGTTGGTAAGGGCAACTAAGCCAGTTCTACTTTACACCTGTTTGATAAATTTCCCCAATAGTTCATACAAGGACTTCCCTCTATAAGCCAAAAAGTAGAGTCACCAACAGAGTAGCTCTATCAATCCTTCTCCGTCCAGTTTTTAGATGGTCAGCCAATCATTTGGATGACAGACATGTAAGATTACATTTCCCTTGTGGTGGCAACTGCAAGGGAAATATATGGGCAGATATGGTTTCCCCAGTGATATCAGGTGATCCATCAGGCTTGAAGAATTTGGATTAATTGAGATCAGGTTATCTTCATGAAACAATGTCTTTAATGGTGCTAATTTTTTTTATTTTAGCTGTAATGTGTAAGGCTCAGTCCAGACTGCCCTCAAGCCTCATGTTTTGCATGTGCGTCAGGAAAAGCTACCAGGGTATACACTCACCGGCCACTTTATTAGGTAACCTGTCCAACTGCTCGTTAACACTTAATTTCTAATCAGCCAATCACATGGCGGCAACTCAGTGCATTTAGGCATGTAGACATGGTCAAGACAATCTCCTGCAGTTCAAACCGAGCATCAGTATGGGGAAGAAAGGTGATTTGAGTGCCTTTGAACGTGGCATGGTTGTTGGTGCCAGAAGGGCTGGTCTGAGTATTCCAGAAACTGCTGATCTACTGGGATTTTCACGCACAACCATCTCTAGGGTTTACAGAGAATGGTCCGAAAAAGAAAAAACATCCAGTGAGCGGCAGTTCTGTGGGCGGAAATGCCTTGTTGATGCCAGAGGTCAGAGGAGAATGGGCAGACTGGTTCGAGCTGATAGAAAGGCAACAGTGACTCAAATTGCCACCCGTTACAACCAAGGTAGGCAGAAGAGCATCTCTGAACGCACAGTATGTCGAACTTTGAGGCAGATGGGCTACAGCAGCAGAAGACCACACCGGGTGCCACTCCTTTCAGCTAAGAACAGGAAACTGAGGCTACAATTTGCACAAGCTCATCGAAATTGGACAGTAGAAGATTGGAAAAACGTTGCCTGGTCTGATGAGTCTCGATTTCTGCTGCGACATTCGGATGGTAGGGTCAGAATTTGGCGTCAACAACATGAAAGCATGGATCCATCCTGCCTTGTATCAACGGTTCAAGCTGGTGGTGGTGGTGTCATGGTGTGGGGAATATTTTCTTGGCACTCTTTGGGCCCCTTGGTACCAATTGAGCATCGTCGCAACGCCACAGCCTACCTGAGTATTGTTGCTGACCATGTCCATCCCTTTATGACCACAATGTACCCAACATCTGATGGCTACTTTCAGCAGGATAATGCGCCATATCATAAAGCTGGAATCATCTCAGACTGGTTTCTTGAACATGACAATGAGTTCACTGTACTCAAATGGCCTCCACAGTCACCAGATCTCAATCCAATAGAGCATCTTTGGGATGTGGTGGAACGGGAGATTCGCATCATGGATGTGCAGCCGACAAATCTGCGGCAACTGTGTAATGCCATCATGTCTATATGGACCAAAATCTCTGAGGAATGCTTCCAGCACCTTGTTGAATCTATGCCACGAAGAATTGAGGCAGTTCTGAAGGCAAAAGGGGTCCAACCCATTACTAGCATGGTGTACCTAATAAAGTGGCCGGTGAGTGTATATCAGATGTATCAATGGGTTCCATTAACTTGACAGAGGTCATAATTGCATTGGCCTCCATCAGGACTGTATACATCAGTATGCCTTCTTTTCTACTGTTTAGGGAAACACAGTAGACTGCAGTTATCTATACAGTGGGTCATGGCAAAAAAAAAAACAAGCAAAGGGCTGAAATGCAGTGTGCACAGAGCCTTATTAAGGTAGAAGAGATAGTGTTATTTGTTCCCCCAAATATAATTACTATTCTTGTATATGGATTATATTCAAACCACATGGATTATTGTATTGTATACATTAATGTTACTTTTCTAATATGTAAGTTTGTAATTTTGTACAATTCCACTTATACCAGGGGCAAACGTAGGTTAAGATTAGCAATGATATCTCCATAGAACACTAAAGTCACTTGAAGCTCTCAAGATCAATAGTTCTTTATCATCCATTTGAGAATCAAAAGCTTTATGTGAAGTAGAAACTAATTTGTTCCACAAACAGGGGTTCATTTCTGCACTTTGTATTCTGCATGTACAAATAGGCCCTGTGGCCCTCTCAGCTGCTCTGTCTACCACTGATATGTGCATTAATCAATTTAAGTTAATTAATCTGTTAATTAATGTTAATGTATATACTGTGGATCTTGTCTTTAAGTGTGCTGATTCAACCACCATCTATATGTTCTCCACTAAGCGCCCCATTGTTGTCCCTGGTTTGTGTTAAAATAGCTATAGTATTATTAGCTTTACAACGTAATTCATTTCATATATCCTAACACTTTGTTTCTACAACTTCTATGCAGACTGATGTGTCTTATGGTTGCACACGATGCACAAATGTGTCACTCTTTTCCGTCTGCCTCCTGCTTTTTGCTGATATAGACAGTAGAAGTGGAGTAACATATGCATGCAGAATAGGATTATACAGAGTTTGAAGATATTGGAATAAATGGTTGCAATGGTGTACACTTTCAGAAAGTTATGTCTAATCTTTGTACTTCTCTAACCATCTGATCCTTTAATTTGGTTTTTCCATTCTGAAATGTAAAGGGGTTTTCTAGGATTAACAAAAGAAAATGTTCTGTTATTTTCCAGAAACAGAGCCACATCTGTTCACGGGCAGTGTTTTTGGTATTGCAGATCATCCCCAGTTAAGCAAATAATGCTGAGTTTCAATACCAGACACAACCAATGACCAGATCAGATAGACAATTTCTCTACTCCTAGAAACCCATTTAATGACCTATCAATAAAATATGTAATAGGCACCTCAGTTCTGGAGGCATCATTATTGTGCAGAGTAAATGTTTCCACTCTTGGGTTCTATTTGGTATTAATGAAGATGCCCACGCCTAATCACCTTAAAGGCTATATACACCTTTGGGGACAATTTTTAAAAATTATTTCATTATACTTATTTTGACCTAAAATATCACTTTTTCAATTGGTATTGGAATCCTTTTTTGTGTACCTAGCTGACATGCTCTACTAGCTGCCTGTGGATTTTTTCTCAATTCCGTCATCTGAGGAGCAGACGGACAGCTTATCTCTTCTCTCTGACCTTATATACACTCATTAAAGCTCAATCCTTCAATCCTTACCTTACTGATAAGAATGTGGCTTAAATAAGTGTTTATGACCTGTCAGTAGTTTACAGATAGGGGGAATTAGATCACCAGCACAAAATGAAAGTGAAAGTACCAGCCACACAGTTAGAAAAACAATTAACCCTTTGTGACTGAACACCTCAATATTTTTAATAAAGACCAATTGAAAATATGATTTTTAGCCAAAAATAAGTTAAATGCAATAAAAAAAAGTTGACTCCAAAGGTGTACATAGCCTTTAAGGGCTCATGCAGATGAACGTGTGTTGGCCCAGTCAGTGCTGCGGACCACAATTTGCACGGGCACCAAACGTGTGGCCACAATCTGCATCCAACGGTCCGCACCACAAAAAAGAACTGCATGCACAACATTTTTGCAGTACAGAGGCATGGACAGGAAACCCACGGAAGCACTCCGTAATGCTTCCATGGGATTCTGTGCCTCCTTTCCGCACCGCAATTTCGGGATTTCAGACCTGTGTGTTTGAGGCCTAAAGCTTATGTCCATCTTCACAACCAACCTTTGTTTACTGCCCCAATACATCTAAAATGACAACGGGGCAACTTTGCAATAGGTCTTAATAATATTGTTTGTTCCTACAGCTCCTCTGCAGACTATGGGGCACATTTATTAAGACCGGCATTTTAGAAGCTGGACTTAATAAAGCTTAAGCTGGAGGTGGATCCACTGGAGTTATGAAGAGGCGCTGGACAATCCTGCGCGAGTTCAAAATGTAAGACAGCTTCCAAGCTGTCTTACATTTAGATCCTTTTCTACGCCCAAAACAGCCGGACCATTCCCTTCGCCGCCCATGCCACACGCATAATTATAGATCTGGTGTGAGGAGGGCAAAGTCGCAGATTGCTAAAATTGCTAAAATCAGCTTTATAGATGACCCCTATATGTCTCCATGGTAACAGACATCAACCAAATTATATGTAGCAATCTTGTACATATGGTAGGTTAGCCAGAATCAGAGGATAGATAGAAGGGAATAAAACTACTAGATCAGACTACACAGAATTGCTGTCTGTTGCCATGGAGATGCATAGTCTGCACAGGAGCTGTAGAAATAAAATGGCAGGAAATTTCAATAAAGACCTACTGCAAAGTTGATGAAGTTTTCATTGTATATGCTTTGAGAGATAAAAAATGCTGCAAGGGTGGACATAGCCTTTATGGTAAATGAATTATATTACATACAGTGCAGCCAATGATGAAACTACTCATATTCTGTAATCTACATATTCTGATATGTGTTGTTAATTGGAAAAGCGTAAAACAATATTACCACAAGCTGTCATTATGCGGCAACAATATCTAGGTTCTTATATTATGGGCTGTTGAGTTGTCAGTAGCAAGCAAGTCATAAAATAAACGAACTATCTGTCTTGTAAATAAATGTCCTCTCATTAAAATTTATCTCTTCTCTGTCGTCTAGTCTTGCACATTGTGATGAGATATTTTTATAACCTGAAAATATTGAATTTATATTACTGTGCATAAATCATTCTATAAAATGCCAAAGAAATAAATTAAATATGGAAGTAAACGTTAATAAGGACATCTGGTTTTATTTGTGTGGTGTAATTATTTTCTTATTCCAGTGATTCTTATCCATCTTAAATGTTCACAATGAGCATTGAATGGCATTTGTGATAAAACTAAATGGTCTAAAAAATCTGTGGGAGGTGCTCAGTCTTAGTGGTTATAACTAGAGATGAGCGAGCATTAAAATGCTTGGGTGCTCGTTATTCGAGACAAACTTTTCCCGATGCTCGGGTGCTCGTTTCGAGTAACGAACCCCATTGAAGTCAATGGGAGACATGAGCATTTTTTGCAGGGGACCAAGGCTCTGCCTAGGGAAGGCTGGGTGAAAATCTGGAAACCTCAGAAAATGATGGAAACACCACGGAAATGGACAGGAAACAGAAGGGGCAACATGCATGGATGCCTCTGAGGCTGCCTAATCCCACAATTACCCCAAATTCTCCTGAAACAGCAATTGTGCTCACCCAGACCAAGAAAGGTGAGGCACATGCCCATCACATGTTAGGGAAGCACCCAACTAGGTGCAACGAAGGTCCATCACCCATGCCCATGCTGAACACTGCTCTCCTATCCCCAGCTACACGATGCAGGCATAAGCCTGACACAACATGGCAGTGACACCAAGAAGTGACCAAGTTAGATGAGGTAGCAGGTGAGCCACCCAAAAATTTAGCCACAGCATGGCGGTGACAACAGAATGACCAAGTGACACTGTGGGAGCAGGCGAGCCACATAAACATTTTTCGTGGCCCTGTATGGCGGCGGTGACAACAGAGTGACTGAGTTAGTATGCGGTAGCTGGTGAAGCACCCAAAAATTTAGCCTGACACAGCATGGCGGTTACACCACCAATGACTTTGTCCGACTGAGAATGCAGTGAAATGGCTTTTATTGAGCCTCCAAAATTTTTTTTCTTTTCGGAGTACATAAAGTCGACCCTCAGAAATTTTTTTTTTTTTAAATGTCGGTACTTGCGCCTCCTGAAAAATTGTTTTGGACTGTCTGTTTGACGCTCCTGAATCATTGTTTAGAGAGAAGGCCTGTAGATGGACCTCCGGAAAAATTGTTTGGAGAGAGGGCCTGTAGGGGGCCCTCCGGAAAAATTGTTTAGAGAGAGGGTCTGTAGGTTGACCTCCAGAAAAATTGTTTGGAGAGAGGGCCTGTAGGGGGCCCTCCGGAAAAATTGTTTAGAGAGAGGGCCTGTAGGTGGACCTTCAGAAAAATTGTTTAGAGAGAGGGCCTGTAGGTGGACCTCCGGAAAAATTGTTTGGAGAGAGGGCATGTAGGGGGCCCTCTGGAAAAATTGTTTAGAGAAAGGGCCTGTAGGTGGACCTCCAGAAAAATTGTTTGGAAAGAGGGGCTGTAGGTGGACCTCCGGAAAAATTGTTTAGAGAGAGGGCCTGTAGGTGGCCCTCTGGAAAAATTGTGGTAAAAGAGTGCCAGTTGGACCTCTAAAAAAATTGCGTTTTTAGGGTCAGCGTTAGGCAAAGACGACAAGGAGGAGGAGGAGGAGGAGGAGTAGAGAAGAGGAATCGGATACATAAGTAATTTTAATCTTTAGCTGCTTTCCCCCGGAGGAGATTTGAATTCCGGTGAAATCCAGGCTTTGTTCATTTTAATAAGCATCAGCCTGTCAGCGCTGTCAGTTGACAGGCGTGTACGCTTATCGGTGATGACGCCACCAGCTGCACTGAATACCCGCTCTGACAACACGCTAGCGGCAGGGCAGGCCAGCACCTCCAAGGCGTACAGCGCCAGTTCAGGCCATGTGTCCAGCTTTGAAACCCAGTAGTTGTATGGAGCAGAGTGATTGGTCCGGACGTTCGTATGGTCAGCCATGTACTCCCTCACCATCTTTCTGTAAAGCTCCCCCCTACTCTGCCTAGACTGGGGACAGGTGACAGTGTCTTGCTGGGGTGACATAAAACTGGCAAAGGCCTTGGAGAGTGTTCCCCTGCCAGTGCTGGACAAGCTGCCTGCTCGCCTACTCTCCCCCGCTTGGCCCACAGAACCATGCCCTCTGCAACTAGCGGCGTCAGATGGGAAGGATTGTTTCAGCTTGTGCACCAGGGCCTGTTGATATTTATTCACTCTCATACTCCTTTCCTCTACAGGGATGAGAGTGGAAAGGTTCTGCTTGTACCGTGGGTCCAGGAGAGTGAACACCCAGTAATTGGTGTTTGAAAAAATGCTTCTAACGTGAGGGTCACGGGATAGGCAGCCTAACATGAAGTCTGCCATGTGCGCCAAAGTCCCAACACGCAAGAATTCCCTCTCCTCACTGGCCTGACTCTCCATTTCCTCCTCCTCCTCTTCATCCCATACACGCTCAAGAGTTAAGAAGGACTGAGCATTGGTACCCTCTTCTGTCTCGCCGACATTCTCCTCATCCTCATCCCCCTCCTCCGATACGCGCTAAAAACAGACCGAGGGTGCTCTGGCTATCAAGCGACATATCTTCCTCCACCGTCTCTTGTGACAAGCGCAAAGCTTCCGACTTCATGCTGAGCAGTGAGTTTTTCAACAGGCAAAGCAGCGGGATGGTGAGGCTGATAATGGCGGCATCGCCGCTGACCATCTGTGTTGACTCCTCAAAGTTGCTCAACACCTGGCAGATATCAGACATCCATGTCCACTCCTCATTGTAGACTTGAGGAATCTGAGTGACCTGACTACCAGTTCTGGTGGAAGTTGACATCTGGCAGTCTACAATCGCTCTGCGCTGCTGGTAAACTCTGGATAACGTGTTTAATGTCGAATTCCATCTTGTGGGCATGTCGCACAACAGTCGGTGAGCGGGCAGTTGTAGGCGGCGCTGCGCTGCCCTGAGAGTGGCAGCATCTGTGGTTGACTTGAGAAAATGCGCACAGATGCGGCGCACCTTGGTGAGCAAATCAGACAGATTGGGGTATGTTTTGAGGAACCGCTGAACTATGAGATTGAACACGTGGGCCAGGCATGGCACATGTGTCAGTCTGCCGAGTTGCAGAGCTGCCACCAGGTTACGCCCGTTGTCACACACAACCATGCCTGGCTTGAGGTTCAGCGGTGCCAGCCACACATCGGTCTGCGTCGTGATGCCCTGTAACAGCTCTTGGGCGGTGTGCCTTTTGTCACCTAAGCTCAGCAGTTTGAGCACCGCCTGCTGGCGCTTACCCACGGCACTGCTGCTGCGCCTAGAGCTACCGACTGAAGGCGCCGTGCCCACGGATGGTAATTCGGAGGAGGAGGGGTCGGAGGAGGAGGCATAGTACGTCTGAGAGACCGTGACCGAGGTAGGCCACACAATCCTCGGTGTGGGCAGTACATGAGCAGCCTCAGGGTCAAACTTGGTCCCAGCCTCCACCAAGTTAACCCAATGTGCCGTCAGTGATATATAGTGTCCCTGCCCGGCAGCACTTGTCCACGTGTCCGTGGTTAGGTGGACCTTCTCAGAAACAGCTTTGGTCAGGGCACGCATGATGTTCTGTGACACGTGCTGGTATAGGGATGGGACGGCAAATTGGGAAAAATAGTGGCGGCTGGGGACCGAATACCGAGGGGCAGCACCCGCCATGAGATTGCAAAAGGCCTCGGTCTCTACCAGCCTATAGGGCAGCATCTCCAGGCTCAGCAATTTGGA
>ONZH01005268.1:0-44451 GCA_900303285.1 Rhinella marina
TATTAGTAAGTGTCATATAATGATTTACATATAATGATATACACATTGGTCAACAGTAACCAGGAAGCGGCCAAACCCTTTAAAGGGGTTTTCCAGGTTTTCAGGATAGGCCATCAATATGAGATTGGCAGGGATCCGAGTCCTGGCACTCCCGCAGATCAGCTGTTTGAGAAAGCTGTGGAGCTTACTTGCAGCATACCAAGCATTGCACCATCAACTGGATAGCGGCTGTGCTTGGTATCATAGGTCAGCCCCATTTACTTATATTGGTTTGGTATTGCCAAAAAAAAAACTCACTTTCAAACTGGTGTAAAGTAGAACTTGCTTAGTTGCCCATAGCAACCAGATTCCTCCTTTTATTTTACAAAATGGTCAGCATGCTCCATTCACTTCTGTGGGAGTTCAGAGAAGAGCAGCGCAAGTATGCATGCTAGGAGTTGTAGTTCCACAACAGCTGCAGTGCCAGAGGTTGCTTACCCCTGTTCTAGAACATCAGATCCCCTACTAGAAATGCAAGCAAAACTTACTGGAATGTGAAGTTACACAGAACACGGCTTGGCTATTTGACTATCCCATCTCGCAGTTAGCTACTGTATTGTCCACTCGTTTCCAACCCATTTCTGCTCGACTCCATCTCTGTGTTGTTATGTCTGTGTCTATGGAAGACCACTCACACTCATGTGTGAATACATACATTAATTACATTAATAGATACATAAGTGGTATGTGGAATGGTGGATTATAATGGCGCCGGGCCTGGCATTCCTGAGGGGCCCAACGCCAACCCAAATGCCCAAATACTGCAGCAGGATACGGGAGCACATAGTTCCCTGCCCCACACCGATCACCGGCATAGGCTTAAGGCCTAGTAGGCCTGAGACCTATGTGGTAGTAAAATCCTGGCGCAGGTGTGCGTGATGATGTTATCGCACGCCTGTGCCAGGACACAGGACAGTGATGTATGTGCGCCTTCCTTACCATCCTGGACACAGGTAAGTATTAGCTTTTAGTTGTGCTTTTTTTTTGTGTGTGTGTTATTGGGGGGCATTACTGGAGGACACAGGAGGACATATTACTGTATGGACAGTGGGGGCAAATGACTACATGGGGGCAAACTACTTTATGGGGAGTAGCATGGGGGCAAATTACTTCATGGGGGCAAATGACTTCATGGGGGCTTGCAACCAATCAGATTAAACCTTTTATTTTCACAGCTCCTTTGGAAAATGAAAGGTGGAATCTGGTTGCTATAGGCAACTAAGCTAGTTCTACTTTAAACCAGTTTGATAAATGACGCCAATTATGTCTACTTGGGTCACTATTTTTTCAGCAGTATAGTACCTGGGACATTGGGCAGCACAATGGGCACAGTATTTGCAGATGCCCCGGGATGACATTGTTGGGACACCAGGATGGGAAAGTTGATGGAAAAATTGAGAAATCTAACATGTCTGTGTAACAAATTCTTCACAGACGATATTCGGCTGAAAGAATTAGTCATGGCGGTCTGGGTCAAATGGAGGAGAAGAGGAAAGAGAAGGTCTACATGATAGGAGATGTCACTGGATGTAAGAGGTATGTGATGCTGTATTCTCCTATCTGTAGAGCGGACTGTGACCTGTGTCTCATCTTCTCCTCCAAGTCTTTTTTATTATAATATGTACTTTAAATTTGGCAACTAAAAATGTAATTTGTAGATGTCACATGCAGTCCTATGTAACAGTCCAGATAACAGTGATAACATTCTATGTGCAGATAATGTAGTAGATGTTCCCTGCAGTCCTGTGTAACACCCCACATAACACAATAATTCACTGTGTTATATAGGGTGTTACATAGAACTGCAGGTAACATCTATGACATCTGTACTCAGAGAGTTATGAGATGGTGAGGGTCCGACTCCTGGCACCCTCACCCATCAGCTGTTTGAGAAGACTGTGATGTTGTCCATTTGATAGCACTGTGCTTGGTATTGCATTTCAGCCCCAATCACTCAGATGGAACTGAGCTGCACCTAGGCCATGTGAACGATGAATGTGATGTCATATAGCCTAGAAAGAGACTGCGGTGCTCACAAAGCATTGCAGCCTTTTCATACAAAAAAAAAAAAAAGCTAAAATGGAGGGAGAGTCCCAAGTTGGGTAGACAGCCCCGGGCCTATCATGCACTTAATCCACCCTTGGGTATGTGGAAACCATTGACAGCTCATGTAAATGATTCACTGTTGTGTGATGGGGCTTTACCTTATAGTTATCAGAGCTGTGTCTTGTAATAAGTTGCGCACCTGTGTGTCCATCACATGCCTGGGACAGATGTACATAATCTGAAAGTAAAGACTGTGAGGAATTGATACAAAAAGTATATTGGTAACTATTAGAACTTTTCATTATGCAAAAAAAAAACCTTAAGATGTTGAAACTGTAATAACCTTTTAATGAATATATCACTGTAACATATGTTAAGACTGTATAAATTCCTAATGAAAACCTGTGGAATACAGATCCTCTTTTTCTCAGATCAGGCACTGATAACATTCTGGCATTTTACATTCTTTCTTCCATCATTAATCATAAGATACAGTAAAACCAGCCCTAGCCCAGTACTGATTCGAGCACTAGAGCAATTGCAGAACACCTGTTCGGTGGAGGTGCCATAAGTCAGACCCCCCACAATCTGATATTGATGACCTATCATAAGAATAGGCTATCAATATAGAAGTCGAGTATAATAACTTTAAAGTGACCCTCTGATTCAAGAAAACAAAACACTTTAACTGGAGAAAGAACATAACACTTACATGGTGACCTCCTTTACATCTTTTCAGCTGCAGATCAGCTGATTCCTGGGCTCATCCTATGTCACACAAAATGGCCGCTCTGCTTCTCAGATTACCTGATGCACACTGTGCATCAGTAGTACAAGACACATCATGCCTGCCCAGTCCTTTTCTTGGATTGGTCAGCACCACTCATGTGAGCATTGCTGCCCAATCCATGGGCTGATGAAGGAACCCAGGAATTAGAAGATCCGAAGTTAAAAAAAATAAAAGTACCAGGTACCTTTTATGTCTGTTCCCCAATAAATGTGATTTTTTTTTCTTGAACTGGATGGTCTCGTAAGCTATGTCAACAACACTAACAATGATGGACATCTCTAGGACATATTGTATATTCTTTGAGGAGAAACCTCCAGGAGCCCCAATGAGACCTAGGTAAAGGGTTAAAAGAGTAAGTTAATGCACATCAGTTATTTCAGAGGTCACATACACCTGGTATAAAAATGTAGCTAACAGGGCAGACATCTAAATATCTTAACTGGCTAAACACTACAATAAATAATACTGCCTTACAGTAACTAAGGATCATTTTAAACATTTCCTTTTGCACATTTCCTGCCCATGAGAATCATCAGTCAACCATACAACCTGTCGATAGGTACTCATTTATTCTCCAGTTAAATAGAGAGATCATTAGAGAGCAAAGTGTATGGGTGCTGCTGGTGGTAGCTGAGGTGTTGATGCCTGTTTTCCTGATGATCTAGGGTGGTAAATGGGGAAATGGCTGATCTAGGGTAGTGGTGTAATTATTGTCTGTTATTTCAGGGTCTAGGGTATGGTAGGTGTCCTGCACTGATTTATGCACCTCCACACGCTTCAGTGACGTTTGCACAGTACTGTCTTTCCAACAGATAGCTGAAAGTGATGTGCTCCTGTGGCAAAATGCTGGAAAATAGGCAGGACTGTAGTATAAGTTCAGATCTATATAAACAGAGGTTTTAAGGCACTGTACTGAGTTTTCACTTTGTAGCTGTGAGGTGACATGTCAGTTTGAATGAGCTACCATTGCATAGCTGGGGTTGCAGGAAGCCACATGTATCAATGTGCAACGGCAGCAGTCCATACGAATTCCATGAGTATAGTTTGGCCACTATTAGTTTTGGTATTCAAAAGCCGGGAGGGGTGGTACCAAGCTCGAAGTGTCAATGGGATGTCACCACAGAAATTGAAACTGAGCCCTGGAAACCACCCACCTGACAATTCACTGCTGTGAGGCAATAAAGCTAATGACATTGATAGTAGTAAAATGGGAGAGTCTACAAGACAAAGAAAAATACCACCAGTCATGGAAGATGTGTCTTTAAAGTACGCAGCGCAGAATGTTGGATTTCGGTGAGGACGTGGCAGGTCCTCTTTAATGCATAATCATTCATTTGTTTCTAAGCTCATACAATTTAATACCAAGGCTTCCTTTACTATTTACTACGGTAATTAGATAATTTCCATAGTTCCGAAACTTTCAATGTACGATATACAATTTAGAAACAGGTAGTTCACTAATCAGTATTGAACTTGGAGTCTAATTGCTTTTATTTACATTTATGGTTTTTATATATTGATGAATTCTCAAGAAAACACATTAAGCTTGTACATAATGTTGGTTCTTATCTTCTGTTAACAGCTACGTTGATATATTCTAGCATTATACTTCTCGGTGATATTGATTTTGTTCCATTTAAAGATTCTGTTTTCGGAGTGTAGGAAATGAATATACTGTATATATACATACACTCCAACATTGAAAATGCATCTCCAAGAAGATAAAGTCATGGAATTATGGAAATTACTGGTTCAATAGACACGTTAATGATGTGCAAATGAGAAAAAATGAAAAAAAAATATATATTAAAAACAACTCAATTTATTCAGTATTGAGTATGAGCGCCATGGGCATAAATACACACTTACACGCCTTGGTATGCTACCAGTGAGACTATTAATGGTTGTCTGAGGAATGTTCTGCCACACTGAATGCATTCAAATCATCAAAATCCATTGCTGGAAGCTCCGCTGCAATTGCTGACCGATGACATTCTAGATGTACTCGATGGGAAACAAGTCCAGAGACACTGCAGGCCATGGTAGCATATTTAGGCCAGCAGTGGCCTGATCTTTGTACACTTTGGGAAATGGCCATACCACTAGTTCCATGACCAAACCAATGTAATCAAGGGCGGATTGGCCATAGACCTTACAGGGTAATTTCCCGGTGGGCCAATGCCCAGGGGGCCACCTGGGCCCTCCTCACGGCCGGCCAGTGGAAGTTTTTGGGGATGTATTTTGTGCTGCTGGCAGTATTTTGTGATGGACTGTGGTATTTGGCTCTGTTGGGGTGGTATAATGTGCCACAATATGGTATTGCTGGCCCTGCCTTCCATCAATTTGGACCCGACTACAAAACAGCACCACTCTTAGTATTTTTTCCAGGGCCACTTTAAGTTCCCAATCCGCCCCTGAATGTAATGCTAAAGTTGGTCCCACTACCGTACATTATGCCTACCCATAAATCCAGAAGTTTGACAGGTTTCATGTTCCCTTGCAAAGGCCTCTTCATGTCATTGCCCACGTGGTCTCAAAACCAATCTATGGCTGTCATTGCATCTGAGACAAATGAAAGACTAGCTCAAATTGTAGCTCAAATTCCTTCTGATGGCTTGTGTAGATACTGTTTGCCACCCTAGGCTTGGGATGTGAAGTCCAATATCAGTTTTAGTATAGAATGGATCACTCCATGCCACTCGTATAATCAGAGAGTCTGCTCATGCAGAAGTTCACTTCTGTTCACATCTTGCTGTTATTCCAGTTTACCATTGTTTCTCCCATCCATCGGAACACCCAACATTGAACAGTGCTGACATCTTGCCTAGGTACAGATTACAGACTTTTAACCCCTCATGAAAGCACAACATACAGTATACTGCAAAAAAAAAAAACTCATATGGCTATGTGAACGGAAAATAAAAAAGTTAGGGCTTCTGGAAGGCAGGAAGTAAAAAATGAAAATTAAAAATAACAGAGAATTGCTTCGCAAGAAAGGGGTGATTGTTTTCTGGCAGATTTTAAATTTTTTCTTAAAAAGGCAAAAATGTGTTGCTGTTTTGACGCTGGTACAGTCCCCACTACACTCCATTTGCTGGTCCCAGATTGACACGCTGGAAATGGCTACTCAGCCAATCACTCTTTATTGGCAGACAAACTCTTGACAGTTTAGCTGAACTTCTAAAATACCTCAAAGACAACAGAAAGTTTGTGTAGCGATTTATTAGAACTCCTGTTTCAGACTAGGCTTATTTTTTTTACTTTTTATGCCAAAAACTGGCAAAGAGCAATTAATAATTTCCCACCACGTCTTGCAATTCATTGAAGCTAATTTTGTGCAGAAAAATGCTGAAAGATTTAAATTTTGATGTCTGCAAAACTGTAAATGTTGCAGTGAAATATAATATGGGCTGTGATTTAGGATCAGTACAAATATAAGCAATGCAATATTATAGTCATAAATTAAAATATATCTGTCAGCAGAATCAACACTATTAAACCAGATATAATGCCTAAAAGAGCTGACTCTGGTGATTAAAACCACACCTTTGTTAAGCCAATCCACTGCAGAAATTTGGCGAAATTCTTCTTTTAATGAATATGCAAATTATGGCTTATAGTGCATTGAGTGTGGGCTCTATCTACACAGTGCATTAGATTCTCCTCTCTACAGTGCTGGACACTCCCACCGCCACTTGACCAGCCATCAGAAGAACCAGCCATCAGAAAAGTCATCTGGCCTGGCATTGTAATCCAGCGACTGTGTCGTACAGTACACTCTCAGTGCATGTGTTGTAGATCTCATGGGGATCCCAACGAGAGTGTACTGTATGGCACAGGTGCAGGATTAAAGGACCAAATTAGATGATAGTTCTGGATGCCTGGCCCTGTTAATGAAGTGAAGGGGACACTGTGAAGCAGGAGATGCCAGATAGCAGTTGCATAATGATCAGATATAGTGCTATCATTCATATATGCATAACGGCAGCCTATTCTGAATACTCTATACAGTCTATATTTGCATATGATTTACAAGAATGCTTTCTTCAAAACACTGTGAAGGATTAGCTTAAAGGGGTTATCCCATGATTAATGTAAAAAATGAAAATCAGACAACATATAGTACACCACTATCTCTTTCTAACAAAGCTAGAACCAGCCTTGTACCACACATGGATCCAGAGATCTCCCCAGTCATTGCTCTGCTAGATTTATATCAAGCTGACAGCTCAAGGGTAGTGTCTTCCCTGCTTCAGCTCAGGGGGCGTGTCCATGCTCTCCCTATCACAGCTCAGGAGGCAGTTGAAGGATGAAACTGAGCATGTGTGGCCAAAGAAATAAGAGAAGAAACAAACAGCAGGTGGTGCTATACATATACATTTTATTGAATAACTCAGTGGCTATGCTAAATTTTTAATTACAGGCAATTACAAAAGAATTCAGATCCAGTTGCTGGTTTGAAAACTGTACAATATTTTTTGTGGAACAACCCCTTTAACAGAGGTATAGTATTAATCAACTGGGTTTGCCTTACCAGGCATTATGTCTGGTATAATAGGGCCAATCCTGCTAACAGATGCCCTTTATGAGGGTTTTCCAGTTGTTTTCTTTTAATTTCCACCCCAGCCTGATCCATAATAATCTGTTCCCAGCCGCTCTTCTCCGGATCAAAAAACACTAATTTACTTTGCAGTCATTTATTAAACAGAACATTCACAGACTCCTAAAAGTAGGTAGTAAAGGTCTCTGATACTTAGTAATAAAGGTCTCTGATACTTTGTATTACTATTTTGGCAGAAACATTTAGCAAACATTTCTTATGATTGTCTTCTGGTCTCCGATATTGATTAGGATAAATATTTTCTCTCTCATTTATGGACAACTCATTTATCTGTCTACTGTTTGAAGGGTTTTTTGTATGTACAGTTTGTTTCAGATCTATCTCCGAAACTTGATGGGATTTAGATTCAGGCTTTGACTGGGCCACCTCACATCTCCCATTTTTTAGCCACTTTTGGAACAAAATGTTTTTAGGGAGGCACAAAAAACATGAAACTTCCAAAAAGCAAAATTCAACCAACTTAGAGAGGCTTAGTCTCATTAACTGTGACAATGCCCTCAAAAAAGAGAAATACAGCCACAAAATGAGATATCTTAAAAATCATCCTAAACTCTCATTGCGAGAGGTACATACGGTAGGTAGCGATGTGTTTAAACGGGGCAATAAATGACTAAAGGAAAGCATCTAAATTATTAAAACAGGCCTGGCAAATTAACTAACATTTACACCTTTTTCTAGGTGTAAATGATGTCACAAATCTACTCCAGTCAGGGGCTACTAGGGTTATCATCAAGCTGTCCCCAATGGGGCTCACAATCTAAATTCCCTATCAGTATGTCTTTGGAGTGTGGGAGGAAACCTGAGAACCTGGAGGAAACTCACACAAACACATGGAGAACATACAAACTGCATGCAGATGTTTTCCATGGTCGGATTCGAATGTTGATTGATAATGATTTGATGAGGTATTACTATCTGTCTTAAAAGCAGAGAAATCCAAATTTAGAAAATTGTGAATTTTTCAAAATTTTCAGTAAATTTAGAATTTACTGAAAATAAAAGAAAAAAATATTGGCCAAAATTTACCACTAACATGAAGTACAACTTGTCACCAGAAAACAATCTCAGAATCGGTTAGATTCTGTAAAAACATTCCAAAATTATTACCACATAAAGTGACACGTCAGATTTGCAAAATAGGCCTGGGCTAGAAGGTGAAAACTGGGCTAGATGGGGTTAAAAAGCTAATAAATAATGCTGGTTTCTTTATAATCATATCTTGTGCCTATGAATAAATTAGTAATAGGTTTTGGGTTTCTAAGCAAAAAACACTATTCTCAATATAGTAAGGCCTTTTATTATTATTATATGATTATGTATTATTTATTATAGTATATATATAGCCTTTTATTACAGGTTAAATGGGAGAAAAAAAAAATAACAGAAAAAAAGTTTATGTAAGTCTGCCTGTTAGATAGATGGTAGGACACAGGTCTAGGACACAGCTCTGCCCCCAATCACAGAGAGGGGGATTCTGCAGAGCACAGGGGGTGTTACAAAGCAGAGCTCAAAGGATTATGCCCCTCCTTCTGGTACTCCAACCTCTCATTTGCATATGAATAGAAACACTGATTTCTCTGCAGCTATTTATCATACAGACAAAAGAAAGGTATAGTTTTAATCAGCATGATTAGCCCTACCAGGCAATATGCCTAATTTAAAAGGTTGATCATGCTGACAGAGCCTCTTTAACCCCTTCCTTCCTTTAAAGATGGCGCCCGCTCCTGAGCAGAGTGGGCACAATAGCCTTGGGTGGCCTGCTGATTCCTATAGCAGACACCCGCGGCTGATGTCCACAACTGGCAGTAATATTCAAAGGCCACTGACAGGGACAATTTGCTTAAATGCAACAGTTCACATTTCCTTTCCTTGATTAAATCTTTATCATTAGTGCAGTTTATGCATGCTAAATACATATAGTTTCAGACCCACAACTGGCACACTTTGACTTAGTTAAATGACTCAAATCAAATCTATAGTCCATGGTTTCCCTAAATTAGTGCTCAGTAAGCAGAAGAGCCTTTTACCCCTCAAACAGAAGAACAGCACAGAACAAATGGACTACATCCATTGCATTACAACCTATGCACAGAAACCCACATAATCAGGAAAATTATTCACAGACACAACATTTGCTAAGTAACCAATATCCCACCATATGCCATTAAAGAGAGCTACATTGACAGGTACATTTACTTGCTGGCATACTTTTTTCAAATATCAATTTTTTTCATGTACTGCAATAGATGTGCCTAATTTATGAGAAGGTGCACACCTAATCATAAAATAGCCATGTACTACAGCAGTGAAGGACGGATACTAAGACCGACTTAAAAGGTTTTATTGGGAAAAACATGACTAGTTCTGAACAAGCTGTCCAAAAATTATTTATTTCTTTGGAAGCAGAACATAATGGACAGGCAGACAGCACCGGTGGCATGATTTATGATGATAATACATAGACACTGTCAACACTGGCAGATCTTTCCATTGGAATCAACAGGAGGTGTGTGAAAATCATCACTGATCCATTCCTGATTCATTTTCACAAATGTTATGCGTTCTACACTTGGAGAGGATACCATACCTAATACCCCCTTTGACAGTACACTGGAGGCTGGATAAGACAGCACCGCCATAGCAGACTGGGTGTGTTCCAAACTGCCTCCCCAAAAGTCCATGAACAATAATTGGAAGCTGTTCTTCTCTCATGATCTCTAGTTGCATCAGTGTGAGCGTTAATATAGATATATATAAAAATATAGATATATACAGTATATCAAGATCAGGGGGATGACATACTTGATGCCACCGTTGTCCCTACTGAAAAATCTGGTAGCCGCTTCAAAGGGCCTGAGTGCACAACATGTGTACCTGATGAATTGTCACTGTCTGCGTGCAAAATAATACATTTTTCCTGCTGTGTTGGTCTAGTACATGATGTAATTATTGACTACTTTAGGTTACTAGTACAGACTCTTCAGCATATACCAGGTGAAATTCCTAGTTGAAATGTGTTAGATCAAGTGTGCAAAGGTGGACCATTCTATTTCTGCAAATCCTAGAGAGCCTTCTAAGCCACATAAGAATGGCTGGGATGCACAGACACTCTACTGAACATGGTCAGTACTTTCTCCAAGCCACAATACTTTTTTAAAAAGAGTTGCACCACCAAATTTATCACAGATGGCATGCAGGAAGCATGTTATTTTCACCAAATGCAGTGCAGCCAGAAGGGATGGGTTTTTGTTGTTTAGAAATACTGGATGATGAGAATTTTAGTGAAGATAATGTGGAACTTGAAGACAAAACAACTTGAAACAATTTCACTGAAGACAATGTGGAATTCGATGACAATCCAATGATGAAACATTTTAATTTTCTTTCTTGTATTGTATGTGGCATACAGGGGCAGAATGTCCATAGACACTTCTGGAAATATCCAGGTAGCCGTCTGAGGCATCACAAATTTGACTCCTCTCTTTTCCAGCATACATCATACCTTTTCCCATCCTGCACAAACTCCAAACCCTTCTGGTATCTACAATTCTGTGCCTGTTGTGGCTCCATCTGCCCCTATTACTGTATGTACTGTGTGGCATGATGTCAAGAGCGTACTTGCTATGGAACTTACCTGTAAAAGTCCCAGTGGGCCAAAGCCTGAGGGACCTGACCAAGCCCTACTTACGGCCGCCAGCTGGGATTATGCTGATTTGGGGCAATATATGTGGCATTTTTATTATCACTGGAGACACAATCGGGAACATTTTTAATACAGAGGACAATATTGTGGGCACTATGGGCACATTACTATTACTGGAGGCACATCTAAGTGCATGAGATTCATCTAAAGCAGAGTCTAGTAAATCATCGTCTATCTACTGCATAATGTTAAAAGAGATATCACTTGAAATTTCCGTTGTAGACTGAGCTGATATCTGTCTGAGTGAACACAAACAGGGAAAATATAGAAGAATGAGTGGTTGCCCATCTCATAG
This sequence comes from Rhinella marina, assembly GCA_900303285.1. Lineage (NCBI taxonomy): Eukaryota > Metazoa > Chordata > Amphibia > Anura > Bufonidae > Rhinella > Rhinella marina. The sequence continues at coordinate 11,495 of ONZH01005268.1, forward strand.
TCAAGTGACTGAATGAAACAGCAGACATGTATGCGTGCTATTGTCCCATTCAGCTCCATATGAGCGTTCAGCTATCTTCTGCGGCCTCAAGCAACTACGTGTCTGCCACTCTATTCAAATGTGGTAATACGGGTCCCCATTCTAGTGATCAGCGGGGACCCTAGAAGTCAAACCCGATCAGTCAACCGATCAGAAACTTTTGTCTTAGTCTGTGGATAGGAGATATATTGCTGTAATTCAACAATCTCTTTAATGCAATCCTATAAAAATACAATCATCTTTTATTTTTCATTTTTTCATTGGAGGAGTGATAATGAAAGACATGATCTAATTGAATGCTTTATTCTATGCTGACACATAGAATAACTTTTCTACAACAGCCCCTTTACTAAAATTGAAATAGAAGACAGACATTAAAGGCTATGTACACCTTTGGGGTATTAGTGCATTGTACTTATTTTGAGCTAAACAATTTTTTTAATTGGTCTTTATAAAAAAAATATTCTTTTTCTCTGTACAGAGCTGAGATGCTCTACTAGCAGAATCTGAATTTTCTCTTTGTTCCATCAGGTAGGGAGCTGACAGGCCCCTTATCTCTGCTTTCTGACCTTATAAATTATATATATGAGAATGTGGCTTACTGTAAATAAGTGCTTATGACATCTTAGTAATTTAGAGATAAGGGTTATTAGATGACAAGAACACTGTGAAGTTGAAAGTAGGATGTACACAGCTAGAAAAACAGTAAAAGGGGTTATCTAACCCTTATATTGACACCCCCCCCCAATGCCCGGGCCCCTCGTAGACTTTACACTGACCTGCTCCCCTGCACTCGCCTCTCACCAGATCACTGCACAGCCGCCGTTGCATTTTCCGTCAATCACAATGCTAGGGAGGCTCATCCCCATCATGGCCTGCTATTGGCTGCTCCCCCCATCGCCGGATGTTTTGATGCAAGTGATGGGGAGATGCAGTGGCGACAGTGCAGGGATCTGGAGCAACGCGGGTGCCGGTAAGCAGGTAAGTATAAGGTATATGAGGGTCCCGGCATTGGGGGGGGGTCATTATAAGGGTTTAATAATCCCTTTAAACCTTTGTGACAGAAAAGCTCAATATTTTTTAATAAAGACTAATTTGTTTAGTAAGATTTTATGTCTAGGATTAGAAAAACATAGCTACTTTCTTCCAAAAACACACCCGTTCTCAAGTTGTGTGTAGTATTGCAGCTCAGCCCCATTAACTTAAAAGTGGAGCTGCAATACCACAGGTGGACAAGTGTGGCGTTGTTTCTGAAAGAAAGCAGCCATGCTTTTCTAATTCTGGATCAGCCACTGTAAATTTATGTCACACAAAACTTGTGATCAAATAGTACTCCGCAGCACACCAGGTAATTGCAGCAAACTTGGTGTTTATTAAAGATCACACAGCATGTAACAGCATAGTGGCGACATTTCGGCTCAGTTGAGTCTTTATCAAGCAAATGAACAGGTATATAGCAAAACCATTTATAGAGTATTATGGAGGTGTGATTTAGTAAGGAGGTGTAACTTCCCATAATTAACATAATTTGTGTATATACAACCTAGAAGTGCAGAATAAAGCATCACATACATACAAGACAATCTAAGAAGTGATAACACAATAGTACAGGTGCGCTACTTCACTTACTATGGCCGATTCACATGGCTGTGGGGCCAGGCACTGGGTGAACGCCATGCACGTGTGGCGTCGCTTCCCTGGTAATGCGCAAAAACACGGGGAGGAGAGCGTCCATACAGGATATCGATAGGTTACACAATAGTGATGCGCCTGACATCAGGAGAGCCGCCCAGGGGCGTAAATCATGCTAATACGGGCCAACCCACCATAGAGGATGCGCGCTGTCAAAGAGACCGATATAAACAGCAACGTGCTGTAAATCATATACATTCTCCCTAAAATTCATAAACATAGGGACAATAATCCTGGACGTCCAATTATATCAGGTGTAGACTCCATATACGAGCATTGAACATCAAAAGCGACTCCAGGCAATTGAACAAACATTATCCCATTCATATTATACGAACAAACAGAGGAGATTCCTTCTGGACCTGTTGGGAGTTATACTAACAAAAAAACTATTTCATGTTTCAAGACAGGTATTATGTACAAAACAGGGGGACCGCAATGGGATCGAATGTAGCACCGGTTTATGCAAATCTTTACATGACTTACTTTGAGGAGACACATGTATATCCATCCAGCCACTTCAATAAAGTAAGGGGCTGAATGAGATACATTTATGATGTGTTCCTGATTTGGACTGATACTGTTGATGAACTGCAGAAGTTTGGCAGTTATCTCAACAGTATGCATGCAGAGTTACAGTTTAGGGGTTGTTCACATATCAGTTATTTGATCAGTTATTTCCATCGGTTATTGTGAGCCAAAACCAGGAGTGGACACTAAACAGAGATCCGATATAATGAAAAGATCTGCCCCTGTTTGGTGTTTTTGACCCACACCTGGTTTTGGCTGACAATAACTGATGGAAATAACTGATCAAATAACTGATATGTGAACAACCCCTAAACTGTAACTCTGCATGCATACTGTTGAGATAACTGCCAAACTTCTGCAGTTCATCAACAGTATCAGTCCAAATCAGGAACACATCATAAATGTATCTCATTCAGCCCCTTACTTTGTTGAAGTGGCTGGATGGATATACATGTGTCTCCTCAAAGTAAGTCATGTAAAGATTTGCATAAACCGGTGCTACATTCGATCCCATTGCGGTCCCCCTGTTTTGTACATAATACCTGTCTTGAAACATGAACAACTCCTTACGGTGGTATATTCACAAGAAAGATTACAGTTCCTTGACACTTTAGCGTATCCACATAAAGGTAAATTGTACACAGACATGTTCACTAAACCAACCGATAGAAACAACATATTGGTTTTTGGCACATCCAAGAAAAATGGTGGAATCCTTGCCCTACAGTCAATTGCTAAGGGTAAAGAGAATCGTAACTGACGAGACACTGGCAGAGAAAAGGTTAGAGGAAATGGGCCAAAAATTTCTCAACAGGGGATACCCAAAACCCCTTGTAAAAAGACACCATGAGAAAATTAAATCGATGACATCAGCCACTGTACCAGCTAACACCAACAAAAAAAGTGATGAAAAGAGGAGGGTCCCATTTGTATCTAATTACACCTACCTTAGCTACCAGATAGGGAGGGTCATCAGGAAGAACTGGCAGATCCTTAGTCAATCTTATCCGACGGTTGAAGAATTCAGAAATCCTCCACTAATGTCATATAGACGTTCTTACAATCTTCGAGATAAGCTGGTACATGCAGAGAACACGAAAACGGTTAAAACATCTGGAAAAACGGGCTGCTTTTCGGGTCTTAATTGCTGCCACTGTAATAGCATCTTAAAAGGTGACACTTTTGTACATCCTCGTACAGGTAAAAATTATAACATCAGAGAAAGATATACTTGTGACTCCGCATTTGTCATATACGTTCTACAGTGCCCATGCAGCCTCCTATATGTGGGTGAGACCACCCAAGAATTTAAAAAGAGATGCACACAACATAAATCAAAGATAAGAAATAACAAATTGGCTCTCCCGATCCCCGACCACTTTGCTAAAGCAGGCCACAACATCTCATAGCTCCGCTTTAGGATAATTGATAGTGTTCCTAAATTGAAGAGAGGTGGCGATAGGGAAAAACTCTTAAAGAAAAAAGAGCTTAAATGGGTTTATGAACTTGACACACTGGAGCCGAAAGGCTTAAATAGGGAATTTGCAGGTAGGGGTCTATCTCTAAGACTCCAGAGTTTGATGCTTTCTCCATCTTCTATATATTTCTCTATATATGAGCTCTTTCGTACATATTTTTAGTGTAACTTAAGTTGGACCCAACCGTTGGTTGTGTCTGTTTTTAATACACTATACGAACAAGTTTATTAATTTATTTTTTTTCCTTCTCTACACAGACTGACTCTCGTTGGATTTGGGCCCGGCCAATGATAGCTTTCCACAACGCTCTCATCAGGATCCCCTTTTTCTGAATACCATTTCACTTCAAGTGTTTGTGGACGATTTGAGGCAGTTAACTCTTTATTCTATTCTTTCCTACTTTGGGATCTCATTCGTAAATATTTATATTAACTGTTGGAAGTATTAAGTCTCCCATATGTGTTCGCGTGTGGTTCTGAGACACTACGTCCACAGTGTATTTGGTGCCTCCTACCTGATGGGAGTGGTTGAGTTGGCCTCAACACACACACCCCACAGATACCTGGAGTTCCACTTTCTTTCCCTCTAAATGGTGATCTCGCTAGCAAGGGTGCTTGTCTTATGTTTCTCTTACTGCCCACCAACGCTATTAAAGTATTACTATTGTTATTTTCATCGTGGGCACCATTGAGGAAGCGTATTTGCCACTGGGGCGATTTACAGCACGTTGCTGTTTATATTGGTCTCTTTGACAGCGCGCATCCTCTATGGTGGGTTGGCTTGTATTAGCATGATTTACGCCCCTGGGCGGCTCTCCTGATATCAGGCGCGTCACTATTCTGTAACCTATCGATATCCTGTACGGCCGCTCTCCTCCCCGTGCTTTTGCGCATGCGCATTACCAGGGAAGCGATGCCACACGTGCATGGCGTTCACCCAGTGCCCGGCCCCACAGCCATGTGAATCGGCCATAGTAAGTGAAGTAGCGCACCTTCACTATTGTGTTATCGCTTCTTAAATTGTCTTGTATGTATGTGATGCTTGATTCTGCACTTCTAGGTTGTATATACACAAATTATGTTAATTATGGGAAGTTAAACCTCCTTACTGAAACACGCCTCCATAAGACTCTATAAATGGTTTTGCTATATACCTGTTCATTTGCTTGATAAAGGCTCAACTGAGCCGAAATGTCGCCACTATGCTGTTACATGCTGTGTGATCTTTAATAAACACCAAGTTTGCTGCAATTACCTGGAGTGCTGCGGAGTGCTATTTGAGCATCTATGCAGGATCTTCAAGCCAGGACCTGAACAACCGCGTGCACCCTATATCCCCATCTGAGGGTTTGTGTCTAAAACGGACATCGTGAACCTGATCACAGCATCGTTGTGCTGCTTCTACCCTTTCTTTTTTTATATTTTTACACAAAACTTGTGATCCACAAGAGCAATTCTGATTTTGTATGAGATTTAATTATAATGACTTTTACTGGTATTTTTTTAGGCTACTTTCACACTAGCGTTTTAAAATTCCGGTATTGAGTCCCGTCATAGGGGCTCAATACCGGAATAAAACGCTTCAGTTTTGTCCCCATTCATTGTCAATGGGGACAAAACTGAACTGAAGACAATGGAATGCTCCTGAAAGCATTCCGTTCCGTCTTCAGACCGGAGAACAAACCGCAGCATGCTGCGGTTTGCTCTCCGGTCCAGGCATCCGCACCAAGACGGATCCGGAATGACCCCCAATGCAAGTCAATGGGGGTGGATCCGTCTGGTGTGACCACAATGGTAACCGGATCCGCCCTCCATTGACTTTCAATGGAGTTCATGACGGATCCGGCTACACATACACACATACAGACATAGACATAAACATAAACATACACAGACATATACACATACAAATACACATACATACTTACATGCACCCCGGCAGGTCTTCAGAGCGTCGGAGGGACAGGACGGCGCGCACAGGTGACGATTCCACCAGGCGCCCAGCAGAGGGCGCTGTGGGGAATCGTCATCTGTGTGAGCCGTCCTGCTTCTCCGTCGCTCTGAAGACCTGCCGGGAGCATGTAAGTATGTATGTGTGTGTATTTGTCTGTGTATATGTGTGTGTGTCTGTGTGTATGTATGTACTGTGTGACATGTGTGGGGCCGGAGCGCGGTTCCGGCTCCACACATGTTGCTGCGGCAGTCCTGATCCGGCAGCACCCTTCACCTGCCGGATCAGGCCTGCCGCTAGTGTGAAAGTAGCCTTAAACACTGCAATAGTTTCATTTTTGAACGTTATTAGTGATGAATATGTTATTAATATGACATGTCTGCCACCCAGTGGACAGAAACAAGTACTGAAATGATTAGGTAATTGTGCTTCATGAAAAAGGTGTAGTTATTGTATTGTGACTCCTCTGAACAGTTAAAAGAATGCACAATTATACAGCTAATATGCAAATGAATACTTACAACATATAAAAATATACAAATATAAAATAAGTTTCAAATATACAATAAAACTCGATGATGGCACGATGCCTCAAATATCCCAGTCATTCTATATACAAAAAAATATAATGATCATATGTCGATGTTTCAAGTCTAAATAAACACAAAAGATTGTCTTGTCTTGGATGAGACAGCAGTGGTGAATTACATTAGCATCAGGTTCCATAGACTTGTTGTCCATGTAATCCTTAAAGGGGTTGTGCACCATAGGTCATAGGTTATCAATATTTCAGCACTGCACAAGTCCTTCACCTATCTTCATATAATAAATATAGTATAATTTTCTGTGATTAGCGGATTGAGCTCATAAAACGGAATTCTTGCAATTTCTTGGAAAATACTCAAGGAAGGAGATTTTCTGTGGGGAATTTCTGTGCTAAGAGATATCCTGCCCACATAGAGCAGACATCGACCTCAACAAAGGATTGCTGAGGAATATCTAGATGAGGGCAGATGTCAAACATTAAAGAAGAACTCCCACAAAAAATTTTATTCTCTGACCTGTTAGAAAGGTGCATGATATATTCTGTAGTGAATGTCATCTTCTTATCAGAGGCTGAAATTGAGAGTTACCACTCTCTTCTTATTGTAGCTGGGTCATGTGACCAACTCCCTGACCTCCAACTGACCCAGGACAGCAAGCCAGTCACTTCTCTATTCATTCCTATGAGACTGAAAGTGAGGCTCCCATAGGAATGCATAGAAAATTAGACTTCCTGTCCACACATAAGGTGCTGTGTGAGTTGGTGGGTCTAATTCCTAGTCACATGACACAGATAAGAAACTTCAGGATGATATACCTCAAAAATTCAGCTACTGGTAAGAAAATGACATTCACTACAGATTACATCATGTACATTTCTAGCAGGACATGGAATAAATTTTTTTGCGGGAGTTCTTCTTTAATGTGACCCACCAACCCTTCCCATTCTATGCTGGAACGGCCTGCCAAGTGTGAAACAAGCCTTATAAATTTATTTGAAGAAGCCCAGGCTGCTGTCTTACATATACAGTTGATAGAGCAGGGGTACTCAAGTACTTTTTGGTAAAGGTCCACATACCTGAGTCTGCTGTGGGATGAAGGTCCGAGCTGCAAAACAAAAAAATATATAAGGACAATATGATATCCCTTTAGTGCTCCACAGAGTATGATACCCCTAAGTGCACCCTCACAGCAGGGTGATCCCTTGGTGCCCCCCACACACTATGATGCTCCTTAGTTCCTCCCACAGAGTATGAATGCCCTCTCTGTGCCCCTTTCACAGTAGTAATGCCCTATCTGTGCCCCTTCACAGTTGTAATGCCCTCTTTGTGCCCCATTCACAGTAATAATCCCTATTGTGCCCCCTTCATAGTAATAATCCCCATTGTGCCTCCTTCACAGTAATAATGCCCCTTCATGGTGATAAAGTCCTCTGTGCCCCCTCCATAGTGATAAAGTCCTCTGTGTCTCCTCCATAGTGATAAAGTCCTCTGTGCCTTCTCCATAGTGATAAAGTCCTCTGTGCCCCTTCCATAGTGATAAAGTCCTCTGTGCCCCCTCCATAGTGATAAAGTCCTCTGTGCCCCCTCCATAGTGATAAAGTCCTCTGTGTCTCCTCCATAGTGATAAAGTCCTCTGTGCCTTCTCCATAGTGATAAAGTCCTCTGTGCCCCTTCCATAGTGATAAAGTCCTCTGTGCCCCCTCCATAGTGGTAATGTCCTCTGTGCCTTCTCCATAGTGATAAAGTCCTCTGTGCCCCTTCCATAGTGATAAAGTCCCTGTGCCCCCTCCATAGTGATAAAGTCCCCTGTGCCCCCTCCATAGTGATAAAGTCCTCTGTGCCCCCTCCATAGTGGTAAAGTCCTCTGTGCCTTCTCCATAGTGATAAAGTCCTCTGTGCCTTCTCCATAGTGATAAAGTCCTCTGTGCCCCTTCCATAGTGATAAAGTCCTCTGTGCCCCCTCCATAGTGATAAAGTCCTCTGTGCCCCCTCCATAGTGATAAAGTCCTCTGTGCCCCCTCCATAGTGATAAAGTCCTCTGTGCCCCCTCCATAGTGATAAAGTCCTCTGTGCCCCCTCTGTATTAAAAATAAAACAAAAAACATACAGTACCTACTCACCTTGTCCCGTTCCTGAAGCTCACAGCCCTGTCTTCACTCCAGGCACAGATCGCTGTGCAGCAGTGTGGGCAGAGTTTAGTTGAAAGTTGGAAAGTTTCCTACCTTTATTTGCTCCATAAAATACTATAGAAAGCTTATTGCCTTTTGGGAATTGTTGGTTCTCTGTAAATAGATCTTTAGATACCTGGAGTCCAAACTTTTACATTTCACTGTTCCCCATACTGACTCATTGTCTGCTGTCAGCAGATCATGTGTAAACAGCACGATCTGCTGCCGGTAAACAATAATTTTTGTGTGCACACAAATGATCGAATTACACAATGAATGAGCGAGTAATCAGCATTAGATTTACACCACTAACAAACGTTCCTATGCTCATTAACCATTATCTTTGTGAATCACGGCCCGTTTAAAGGACCCTTTAGGCAGGGTGCTGAGTCTTCTTAAGATATTCCGCTGCCTTCCTAAGCCGCTTCCAGGCATCGCACTGAGCCAGTTAAAATCCTACTCCGTATTGATTAAGGGCAAGCACCCCAAAGTAGGATCTTGACTCATAGGGAGACACTTCCAATAGGTCGTGCCGGCAGGATGGTTCTCTTTCTTTGCAAATAGCTCTTTGCACCTTCTCCTAAGAAACATGGATGGGAGGAAAAACTGGCAACACTACCTCCCTTTTGAGGCCATCAAAGGAAGGTACTTTATAGGATATCAGAATAAAACAAACAATGCAACAGCACTCTTCAAACACAAATACTAAAGTAAATACAATAGTGCCATAATCACTATGGAAAATTTAAAATGCTAATATAATATTGCTAATAATAATGCTAATATTATAAATGTGAGATTCTTGGCAAATACATTTTGCACAAAATTATTTGTGCCTGTCCGCCAGCATCAAGGCGATCTCTTTAGGACAGGAACCTAACACTAAATACTACCTCCACTGGTGCCATACCAGCCTCCATTAAATTCAGGAAATGCAGGCACTTTAGCGGATGTCATCAATACCTAAAAACTGGACAACCCCTTTATTATTGGAAATATACCTAATAAAACACAGTACTGTTACGTCATATCAAAGACAAACCGAAAGAATAATCAGATTATTCAGCTATAAACTGTCAGTTTAACAATCACTCTGCTACTCAAGAGTCTTTTAACAACATCTTACTAACGGCTGAAAACATCCTTTTAGTAATAGATGTCTTCCATTGATTGATTCTGCAGTTCACTGAATATGACAGAGTAAGCAAATATATGATTGAATATTCTATTGTGGAATGGAATAAGTCTGATACTTTTAAGCTGCAGATATAAGGCATAGTACTTTCTTATAAATGAGTATCTAATTAAAAGGGTTTTCCAGGGAAATGCAAAAAGAAGGCACTTTCCGGGGGGGGGGAACTGGCCTTAAAAATATATACCGTATTTTTCGCTTTATAAGACACACCCGATGACAAGATGCACCCCGGATTTTAGAGTAGGAAAATAAGACAAAAATATTTTTCATGAGACCTCATATCAGACCCCCCCATAAATTTCAAGACATCACATCAGACTCCCATATCAGCCCTCCATGTCAGACCCCCATCAGACCTCAGATCAGCCCATCAGCCCCCATATCAGCCCACTGTGCCCTCATATCAGCCCACTCTGCCCCCATCAGACCTCAGATCAGCCCATCAGCCCCATATTAGCCCACTGTGCCCCCATACCAACCCACTCTGCCCCCATCAGACCTCAGATCAGCCCACTGTGCCCCCAAATCAGCCCACTGTGCCCCCATATTAGCCCACTGTGCCCCCATCAGATCTCAGATCAGCCCCCATATCAGCCCACTGTGCCCCCATATCAGCCCACTCTGCCCCCATCAGACCTCAGGTCAGCCCACTGTGCCCCCATATCAGCCCACTCTGCCCCATCAGACCTCAGATCAGCCCACTGTGCCCCCATATTAACCCACTCTGCCCCATCAGACCTAAGATCAGTCCATCAGCCCGATAAGGATAAAATAAAAAACTCTCTCACCTCTCCTGCGCCGCGGCTCCGGGTCGGGTGCTCCTCTGTCGTCTCCTGCAGGCGCTGCACTGTCACCTGACTGCGTGCAGCGTCAGGTCATAGTGCGTACACTACGTCCTGACGCTGTACGAGGTCAGGACAATGCAGCGCTGGCAGGAGAAGACAGAGGAGTGCCGGACCCGGAGCGGAGCTGCAGCGCAGGAGGGTGAGTATGTTTCCCTGCTCCCAGCACCTAATACAGACTAGTGAGAGCTTCCATAATGGAAGAGCTCACTAGTATTCAATTTATAAGACGCATAGCAATTTTCCCCCTACTTTTGGGGGAAAAAAGTGCATCTTATAAAGCGAAAAATACGGTATATAATCTGTTCTCCAATGCAGGATTGCTCTCTGCTATAGAACCTTTGGCCAGTTAAAGAGGAACACTTTCACTGTGTAAAAGCTCCATCACTGGCTGAGGTGGGTCATGGCTGCAGCCAGTGATTAGACATTTAAACATATAAAGGTTGAGGTCTAATAAACAGGTAGGAACCAGACAGATAGTTTGTGGAATAGTTTAGCAAGCTTATTAATGCACATTTATTTCCCAGGTCAAAAAGAGGGACATTTAAAGAACAAAGAGGAACTTGAGTCAAAAAGTTTGGACATTTAGAAGTCATACTCTCTGCTGACCTTCACTTCTTGGTCCTGGTCTGATGTGTTGGAAATGCCACAAAAAGCTGGCTCAGCCAATCACTGGTTAAAGTGGCTCACCACTACAGTCAGTGATTGGCTGAGAGAGCCCTTTCTGGAATATCCAGTGTGACAAGCTGAGACTGTGAGGGATGAGAATCCATTTTGTAAAACTATGTCCTCCATCTTGTGCATATGTGGAAAATTACTGAGCCAGCTGTGAGGAAGTGGGGAGTTTTCTGTGTATAAGATAGTTACAAGGCCAAAGTAAGTAGCTCGCTCGCTTTCTCGCTCCCCCTCATTTTCTCATCCCCTTATCAGAGTTTGATGTGCAGGAGAGTTATGTTTTGGTTTCTCAGATTCAGGATGTACTACTGAAGAATGTCAGCTCTGAGATAAGAAACTTTTTAATTAGTAGAACCTTGTTAGTATAGTGCGGAAGTATTACCTTTTATGAATAACCAATCAAATCATTAGTTTTGATTTCCACCCCCTTGGTGGTGGGCCATATTTGTCTATGATTATCTGTAGTGTTATAAGATGTATACGTATGAAAAATAAAGGAGAGAGAATTTGATTCATCCAAGGTGCATGTGTCAATTTTCTCAATGAGCGCTCATCAACATTAAATTGGGACCCCGGCAATCATAGAGAAGGGGTTTCTGCCCCAACAAAACTTGGCAACCAACGCGGGGCTCGACTAAAGGACACTTCATTGATCTCCCGACAACTTGGATAATCCGGACCGGGACGGACAGATATAAAAGACAGCGCTGCAGGGTAAGAGACTTTATCTTACAATATATCTGTGCCTCCCTGACCGGTTGTATGTCTCAAGGGATTGTTAAAGGAACATAAGTATAAAGTCTTTTTACAGTCGAGTCCATATTGATAAAGAACCTTGAAATTTGAAAATACCTATGATTGTTGGGTTTAGTTTCTGATCAGGAGTAACTTTGATTGGGATGTTTTTGGTCTGGTTTTAGGAGTCAAGGTATACATCTTGCTTGTTCTTTACTGGGTTTGGAAAATTGCAGAACATTATAGAAAGGGAAATCTCAGGGACAAAGTACACTGTGTGATTTAGTGGGGAAGCTTTGTTGGGACTGAGGATAATAAATCTCAGAAGCAGAGTTCACTTGCTGAAGTGTGGAAGCTCTATTTGAAACTGAGGGGAAATAGACGTCTGAATTTTGTTAATTTCTATAGTTGTTCTGGTACAGTTGAAGAGCAATGGGGAATAATTTCAGTATACCGGAAGGTTATAAGACAGCCAAAACATTGGTGTAGGAAAGAGGAGGTAAAGAGGGTCTGAAGAATGTGGACAGAGTGTTGGAGAAGGCAGGGATGAAGTACGGGAATCTTAACCCTAGGAGTACTAGTACGGTGGCACCATGATTTATGGAGGAAGCTCCGAGGAAGCTAGTCTGGGAAAGATTCAGAAGGACTCATTGTGGTTGGATAAAGGATCATGGATGTGAAGAAGTGGTAGATACATGGATAAAGGTAGCTCGTGAGATTGAAACTGAGGGGTGGAGAGGAGAAGTTGTGAAAGGCAGATTGATGTATACTCAGAAACAGCAATGTGAGAAGTCTGGAGAAACGCCACCTCCATACCCCCTGGCCAATGCAGTCACCAGAGAGCCCAGGAGTGGACCAGAGGGATGGACATGTAATGTCTGTGGAAATCAGAACCCGGACTGGACTGACACTTGTGAGGTTTGTGAGGCACGTCGACCCCAGAAACCGGCAGGCATTTATCCTGTATTGACTAAGACTAGAATCCTACCTGCTCAGACACCCAAACCAGACACCACGGACCCGTCCGCCCCTATGGCTCCCGAAGCCCCAGGACCGTTAGGACAGTGTGGTTACGTTACTGTGACAGAATATCACACTTGGAGTCCTAAAGACCAATTAGGACTATTGACTAGATTCCCATACCCCCTGATATGACCAATGCCCACTGCCAGGATGTTACAGCAGATTCAGCCGACATACAAAGCCACTTGGGCTATCCTGAAGGACTTAATGTTGCTGAAACTAGGGGAATCACAGTATCAGGTTGTGGACCCTTTCCTGACTGAACATAGGAGGAGGGCTTTTGACAATTTGTCTCTAGATGACTGGGAGAAGACTCTACCATCAGGAGCAGAGTTTGTCTGAGTTTTCAAGGAATGGGCAAAGGGAAAAGAAGATGAGAGTTCCAGAAATCTAAAAGACGTAGTTCAGGGATCTCAAGAGACAGTAGAGACGTATGCAGCTGGACTGCGGACCATTTGGACTGACTTGGGTTGGGATCAGACTGGACCAATGGGTGAGAAATTGTTGACATCAGCATTTATGGAAGGCTTGAGACCTGCTCTGCAAGCCAATCTAAAAGCCTGTAAACCTGAGTGGCGAGTCACTCCACTACCATGACTGATTGCTGATGCAAAAGGTTTAGAATTGGACATGAAAAATAATTCAGGGGCTTCAGTCAGATATGTCAATCAGGGCCAAGGACAGCAACAAACATCCCGTAGAGATTTCAGATAACTGTGGGAAACCTGGCCACATAAAACGAGGTTGCCGCACTCTGCGCCGGCAACGGGAAATACCCAAAGTCACTAATAATGGAGATCAACAGACCTCCCTCCACTGCCATTTCCACCCCATGCCAGTACTGCTTGCAAAAACTGAAGAAAAGGGGCCTCAACTTAATGTACCCGTATCCATCAGCAACAGAAAGGCAGTATCATTCCTGGTTGACACGGGTGCAGCCAAAACAGTAGTAGACCAGAGTGTCTTGTGGCCACATCAGTTAACCCCTTGGCATGTACCGGCTGTGGGGTTTACAGGGGCAACAATTTTTGTCCGTGAATCTGAGCCAGTAACACTAAAGAAGAAAGACAGTACAGTTGTTACCCAATTGTTAGTTAAAGAAAACCTTCCAGAACCTCTTTTAGGGACTGATGTTTTACAAGCACTGGGAGCCCACATAAATTGGGATCCCAATGGTACTACCCATGTAGATTTTGGGGCCCCAGAAGAAGTATTGTGACCCTTAATAGCAACACTGGCCCTGTCTGAGACTGAGCCGTCAGAATTAACCCTTGTAGACCAGGCTGTTCTTGAGGTGGTACCAGAGGATTTGTGGGCAAAATCTAACACAGACATTGGAAGACTCTCTGTGTCTCCAGCTATAGTGCATCTTAAGCCAGGATGTCAGCCCCTCAAGTGAAGCAGTACCCCCTCAGTCATGCCCAGGAGATAGCAGTGGCCAGTCAAATTGATATGCAAAATAACCGTGAAGCCCCAGTTATGGGTCTACAACACAGTGAAAGCCATATATCCCTCAAAGGAAGGAAAACCAAGCTTTGCACTTTGGATTGCTGTGTTGAGACTCTTAAATGAGGCTCCATGGTGTTTTTTGTTTTGTTTGAGCAGTCAAATTGATGCTATTCTCCAAGCTGCTGTCAGCCAGTTTAGTGGGGTTAATTCTGGTGACAGAAACCCTTTAACTTTCCTCTATCAGAACGGTTGTAAAAGCCGCAAAACAGAAGCTGCAGTTTGTAAAAACAAGGTTGTATTTCTAGGACACTGTCTCTCCCACGGAACTCGTCACATAACCCCAGAGAAGAAGGAGGCAGTGGACAAAATACAAGTGCCCAAAGGAGTACCAAACCTGCAGGTGTTTTTGGGGCTGGTGTCATACTGTCACCCATGGATCAGACATGCCTCCATGTTAATGCAGCCTCTGTATGATTGTCATCTGACCCATTTCACCTGACAGAAGGGGCAGTGAATAATTCTCATACGTTGAAGCTGTGTATAACTTCAGCACTGGCCCTGGGTATTCCAAAATATGACAAGGAATTTCAGTTGTTTTGCTCAGAAATGCAGGGTCACAGCATGGCTGTGCTGACTCAGAAACATGGTGACCACCAGCGCCCAGTGGCGTACTTTTCTGCCAGATTAGATCCTGTCGCCAGAGGCGCCCCCTCCTGTGTCAGGGCGGTAGCGGCAGTGCAGGCAATGATAGAAAAAGCCTCTAATATTGTGTTAGTTAGCCTGAAAATGTAATAAGGCTGGGTGGCACACTCATAATGTGAGCTGCATTGTTACGTAACAGACTGTAACCACCAAGCCAGGTGCAATTACACGTAACTGTCAAGCAGAGTGCACTGATGACGATTCCCCACAGCGCCCTCTGCTGGGCGCAGTGGGGAAACGTCATAGCTGCGCGCAGGAGGCGCATGAAGACATGCTGCTGGCGTCCCTGGAGTATGTGAGTATGTATGTGTGTATGTGTGTATGTATGTATGTCTGTATGTATGTATCTATGTATGTATCTATCTCTGTAGCCGGATCCGGAATGACCCCACATTGCAAATCAATGGAGGACAGATCCGGATTACTGGTGTGTTCACACCAAACGGATCCGTCCCCATTGACTTGCATTGGGGGTCATTCCGGATCTGTCTTGGTGCGGATGCCTGGACCGGAGAGCAAACCGCAGCATGCTGCGGTTTGTTCTCCGGTCTGAAGATGGAACGGAATGCTTTCAGGAGCATTCCGTTGTCTTCAGTTCAGTTTTGTCCCCATTGACAATGAATGGGGACAAAACTGAAGCGTTTTTTTCCGGTATTGAGCCCCTATGACGGAACTCAATACCGGTATTTAAAAACGCTAGTGTGAAAGTAGCCTAATACAAGGCATTTACTAATGTATTGTGATTGTCCATATTAGCTCATTTGCTGGCTAAATTCATTTTCCCATCACATTATACACTGCTTGTTTCCATGGTTACGACCACCCAGCAATCCAGCATTGGTGGCCCTAGATCACCAATGGTGTCTCCATTAACTTGCTGATGAGTAAATAAAGTACAAAGTTAAAAAGGCCACTGCTTTCATCTAACTAAATTAAGCTGATTGAGACAGTTTATGTACACAATGATTTTATCTCATTTACTTTACACATCAGATTCTCCTTTTTCCTTAAATGACCTGTACTAGGGGGATATTAACAATACATTTAAAAGTGTTTTATAGTGCAGCTAATAAGATCCACTTAGCTTGGTTTGACTTTCATAATGCTTTGTGGATTTTGAAATCTGAAAGCATTTTTAGCATTTGGCAAAAGTCTGTGCCAAATAAGCATCATATCATCAGATAATAGATGTAAGGTTAAACCACAATTATTTTCAGCTGTCTTTGTATCCCAACTAAGTAAAGTTAATGTCTACTTTATTGATATTGTATTGGTTTATTTCTGTATAACATTTAATCCTCTATCACGATTTTGAGAGCTCTAGAAGACACATTTCACAATAACTGCATAATTTTGCACTAATTTTTCTACAAAGCATATAGATTTGTTATTGAGTGGTGAGGGAAACTACTCTGGTGTGCCCTACGTGGTTTAGGACTCCACTCCATAATACCCTGTGGTTTGATGTGTCAGTGGTGCCTACTAGTTTGGTGTAGTTGTCTCAGAAGTAACCCAATTATTGAAAGAGCTGACTGCTATCTAATTTTGGCTTCATTCTCTTCAACTTTTATTATGTGGCAATGTGAGTTCTCCAAGTCTACTCTTTTGTTCTCCAGTACTCCTGTAACAGAAGTGGATGTGGATCTACTGTGCCAGATTTGACTTGGGGTTACTCGCAACAGCATTGTCCTGGTGGCTTCTTGGTCTTAACCCTTTAACCACTAAATAGGGATCTGGACTCTGCAACCACACCAATTCCTTTTGGAGTAGTCTCTGTTCAGTGACTGTTGACCCACTGTGTGGAGCACTAAGAAATCAGGCAAAACTGTAGTCAGGAACAAATCAAGGTCAGTGCAGGCAGAATTCCTACAATCTGTTAACAGGTCAAAGGTCAGGGCAGGCAGCACGGGTTCAAATCCAGAAATCAGGCAGAAGTCAGTTCAGACAGACTCTAGCATGACTATATACGATCTTGCACC
This sequence comes from Rhinella marina, assembly GCA_900303285.1. Taxonomy (NCBI): domain Eukaryota; kingdom Metazoa; phylum Chordata; class Amphibia; order Anura; family Bufonidae; genus Rhinella; species Rhinella marina. Next base: position 28,498 of record ONZH01005268.1, read on the forward strand.
CTAAAGAGAGAGGCACTGCAGACAAGAAGCAGGCTCAGCCTGCATGGAGTTGACGGAGCAGCAGTACTGTAAACAAGAAGACAAGGGACGCTGAGTATGGGCCACCAGGAACACTGAGCAGGTGTGGACAGGTGAGCATTCCGGTGTACATGTTGGGCATGACCTGCTGGAGTTATAATTGTTAGAAGAGCAGGAAAATCTCTCCTGAAAAGTTGCTGGAAGTTGCCATTTTGCTTCAATTGGATCAGTATATAGTAAATACATACACATTAGGCTTTCCCTTGTGGCAGCAGCAGCATACAGACTTTCATTATTTAATTATATAGATGCATGAAGGGAAGCAATCATCTGCACTGTTTATGAAGGTACAATCTTTTGTGGACACTCTGCTGGTTGTTTTAGCTTATGAAGGCCACTATGCAGGCACTGTAATTTGGGAACACTATTTTTGGCTGAAGACTTATTATTCGGCAGTGTTTAAAAGGGTCAGTTTGCAAATGTTCAGTTGGGGACACTCTGCTGCCACTGCTTATTTGGAGCACTAGGCTGTGGCTATTTATGGGTCTAATCTAATGGCACTGTTAAAGAGGTTTTACCGTGTAAGCCCCAAAAAGTGACTTCATAACTGAACTGTTCCTTAAAGAAGTGAGTTTGGAAATTTTATTAAAAAGTTTAAGAATTGCTTCTAAAATTCTAAGCCTTCTAATGTCCTAAAAAATAGACGTAGACATATGGGAGTAGACATATGGGAATGTAAAATAATAACTATTTTATGAAGTATTACTATCTGAAAAGCAGATACATATTTTTATAAATAAAGGTAAAACATATTGACTCACATTTATCACTAACAAGCACAATGTGTCACGAGAAAACAATCTCAGAATGGCTTTGATAAGTAGAAGCATTCCAGAGTTATTACCACATACAATATTTGCATAAATCAGCCTGGGATTTAAGGTGAAAAGTGGTTCGATACTGAAGAGGTTGAAGTTCTCTATTTTTTATCTTAAATATTGTTTGTATACAGTAAAAAATATTATGCCCCATCAAAGTGGTAGGCATGTTGTGTAAATCAAGTGATACCAAAAAAAAATCCAATTTAATTCTAGGTTGAAATGCAACAAAACAAGAAAAACACCAAAGGTGGTGAATACGTTCGGAAGGCACTGTATATAAAACTGGCAACAATAATGTTTACAAATATTTAGAGTTACAATTCCCCTTCCTAACAGCACAAATGTATGGTGGATGTCAGTTATTCAAAGATGGCGCCCCTCAAGGTGGCTGCTTTTTCCACAACAGACATCAGTCGGCAGTGTCCATAATCAGAGACAACTCAGATCACAGACATTTAACCCTTCAGATGCAGAGGTAAATTGCGACCGCTGCATATGACATAATTTACCGGGAGTGGGCTGCTTCCAGTCACTGAATTTCCCTCCCACAACCTATGACAGCTGGGAGCCTTGTGAAGGCTCCTAGATCTGGCCTAGTAGAGTTCTGTTTGAGGCAGGGCTCAATGGGAATATTGAAATTTTCCCATGGACTGCAATGGTAAACTACTGCAGGATATAGTAGAAGCAATCTAATAATCACATGCTGAAGTCCCCTTTTTCCAGTGCCAGAAGCTGCAGGGACAAGCTGATTGTGAGGATCCAGGGTGTCATACTCTCAACAATCGGATTTTAATTATCTATCCTGAGGATAGGTTATCAATATCAAGAGCGTGGAGTACCTCTTTAATTCCAAGGGGCTGTACATATAAAAGGTGGTATACATACATAACATAAAACAAAACAAGTACATTAGGCATGAACTTATTAACAAACTGGTACAGAGGAGTAGTGTACCCAGCCCACAAGGGTTTACAATCCACAGGGGGAGGGGTAGGGCAACAATAATTGAGGTTAAAAGCTGCTCACTCGGCAGTGTGGTGGCAATTGTGGTGGCACTGTCCATCCAGTTCAGACTGATATCCTGCAAGTTGATCCATAGGAAGGCAAAAAAAAAACCTGTGAGGTAGAAGCCAATTTTCCTCATTTTAGGAGAAAAAATTCCTTCCTGACTCCAATCATGCAATCAGAAAAACTCTCTGGATCAACCACCCATCTCTAGTAACTATAACCTGTAATATTATTACATTCCAGAAATACATCCAGGTCCCTCTTGAACTCTTTTAGTGAACTCACCATCACCACCTCCTCAGGCAGAGAGTTCCATAGTCTTACTGCTCTTACCGTAAAGAATCCTCTTCTATTTTTACAACAAACCTGTGTACAAACCTTCTTTGTCACATTCACAGTCCTGGGGATAAATAGATGATGGAAGAAATCTCTGTATTGCCTCCTGATATATTTATACATAGTTATTAGATCTCCCCTCAGTTGTCTTTTTTCTAAAGTGAATAACCCTAATTTTGATAATCTTTCTGGGTACTGTAGTCCACCCATTCCAGTTATTACTTTAGCTGCCCTCCTCTGAACTCAGCTCTGCTATGTCTGTCTTGTTCACAGGAGCCCAGAATTGTGTACAACACTCTAAGTGCAGTGATTTATAAAGTGGGAGGACTATGTTCTCATCACAGGCATCTATGCCCCTTTTGATGCAACCCATTATCATACTGGCCTTGGCAGCAGCTGCTACATAACGCATTTCTACAGTTTAGTTTTAGTCCACTAAAATTCCTTTTCCAAAAAAACCCTTTTCCATGTCAGTGTTACCCAGTGATTTACCATTTAGTACGTATGGGTAACTTGCATTATTCCTTCCCATGTGCATAACCTTACATTTGTCAGTGTTAAACCTCCAACATAGCCAGATCCATCTGTAGCAGTATACTGTCCTCTTCTGTGTTAATTACTTTACACAATTTAGTGTCATCTGCAAAAATTGATATTTTACTATGCAAGCCTTCTACAAGATCATAAATAAAATATTGAGGATAATAGTTGTACCCCACTAGTGACAGTGACCCAATCTGAATGTGATTTGTTAATAACAACCCTTTGTTTTTTATCCCTGAGTCAGTTACTGACCCACATACAGACATTTTCTCCCAGTCCAAGCATTCTCATTTTATATACTAACCTTTTATGTGGCACAATATCAAATCCTTTGGAGAAGTCAAGATTGACTCCCCCCGGTCAAGTCTAGAACTTACCTCTTCGTAGAAACTGATTAGTATGACATGACCGATCCCTCATGAAGCCATGCTGATTTGGGGTTATTTGCTTATTTTCATTGAGGTACCCCAAGATACCATCTCTTAGAAAACCTTTAAACAGTTTACCCATGACAGATGTTAAACTTACTGGCCTTTAGTTTCCAGGCTCTGTTTTTGACCCCTTTTAGAATACTGGCAGCACATTTGCTAAGCATCAATTCCGCGGAACACTCCCTGTCATTATAGAGTCCTTAAATATTAGAAATAAGGGTCTGTGTATGGTATTCTCTTAGAATACTGGGGTGTATGCCATCTGGTCCTGGCGATTTGTCTATTTTAAAGATGCCACTGCACTTCTACCTGGATCAGACAGGGCACTTTTAATGGGTAATTTACTTTTACATTCTGCATTTCATCTGACAGTTTTTTTTCCTCAGCGAATACAGTGGAGAAAAAAAAATATTAAATAGCTTTGCTTTCTCATCACCGCTCTCCAACTCCCCCTCATCACATTGTAAAGGGCAAACACCTTCAGATTTATACTTTTTACCATTTTATATCATTGAAGAACATTTTATGGTTAGTTTTACTCTCTTTGGCAATGAATCTCTCTCCATACAGTATTAGAATGTATTGGCTCCGATGAACCGAAGTTATTACTTCGTGAAGTCTCGTGAGACTTCACGTAACAACTTCATAAATTCATTTCTACTGTAAAAAACCATTTACCGAACTCAGATTCGGTTCCAAGGTACCAGAGCTCCGGCTCCGTATCGTATTAGAACGAAGTTTTATGCGAATCAACTTCCGATGTTTCATCTGAAGTCGATTCGCTCATCTCTAGTTAAAACCCATTCTAATACTACTGATTTTAGGTTGTTCACATTTTTTTATACATATGTAATTCCATTAATCATTCATTCAGTTATTGGGGTGAAATTGTGATCTAATACAACTGATTTGGGGGTGTTCACATTGTTTTTTTGAAGACATAATTCCATTAATCCTTGATTCTGTAATTGTGGTGAAACTGCAGTCTGATACTACTAATTTTGGGGGTTCACGTTGTGATTTTACATAAGTAATTCTATTAATCCTTGACTCTGTAACTGGTGTGAAATTGTGGCCCGATACTACTGATTTTTGGCTATCTCAAGATGATTGTCTATAAAATTATGGTAGTCTCACGTTCAAAGCTGTAGTGGATGGTGAGATATGGCGCCTGAAAGTCAAAAGTTCAAAACATTGTTGCCCTTTTGCTCATCAGTGTATGTGGCTGGTAATATATTTGGGGTTCCTGTTCCTGTTACTGTCATTGTACATGTGGATGTGTGGAACTCACTATATGGGTTGTAGCTGTGAATTTGCACCATGCAGCTGGCTCTGAAAGCACATAGAAAGGAAGGGAACAAAAATTGCCCCTGTTTTGTTTGTTTGAGGTGGAAAATGATTTTTATTATCACTATAGACTACAATAAAATACAATTTACCAGCATCATTGCTTGCCTTCTTGTAAAATACTGCAGGGGGTGATTATATAGAAGTAGGCTTGCTTGTTCCCAGTTAAACAGACTGTTTAATGGTATAGACCATTTTGCTTCCCAGATTATTGAACATAAGTTGTCGACGTCAGCTAATAAGAGCTATTTGGCAGCTATACCCTTCTATGAGGTTGTGCGGTGTTAAGGCCCTAAAAGGCTTTCTACTAAAGTAAGAAATAAATGTTTTTTTTAGATCTGGCAGATTCATAAAAAACAGAAGGAACATTACAGCTTTATATCTGTGCTTGTGCCTAAGCTAAGCAGTTTGCTCTGGCTTTTTTTTCTTTAATTCATAGCATTGTTATTTACCTTTCGGTAAAATACTTGATCTACCATATATGTGTAAACTTTGCTTAATTGAATTTACTGTGCATGATTTCAATTCCAGTCTGTAATATTTGCTGATCTCTGATCCCTAAAGTTTGATGGTACACATTGATGTCCTGAGAATGCATTTATAACTGGCCCTGTCGTTCCAAGGGAACAGAAATCTAATTTCCTTATCTCACACATGCACTACACAATATCTAGTTTCATAGGAAGCTAATTAACCTTAGCATGTTTTGGACCTGCTGAGGGCCTGTCATGTCACATCTGAGAGATCCATTCTCTCCATACTTCTGTTCACTAGAATAGATTTTAGCTGCACACAAAGGAGAGAAAGAAAATGTTAGAACAGGTTTTCCCTTCCGCTTGTGCTGTCCACAGGATGGAGATATGATTGAACATCCATCTTAGAGCTTCAGAACAAGGGTCCCTGATTGATTCCCTGACCATTTATTCGGTACTCTGTTGTGATGTAGGAGGTGCAATGATGTCATCACGCCACCTGCAACATTCTGCACATGCCATCTTGGCCTATAGAGAGACTAGGACTGCATTGCTGGATATCTTTGTGGGGTAGGGAAAGGTATGTATTACCATATTTTTCGCCCTATAAGACGCACTGGCGCATAAGACGCACCTAGGTTTCAGAGGAGGACAATAAGAAAAAAATATTTTTCATTGTATTTCAGATCAGACCAGCAATCAGACCCCCAATGTTAATCAGAAATCAGCTAACAGTCCCAGTCAGACCCCCAATGTTAATAAGACCCTCTATCAGACCCCCAATCAGAGCTCAGATCAGACACCAATGTGAATGACCTCCAATCAGACCTCAGATAAGAGCCCCATGCTCATCAGCCCCAGCAGTCTCATAGCAGCTCCACATTGCCACAGATTAGCCTCCAGCAGCTCCATATTGCTTCAAACCATCCCCCAGCAGCCCCATATCACCCCCCAGCAGCCCCATATTGCTTAAAATCACCCCCCAGCAGCTCCATATTGCCCCAGATTAGCCTCCAGCAGCCCCATATTGCCCCAGATCAGCCCCCAGAAGCCCCATATTGCTTCACATCATCCCCAGCAGCCCCATATTGCTTCACATCATCCCCAGCAGCTCCATATTGCCCCACATCAGCCCCATATTGCTTCAAATCATCCCCCCAGCAGCTCCATATTGCCCCAGATTAGCCTCCAGCAGCCCCATATAGCCCAGATCAGCCCCCAGCAGCCCCATATTGCTTCAAATCATCCCCCCAGCAGCTCCATATTGCCCCAGATGAGCCCCCAGCAGCCCCATATTGCTTCAAATCACCCCCAGCAGTGCAGCCCCATATTGCCCTACATTAGCCCCCAGCAGCCCCATATTGCCTCAACTCATCCTCCCGCAGCCCACATAATGCCCCAGATTAGCCCCCAGCAGCCTCATATTGCCTCAAATATCCCCCCGCAGCCCACATATTGCTCTAGATTAGGCTCCAGCAGCCCCATATTAGCACCAGCAGCTCTCATTGCCCCAGATCAGCCCCCAGCATCCCCAGATTAGCCCCCAGCCGCTCCATATTACCTCATGTTTTATAAAATTAAAAAAACGCTTACCTCTCCTGCTCCGGACGCCACTGCTCCTCCACTCCAGAGCTCCTCTTCCTCCTGCTGTCGGCTGTGCTGTCACAGAGCGTCCTTACGCTGTGCGCAGCACAGCCTACAGCCGAGGACCAGGAAGCGGTGAGTACAGAGCCTTCACTGCTTTCCGGTCCTCCAGTGCTAATGAGCGCTTCTTTAATGGAAGCGCTCATTAGTATTCGCCCCATACGACGCAGGGGCATTTTCCCGCCACTTTTGGGGGGAAAAATGCATCTTATGGGGTTAAAAAAAACGGTATATAGCAAAATGTAGAAACAATAATATTGAGATCCTCTAGGCATATGTTGCATGTAGCATATTTATTGATAAATGTTCCCGTAAAAATATATATACAATATACTCATACTGTTAGTGTATATTTTCACAGTCCAGAACAAGCTGTGGGCCCAGCAGCTTATTACAATGATGATGGATCCACAGAAATAATTTAAAAGAATAAAAAATATTGCGAAAGGTCATGTCACAAAGCTGTCTGGGCTCCAGTGGCGAGATCTCCAGCTTCAGCGCGACTGTGCCGGAAGAGACGTGCTGTTAAGCCATGCCCCCAGATGACACGACAGCATCCTTAGCAACAGGAGGCAATGCTCTTTCTCCCCATAGTGGGCGTGTGCTGCAGGAGACTAGCAGTGGACTCAGTGGCATAGCGTGGGGGGGCCGTGGGGGGGCTGTTGCCCCGGGCGCAAAATTGCAGGGGGCGCCAGGCGGCAAGAGCTTCAATGAGGGCCACGGGAGCCTACGGCTCCCGTCCCCTCCATGCTTCCTCATAGGCTTCAGGCCAGGCCTGAAGCCTATGAGGCAGTAGAGTCACCGTAGTGACTAGAATGGAGTTGCTCCTGGTAGGTCAGGGCAAGAGGCAGAGTCTCGTCATCCAGGGGGCGGGCCTCGAGATTTGCAGCACTTTCAGGTTGTTGGAGAGAGGAGCAGATCCTGCAGGTCAGTATATAGATAAGAAGAATGACTGTTATTTTTACTTGGGGGCCTTTTTGCAGGGGCTGAAGGGAGGAGGAATAATCCTTGCAGACTGTATGCTGGAGGGGCTAAAGGCAGGGGAGGTGATATTATTTTACATGGGACTGTATTCTGGAGGGGCTAAAGGCAGGGGAGGTGATATTATTTTACATGGGACTGTATTATGGAGGAGCTAAAGGCAGGGGAGGTGATATTGTTTTACATGGGACTGTTTACAAGAAGGGCTGAAGGCAGAGGGAGTGATGCATTTTACATGTGACTGTATGCTGGAGGGGCTAAAGGCAGGGGAGTGATGCATTTCACATGGGACTGTATGCTGGAGGGGCTGAAGGCAGGGGGAGTGATGCATTTTACATGGGACTGTATGCTGGAGGGGCTGAAGGCATGGGGAGTGATGCATTTTACATGGGACTGCATGCTGGAGGGGCTGAAGGCAGGGGGAGTGATGCATTTTACATGGGGCTGTATGCTGGAGGGGCTGAAGGCAGGGGGAGTGATGCATTTTACATGGGACTGTATGCTGGAGGGGCTGAAGGCAGGAGAGTGATGTATCTTATATAGGACGGTATGCTGGAGGGACTGAAGGCAGGGGAGCAGAGGCGTAGCTAGAGGTTCAGCACAGGGGGGGCGAAAATACTTGAGTGGGCCCCCCACTTATTGGCTTCCCAAACGCACGTTTCCAACTTCACAGGCACATACTACTAGTTGTGGTTATAATATTGTATTAGAAAGATGACTATATAAACTGCAAGATCGTCTATGCTGCTAAGTACAGTACAATAGACTTTCTACATACCCTAGTCTAAATACTCTACCACATAATGCAGGAAAATATAGGATTAATAGGAGTAAAAAACAAGGGGACTCCTATGTTAAAGGAAACGTGTCCCCAGTTTTTACATCACTCCCCTGCCCCCATCAGACCTCAGATTAGCAGAATGTGCCCCCATCAGACCTCAGATCAGCGTATTGTGCCCCCATCAGTCCTCAGATCAGCGTATTGTGCCCCCATCAGACCTCAGATTAGCATATTGTGCCCCATCAGACCTCACATCAGCCTACTGTGCCCCTATCAGACCTCAGATTAGCGTATTGTGCCCCATCAGACCTCACATCAGCCTACTGTGCCCCCATCAGACCTCAGATTAGCGTACTGTGCCCCCATCAGACCTCAGATCAGCGTACTGTGCCCCCATCAGACCTCACATCAGCCTACTGTGCCCCCATCAGACCTCAGATCAGCGTACTGTGCCCCCCATCAGACCTCAGATCAGCCCACTGTGCCCCCATCAGACCTCAGATCAGCGTACTGTGCCCCCATCAGACCTCAGATCAGCGTACTGTGCCCCCATCAGACCTCAGATCAGCGTACTGTGCCCCCATCAGACCTCAGATCAGCGTATTGTGCCCCATCAGACCTCACATCAGCCTACTGTGCCCCCATCAGACCTCAGATTAGCGTATTGTGCCCCATCAGACCTCACATCAGCCTACTGTGCCCCCATCAGACCTCAGATTAGCGTATTGTGCCCCATCAGACCTCACATCAGCCTACTGTGCCCCCATCAGACCTCAGATTAGCGTATTGTGCCCCATCAGACCTCAGATCAGCCTACTGTGCCCCCATCAGACCTCACATCAGCCTACTGTGCCCCCATCAGACCTCAGATCAGCGTATTGTGCCCCCATCAGACCTCAGATCAGCGTACTGTGCCCCCATCAGACCTCAGATCAGCATACTGTGCCCCCATCAGACCTCAGATCAGCGTATTGTGCCCCCATCAGTCCTCAGATCAGCATATTGTGCCCCATCAAACCTCAGATCTGCATATTGTGCCCCCATCAGACCTCAGATCAGCGTATTGTGCCCCCATCAGACCTCAGATCAGCCTATTGTGCCCCATCAAACCTCAGATCAGCCTATTGTGCCCCCCCATCAGACCTCAGATCAGCGTATTGTGCCCCCATCAGACCTCAGATCAGCTTAATGTGCCCCCATCAGACCTCAGATCAGCGTATTGTGCCCCATCAAACCTCAGATCTGCATATTGTGCCCCCATCAGACCTCAGATCAGCCTATTGTGCCCCATCAAACCTCAGATCAGCCTATTGTGCCCCCCATCAGACCTCAGATCAGCGTATTGTGCCCCATCAAACCTCAGATCATGGTATTGTGCCCCCATCAGACCTCAGATCAGCTTAATGTGCCCTCATCAGACCTCAGATCAGCGTATTGTGCCCCATCAAACCTCAGATCTGCATATTGTGCCCCCATCAGACCTCAGATCAGCGTATTGTGCCCCCATCAGACCTCAGATCAGCCCACCCAGCCACATAAGATAAAAATAAAAAACCTCTCTTACCTGTTCTGCGCTGCGGCTGCCCTCCGGTCCACGCTCCGCTCTCTTCCCTGGCCCGCGCACACTATGACCTGACGCTGCGTGCAGCGTCAGGTCATAGTGCCCGCCGCCAGGGAAGAGAGCAGAGCGCGGACCGGAGGGCAGCCGCAGCGCAGAACAGGTAAGTAAGATTTTTTTATTTTTATGGGCCCCCTTGAGTCACTGGGCCCGGAGCCGTCGCCCCCCCTGCCCCCCCGGTAGCTACGCCACTGCAGGGGAGTAATTTATATTTTACATGGGACTGTATGCTGGAGGGGCTGAAGGCTGGGGAATGATATATCTTACACAGGACTATATGCTGGAGGGGCTGAAGGCCGGGGAGTGATGTATCTTACACAGGACTGTATGCTGGAGGGGCTGAAGGCAGGGGAGTGATTTATATTTTACATGGGACTGTAAGCTGGAGGGGCTGAAGGCCGGGGAGTGATTTATCTTACACAGGACTGTATGCTGGAGGGGCTGAAGGCTGGGGAGTGATTTATCTAACACAGGACTGTATGTTGGAGGGGCTGAAGGGGGCCATAATTATTGCTATAATACAGAGGGGCCAATATATATTATAATTATATAGAGGGCATTATACTTATGGGCAGGGGAGGGGAGGTCTGTTATCTGAGGATGATAGTAAAGTGAGGAATCTAAACATTTTTCTGTGAAACTCTGCATAGACGAGACGCGGCTGAAAGAAGGTGTCTTGGCAGTCTTATCTCCGAATGAAGACGCTGAGGAAAGTCTACATCACAGGAGATGTCACTTGATGTAACAGGTATGCGGTGCTGTGGATATAGAATTTGGCCCACACTGCCGAAGCCTGATCCCAGACTTTCAGGTCACACTGTTTGTGTTCTTAATTCTCACACCCATCTATTAAAGTATCTATACTGAGAGAGTTATCACTGTGTTATTTGTGGTGTTACATAGGACTGCAGGTAACATCTACTTCATTATTTGTACTCAGAGTTATTACTGTGCTATCTGTGGTGTTACGTAGGACTGCAGGTGACAAAAAAAAAAGGGGCCTGGTCACAGGTGGGCACAATACTTGGCTTTCCCCGGGTGCTGGCAACCCAAGCTACGCCACTGAGTGGACTGATTGCTCTGCTCAGCTGCTCTATTCCTGTGTGCCAATGTTCTAACTACGGGCTCATGCACATGAACATATTTTTTGTCCGTGTCCATTCGTTTTTTTTTGCGGCCCGTATACGGAACCATTAACTTCAGTGCGGCTGCAAAAAAAAAAAAAAACAGAAATAACTCCGTGTGCAAGAAATAGAACAGGTCCTATTATTGTCCGCATTATGGACAAGGCTACGATTGTTCTATTATGAGACAGCCATTCCATTCCGCAGAATGCGGAATTCACACTGCCAGTCTTCGTATTTTGTGGATCCGCAAAACAACAACAGTCATGTGAGTCATGTGTATGAAGCTTAATGTAGTGCCTACTCCAGAAGCATACCTACATATGCATCCCCACAGATGAGACTTGACAAAGGTAATTCCGAAACATTTCAGGTTCTTGGATTCATTTGGATTTGTTTGTGCTTTTGATCTAGGCTTGTCTTTTAACTACTCTCTGTGTCACATGATTTGTACTGTACATCCTGTCTGGTATTTGATCTAGGCTTGTCTTTTGACTACTCTCTGTGTCACGTGATTTGTACTGTACATCCTGTCTGGTATTTGATCTAGGTTTGTCTTTTGACTACTCTCTACTGTTTCTTGGTTTTGTATTGCGTTGTCGACCTAATTCTGACCTATTTTCGTACGACTATCCCTTTGTGTTGTTTAGGTCTCTTGGTGTTTGTCTGTGTTTGCACCTTAGTAGCATAGGGACTGTTGACCAGTTGCAGTCTTGCAACCTAATGCTTGAACTTCAGCAAGGGTCTATTCAAGAAAGGTCTTCACTTGTGGTATAAATCTATATAGTCTTTAAGAAGATAATTAATTGATACTTTTAAATGTGCTCTTAAAAATATATTGTTTACATGTAAAAACATATATATATATATATATTGTTAGGGCTCATTCAGACGGCCGTATTTTTGCCTTCTGTGTCCGTTTCGTGACCGTTCCGTTTTTTTGCGGAATGTATGCGGACCCATTCATTTCTATGGCATCTAAAAACATGTGGAAAGTACACCGTGTGCTTTCTGCATCCTTCATTCCGTTCCGAGGCCCCGCACAAAAGACAGAGCATGTCCTATATTTACCCGTATAAATCGGCTTCGTGCCCCATTCAAGTCTATGGTTCCGCAAAAATACGGAATACACACGGAAAGTGTTCCGTATGCATTCCGTTTTTTGCGGATCCGTATCCGCAAATTAGTATAGCCAGCCCCCTTCCCAAACTGATACATTTTCAATATTGTAATTAAAACTGTCTAGACTGGCAGGTAGTGTTTGCAGAGACTTTAACCCTTTCAGTACCGGGCCACTTTTCACCTGAAATCCCAGGCCGTTTTTTGCAAACCTGACATGTGTCACTTTATGTGGTAATAACTTTGGAACGCTTTTACTTATCCAGGCCATTCTGACATTGTTTTCTCGTCACATATTGTGCTTCATGACAGTCATAAATTTGAGTCAATATATTTCACCCTTATTTATGAAAAAATCCCAAATTTACCAAAAATTTTGAAAAATTAGCAAATTTCCAAAAGTCAATTTCTCTACTTTTAAAATACATAGTAATACCTCCAAAAATAGTTATTACTTAACATTCCCCATATGTCTACTTTATGTTGGCATCATTTTGTAAATGTCAAATTTATTTTTTCGGACATTAGAAGGCTTAGAAGTTTAGAAGCAATTTTTCAAATTTTCAACAAAATTTCTCAAACCATATTTTTGAGCACCAATTCAGTTATAAAGTGATTTTGTGAGGCTTACCTAATGGAAACCCCCCATAAATGACCCCATTTTAGAAACTACACCCCTCAAGTTATGAAAAACTGATGTTACAAACTTTATTAACCCTTGAGGTGTTCCACAAGAATTAAAGGAAAATGGAGGTGAAATTTCAAAATTTCACTTTTTTGGTAGATTATTCATGTTAATAATTTTTTTCTTGTAACACAGCAAGGGTTAACAGCAAACTAAATCTCAATATCCATTACTCTGATTCTGCAGTTTACAGAAATACCCCATATGTGGTGGTAAACGTCTCTATGGGTTTGTGGCAGTGGTCAGAAGGAAAGGAGCGCCATACGGATTTTGGGGGAAGATTTTGCTAGAATAGTTTTTAGGCACCATTTTGTAATTGAGAGACCCTGACGTACCCCTACAGTGGAAACCCTCAAAGAGTGACCCCATTTTGGAAACTACACCCTTCAACGAATATATTAAGGGGGGTACTGGCCCCTTTGACCCCCTAAGCGTTTTACGGAATTTGGAAACACTTGGCTGTGAAAATAAAAAAATTCATTTCTTCCAATAAAATGTTGCTTTAGCCCCAAATTTTTCATTTTCACAAGGGGTAACAGGAGAAAAGCACCCCATAATTTGTTCCCCATTTTTTCCTGAATACGGCAACACCCCATATGTGGTGGTAAACTGCTGTGGGGGCACATGGCAGGACTCAGAACAGAAGGAGAGCCATATGGATTTTACAACACAGATTTTGATGGATTGGTTTGCGGGAGCCATTGATTTTTATTTTTTTGAGTTATTGTCTTATGTGGGGCTCATTTTTGCGGGACAAGATGACGGTTTGATTGGTACCATTTTGGGGTAAATACGCATTTTTGGTCGTGTGGTATTACACTTTTTGTGAGGCAAGGTGAAAATAAATGGCTGTTATGGCATAGTTTTTAAAAAAAAATGTTTACAGCATTTGCCTGGGGGGCCATCTCATGTAATATTTTTATAGAGCAGGTTGTTACGGATGTGGCGATACCCAATATGTCTAACTTTTTTATTTTTGGAAAGTTTTACACATTAGATTTATTTTTGAACAGAATAAAATCTTTTTTTGTGTTGCCATTTTCAGAGAGCCATTTTTTTTTATTTTTCGGGCGATTGTCTCAGGTAGGGTATCATTTTTGCAGGACAAGATGACGGTTTGATTGGTACCATTTTGGGATAAATACATCTTTTTGATCGCCTGCTATTACACTTTTTGTAAGGGAAGGTGACCAAAAAATGTCTGTTTTGGCACTTTTTTTTTTTTTTTTTTTTTTGCAGCATTCGCCTGGGGGGCCATCTCATGTAATATTTTTATAGAGCAGGTTGTTACGGATGCGGCGGTACCCAATATGTCTAACTTTTTTATTTTTGGAAAGTTTTACACATTAGATTTATTTTTGAACAGAATAAAATCTTTTTTTTTTGCGTTGCCATTTTCAGAGAGCCATATTTTTTTTATTTTTCGGGCGATTGTCTCAGGTATCATTTTTGCGGGACAAGATGACGGTTTGATTGGTACCATTTTGGGATAAATACACCTTTTTGATTGCCTGCTATTATACTTTTTGTAAGGGAAGGTGACCAAAAAATGTCTGTTTTGGCACGTTGTTTTTTTTTTTTTGCAGCATTCGCCTGAGGGGCCATCTCATGTAATATTTTTATAGAGCAGGTTGTTACGGACGCGGCGGTACCCAATATGTCTAACTTTTTTATTTTTGGAAAGTTTTACACATTAGATTTATTTTTGAACAGATTAAAATCTTTTTTTGTGTTGCCATTTTCAGAGAGCCATATTTTTTTTATTTTTCGGGCGATTGTCTCAGGTAGGGTATCATTTTTGCAGGACAAGATGACGGTTTGATTGGTACCATTTTGGGATAAATACATCTTTTTGATCGCCTGCTATTACACTTTTTGTAAGGGAAGGTGACCAAAAAATGTCTGTTTTGGCACGTTTTTTGTTTTTTTTTGCAGCATTCGCCTGGGGGGCCATCTCATGTAATATTTTTATAGAGCAGGTTGTTACGGATGCGGCGGTACCCAATATGTCTAACTTTTTTATTTTTGGAAAGTTTTACACATTAGATTTATTTTTGTGTCAAATCTGTTTTTATTTATACAGCAAAGTATAACACTTTTCACAAAATTATAGCTTGGACAAAGCATCATATCATAATTGTGAACAGTTAAAACAATAAACAATGAACAATGAACAATTGCTCTGCTGAAGACTTAGAAAGTACAAAGGCTTCCTGATTGCTTGTTTTTGAATATATAGGGGCAGAAATAATCCCAAGATAACGTACATTCTGAAGGCACTTTGGGAATAATAAGGAAAACCGCATGTTCAGGTAATATAACAGTGGCATGGCACCAATCAAGAACAGACACATATCATATCAAAGTAATTCAAAGGAGCAGTAAGACATACCCATATCATGCAACATAAACCCTTTTCTATGCGTCTCCATGTACCTAATAATCTCCCGTTGCCGTCCTCTCAGGAGGGGGCATTATTCTTGTTGGCTATGTATGTCTGCCAGGGAGACCAGGTGCTAAGGAATTCAGGTCTGGTGTGAGACTCCCAACTAGCTAATTCTTCAAATCTAAAGATCTGTTGGACTCTGTTGATCCAAAGATCTAGGGTGGGGGGAGATGTATCTCGCCATTTCAGGGGGATTAAAAGTTTCGCTGCTGCAATAAGGTGAGTAACTAAACTTTTCTTGGAAGGCCGGAAAGCACTTCTTGGGAGCCAGAGAAGGACCAGATCTCTTTCTAGCTTAGTCAGAACCCCAGGGCAAATTTGTTGGATTACAGATTCCACTCCCCTCCAGAAACTATAAAGTAAAGGACAGTCCCAAAATATGTGGGTGAGGGTGCCCCTGCCGGACAAACATCTCCAGCAATGGTCCGTGGGGAGCATTCCCAATCTTGTTTAAGAAGTCAGGGGTTCTATACCAACGGGTGGTTTATTTTGAAGGAATTTTCCTGAATCCTAACACAT
>ONZH01005269.1:0-49684 GCA_900303285.1 Rhinella marina
TCAGTTTAGATCATTGACCATCCCCCAACCAGACGGGGTGCGGGGAACCGGGCCCAAAGATCCTATTACGAAAAGAGCTCCAATGGATTAGACAAACTATCTACTTTGTTTCCATTGGGTTTGAACATGGATTATAAACTAGGTGTATTATTATGAGATTGTAACCCGTCACTTCCCTGCTGGTGTCTTTTGTTAATAATTTTCTCTGTGTATATGTGGTTTTATTGTCATGATATAAGATCGATTACAATATCTTTATGACATTTTTTTTCATTTTTCTGTTTTTGTGATACTTTTTTCTTTTTTTGTTACAGTATCCTTTGGATTGGGAAGGTTCGGTGGAGCAATATTGGGACCAGTGGTGTCAACAGAGTCCCCTCCATCGTCTTTCAAAATTATTTGTTTTTATTAACTTTTTTTCAAAAAAATTTTTTTCAAAAACGAGTATTTTTTTATATTATAGGACAACAACCTCATTTTGGGTTAATTGTTGGAAATGGCTCTGGGTTTGATCACCTGTATAGTCCTTGGGAATGTTATTCTATGGCGGTCAGTATGGATTGCGAGTATGGTGGTTATACCACTATATGTCTCGTGTTTCTACTTAATTGTTGGTTGCTCTTGACAATAATGGTTGGTTATGGAGCATGAATCACGTGCTCTAGATCATGATCACGTGTTCATTGCCCCCACCTTATCGCTATTTCTCTTATCTGATTTAGCCGCGCAGGAGACCCCTGCTGGGTTTATTTGGCAAATATTTGCGGCATACCCATTGTTCCTGTATGGATTATCTTCTCTGAGATGGTAACCCAGGGCTACATACGTTTCCACGCAAGCGTGGGCCCTTGGATGTTTTGCCAGAGATAAGAATGGCGCTCCAAGGTTCCGTTGTACATTGTGCGCAGGTCTGACATGCGCCATGAATATGGGTGTTCTCCTAGCTGATAGTTTTAGCGCTGAGGTCTTTCTGACATTGCGCAGTGGACTCCGCTGTGACGCTACATTTTCCAGGTATTGCTGTGCACCGAACTTCATCTCAAGCTCCATAATAGGATCAGGCTTGTCTTTTTAATACTTATTCACTGCACATGATATTCTTCATTGGGCATATATGTTGATTAATTAATTATGTATTTTTTACACTATGGCTCACATTATTTCATCTTGCATTCATCATGTTTTTCACTTAGCTGTATTGCTTCTTTTTTAGTGTTATTGTGTTTACACTTTTTTATCATGTTATACATGTTTTTTACACCTTGATTGATGATTTATTGATTTATTGATTGCTTATGCACATTTGCACTTTATGTATGTATATATACCTGTTCATTACCACGTATTGTCTGCTTGAGAAAGGCTCTAGGAGCCGAAACGTCGCGTGTCCCACATGGGTAAATAAACCTCTTTCAATTTTTATTCTTTCTG
Source organism: Rhinella marina (assembly GCA_900303285.1). Taxonomy (NCBI): domain Eukaryota; kingdom Metazoa; phylum Chordata; class Amphibia; order Anura; family Bufonidae; genus Rhinella; species Rhinella marina. The sequence continues at coordinate 1,432 of ONZH01005269.1, forward strand.
AGAGTGCTGCCTTTTTTTCTTTTGGATAGTTGTGGATCTTGGTCGGATCAGGGGCGTGCACCTCCTGCTGTCTCCATGTTATAGTGCTGCCAGTTTTTTCTATTTTTAGATAGATAGATAGATAGATAGATAAAAGATAGATATTAGATAAATAGATATACAGATATGAGATAGATAGGAGATATGGATAGATAGATAGATAGATAGATAGATAGATAGATAGATAGATAGATAGATAGTATGAGATTAGGGGTCTAGGACGGTGGTTTTAGAGGCATTGACATAAAATGTTCCTTTCAATATATGTAACCATGATTAGACAATGCAGCCACTCCGCTACATAACACTGAGGAGAGAATAGAAGCTAAAATGAGTTCCATGATACGACTGCCGCCTGTGATTGTGCACTTACAGCAAACACAATAGAAAGGAGACAGACGCTAATGTAATATTATGACAGGAGACAAATCCTAATGGGCCTTTCCCTCTACACAGTGGTGACTGCAGCGTACATAACCAATCAAGCTGAGGCTTCTTTTGATCACTAAGGATCTCTGTTTGGAATACAACACCCCTTCCGCTTCCATTTCTTTTAATTCCTTTTTTATCTCCATTTTTTTAATTAAATTGGATAAATATATATCTTTAAGCTTAATGCTTTAAGTGCATTTACTGTTGATTTTTCGTCTGCATTTGCTGAAAATCTATGATATTGACCATCATCTGTCCCTATTTACATTATAAGTGTCCGGCTGCTCAAATTTTGTGAACAACCTGGCTATAAAAATGAAATATTGGTCGATCTAGCCAATTTTTGAGAAAAAATAGAAGAGGGGGGTCCACAGTCCCCCGAATTTACTTCATGATTGAAGCGTCCATAATGACAAAAGCTCAGGAGACTTCCTACAACGAGGTATCCAGATGGTATAGCCTTCCAACCCTCCTCCATCACTGGTTCCCTTTGGTGTCTCCTTTGTGCTAGAGATGTGGCGCCTCAGAAGGCATCATGGAACACATTCGATGGAGTTGCCTATCCCTCTCTGTTTTTTGGGATACTGTGCTTAAGGTCATCATGGAGGTATCAGAGGTGAACATACCCATAATCATACCTGTAATCAGCCTTACTCTTCATGTTTGATATGTCCTAGCCCTCTTAGAGACGATCTATAATGGATCATCTTCTACAAGCAGCTAAATCGGTCATCCCTCTCCACTGGTTTTCCTCTTCACCCCCCTCATTAGTGGAAGGTTTTAAAGAAATAGCATTGATCCATAGGATGGAGGAACTTATTGCTGTGACCCACACAGAAGGTACCTCTTGGGGTAATTTCCGTACCTCCCCCAGCTACCTAGCTGGCCGGGTTTGTTATCACCCCGACCTCACTGTTTCATGGATTCTGAGAATATTCCCCTTCCTGCCTCCTCTTTTTTCTTTCTTCCTTCTTTTTTATTTTCTTCCGTCTTATCTTTTTCTCCTTGTTTTTCTTTCTTTGTTTTCGTTTTGCTTGGTTTATACTCTTTGTCCTCCAGAGTGCATTGGATGCATTACTCCCCATGCTGATTTATTTCAGTCACGAATGCTAGGTTGATTCATTCCGATCGGTTCTGGCGGCTGGTTTTATTACGGTTGTTTACACTGTTTCTAATGTGTATCTCTATTTGTTATATCTTAAAATCAATAAAACTTTTGAATTAAAAAAGTACTTTTTCTCCAGAATAAAACAACGGATCGCTATGTGAAAGGTATCGTTACATTCAGCTGAGCTAGCCCTAGAAGACACTGTGGTTTATCTGTGACTTTCCTGCTGGCAGACTCCCTTTAAATATTTTCTCTGGATATATATTATTTTTATATTGGTGTAGATTACTCCCCAAACTGCCTACTTTTGCTGTTTTTCATTCTAGCACTTTCCTTCCCCTATTTTCAGGATCATTACATCCTGGCAGAATGTTTCCATGCAGAACTTCCTGCTTTTAGCTTCCTGATGGGTTGTCTCACAGGGCTTGATCCACCAGCCACATTGTTCCCTCTGAAGTAATCCTGGCCCCTAAACCTCCCCTCTCCATGTTAGGTGGGGGAGCATGCCTTATGAAATATTACAATGCATGCTGGGTTTGGTTAGAAAAGTCAAACAGGAAGCTGATTAAAGTAGGAAGTTCTGCATGTCAGCATCCTACCAAGATGGAATGATGATGAGAAAAGGGGACGGAAAGTGTGAACAGGAAAAACAAGTTCATGAGGGCAAAAATAGTCTGGGGTACTCTGGGCAGATAAACAAAAATTTTATTATGAAAATGGAGAACCCCTTAAAGGGCTCCGATGCAAACTTTGTATTTGGTCTACCAACTACCAGTGGCGTAACTACCATAGTGGCAGACCATGTGACTGCTATGGGGCCCAGGACAAGAGGGGTCCTAGTCTTAGTTGGGATTATCTCCTCTTCTACTGGGGGTGAAAACTTGGTCAGGACTCTACCCTCTAAAGGAACAACTTTTAGCAAATGAGGCAGTGGAAAAATGGCCCAAGGGTCACTGAAAAGGGTTTAGGTGGAAACTCTTCTGTCCTGTTTGAGGGACCTGGTTTGATCGTTGCTGTGGGGCCCTTACTTCTCTATGTACGCCACTGCCAACAACCATGTGTATTTTTTATCCTGGTGTCTTCTTTTATGGCAGAGAAATCAGATGAGAGAAATCAGTCCTGCTTTATACTGCAGCATGGCTCTAAAGGCACAAGGTACATGTACTGATTTCTATATATCGAGCTCCCATTTTGAGAGCTACTCCTTTTTAATTTTTAGTAATTTTATTATCATAATTAAATAGAAGAAATTGCACAAAAAAAGTGGAACCACAAAGCCCTCATTGCAAAAAAAAGGTGTGATTTTTGCCCATTTTATTCAAAGCTCTTCATTTTTCTAAAACATGAGCGGGGTGTGGAGAGAAAAGGGTGGGAGGGCACGGGGATGGTCTATGTGGTCCGATAAATACATCTTATTAGAAGTAAAGTTTTCTCTTATTAGTCTTCTTCTCCTGTCTTGTGAGAACAACCTTGAGGAATTGAGAAGACATCTAGAAGTTCTTCTGTAGAGACATGTTGGTGAAATGTAATGGTTTTCTTTCCATATTAGATAATGGATTGGAGACAGAAGCACGGTAAATGACCTCAATCCAAACCTTCATCTTACGGATGTCAAAAATATAGAACGGAAAGAAGATAAATATAAAAATCTTAACGCACGTTGCTGAAATCATCTTATTAACCTTTTAAAGTTCCAGTACATTTTTTTTATTCTTGCCTCTTTGCATTTCAGCATTTTGTCATTGATGTAGCTGTATGAAGTCTTGTTTTATGCAGAAATAACTGCATTTTTGGGTAATTAGTGTGTATTTTCTGAGGGGCGATACAGGAAAAAAAAAACAGTCCATCATTGGTTTTTTATTTATTTATTTGTTTTGCCATCCACAGTTAAAGGGGTTGTCTGAGTTATTTTTTTGTCATTTGTATGCTTCTAACTTATCAAATATAACAGCTTTTCCAGCACTGTGCTTTTAAAGCTGCTGGTTTATCAGATTTCTCTCAGGGTCACATGACCTGTAATGTCAGCTTTTCTGCCTGCTCATCTCATATTCATGCACCAGCAGATATGAACCTGTACACGAGACATCACTGTACTAGCCACGCCCCCTGTTCTGCCAGCTCTTTCTCTCTGCTCTCTCCCTGGATTCTTTCAGATAAAACATTAACGGCTTCAGCCAGAACACACACAGGGCTCAAAGCTTTACAACAGTAGCTACAGACAATTAAGAGACATAGCTCTGTGTCTACAGGATAAGAAGGGCAGACCCTGACACTGGAGATCTGCGGAGGATTGCACAAGAAAGATAGGGGGAAGTTTCCTTGTGCATCAGTAATGTCATTGTACAGCTAGGACTTGTAGTTCTACACATACAGGATGCTGCTGAGTATGCTAGCAGGCAGATATTTCACTCAGGGCAGACTTATTCACTCCCTTTGCAGAGCAGTGTGTGTGTGTGGGGAGGGGCAAAGATTGCTATTACTGCAGGTAAACAAAGGCCAGAAGAGAACCAGGGAAATGAGGAAATATAATTTTTTTTTGCCTAAAACTTGCTTATATATTGCTGCTCATCAGATTTACAGTACTATATTTTTTTTTTTTCATAACTCGGACAACCCCTTTAACAGTAGAGATGAGCCAAACAGAATTGATTCATCTAAGGCTACTTTCACACTAGCGTTTTTGCTGCATCAGCAAAAATGTTTCCGTTACTGATAATACAATCATCTGTATCCGTTCTGAACGAATCCAGTTGTATTATCTTTAATATCGCTGGGACGGATCCGTCATGAACTCCACTGAAAGTCAATGGGGAACGTTTTCTATTGTGTCATATTGTGTCAGAGAAAACAGATCCGTCCCCATTGACTTGCATTGTGGGTCCGTTTTTGCTCCTCACCCCAGGATGGAAAGAAAACCACAGCATGCTGCTCTCCGGTATAAGAACGGAATGCATTTTGGAGCACTCCGTTCTGTTCAGTTACTTTTTGTCTCCATTGACAATGAATGTGGACAAAACGGAAGAGTTCTCTCCGCTGTTGAGACCCTACGACGGATCTCAATACTGGAAAATGTAAACACAAGTGAGAAAGTAGCCTAATCCAGTAAAGTTCTGCACCTGGGACAGGGTGTCCCTGAAGCTGAGGACACTCCCCCTTTCTCTTGATTATTAGGGTTGGATATCTTGGCAGGCCCTGGCAATGTTGTGCCTGCACCACTGCTTCACATAATGGCGCCAGCACTGAGGCTTCGGCTTCTGCATCCGAAGCAGCAACTACCCGGAAGTGTAGTGGAGCATGCCCAGGAGCTGCTGCAGTAGTGTAAGCAGAGCCTCTGTGCTTGAACCGCTACTCGAAGCAGTGGTGCAAGCACAAGACTGTCAGGGCCATCCAAGATGTCTGGTCCTGTCAATGAAGCAGCATAGGAGCGCCTGCCGCTTTAGGGACACCACTTTGCAAGTGCAGATCTCTGCTTGATGAGACGAGTCAATTCTTACAAATCTTTTTGCTTTTCTTTAGTAGACACTAAATTCCCTGTTGACTAAATTTTTCAGGTTGTTATGGTCGTGGTTAATGTTGAGTGAATCGAAGTTCATGAAGTAGACTTTTGCAGGATAAATTTGATTCACCACAAAGCCGAACTTCCTTGTGCTTCGTGGTAGTGATTTTACCCGAAATAGTGTGAAAAACAAACAAAAATCATAATTACCTTCTCAATCCACTCGCAACGGCCAGGCCGCTACCATCTTGCTTGAAGATCTCACACGAAATCCTGTGTGCGGTGTCGTATGATGTCACCATGGGCCGCACGAGATTTCACACCAGATCTTCAAGCAAGATGGCGGCTGGCCCATCTTGAGCAAATGGATGAGGTAACTATGATTTATTTTTAGTTTTTTACACTATTTCAAGGTAAAATCGATTTGCTACCACGAAGCATAAGGAAATTCTTCTTCATGGCGAGTGATTTTTTATTTTTTTTAAAATTACACTCTGTTATTTCTATCAGATGCTGTGATCAGCTATGAACTTGGCATCTGAGGGTTACAATGACGGGGGGGGGGGGGGGGGGGGCGCAATTGCTGCTCCCTGTCGTTGCATCCGCTAAGAAAGCAGCTTCAAAATTCCAAACATTTTTCAATACTTCGCTCATCTCTAGTCGTGGTGATGCTTGTAGTGTGTGCATGAGAAACTTTAATTACTGCTAAATAACCAAGTTTATTGCACCTTCTGTGGGTATTTTTATTTTACCATTTTAACTACTTTTTTAATCCCTCTTAAGGGAAAACTACTTGATTGAAGGATCTCCTGCTGGAATCAGAGGTTCCTCCTTTCATGGCTCTTACAGCAGAAGCTAAGCTGTAAATAAGCAGCTCCAAGGAAAACCTGTGCAGGGCATATTCTACAGTGCCATAAAAAGTAGAGATAAGGCATTAAGGCATCTTAAAGGGGGACAGTTAAAGAAGAAAATATTTATAGAATTTTTTTTCCCCATGCCATTTAAAATTAATTAAAATTAAATACAAAATACCAAGGGTGGATAGACCATAGAACTTACAGGGAAATTTCCCGGTGGGCCGGTGCCCAGGGGGCCGCCTGAGCCCTCCTCACAGCCAGTCAGTGGTAGTTTTTGGGGATGTATTTTGTGATGGACTGTATTTGGCTCTGTTGGAGTGGTATATTGTACCACAATATGGTATTGCTAGCCCTGCCTTCCATCAATTTGGATCTGACTACAAAACAGGGCCACTTTTAGTATATTTTCCAGGGCCACTTTAAGTTCCCAGTCCGCTCCTGCAAAATACTATCCTTCTGTAGCAGAGAGATAAAACATTGTCATTTTACTGCTGCTGTGAAGGCAAGATGTTATCTGCAAGTTAATCCTCATTATTAATAGCAGGTGTAGATTTGGGATAACAATGTGACTCCTTCATTGCCTAGATAAAGATGTCCACAGAAGAGCATTGCACTTATCAGGGTAATGTGTGATGCTCTACATTACAGCTCTTCCGTCTCCCGGTCATTCCCGCGAGTCTGTGTTCACAGGGATGCAGTGCTTACATCATATTGATAACACATGACAACTGCAGCCAATCACTGGCTTCAATAATACCTTTGAAGCCAGCGATTGGCTGTTGTGGTCACGTGTTGTGGATGTGATCAGCTCTGGAGCGCCAGGCTATTCACCAGGGAAGTAATGCATATTTTTTTTTATTTTACACCATCTCCTTCATCTCCATGAATGACTACTGTAAAAAAGCTTATATGGGCGGCCATTAAGGAGTTAATTTCTAGATAACACCTTGTCTTAAAGTCCTGTGTAGATAAATATACCATAAATAGTACACACTCCTATTGAAAACATGTTCTTTGTTCCCTACTTGCTCGAAATTCTTCCGAATCTATTTTCACAGTAAGGGCTTAGGGCACCAGCTGGCTTGACTAGAGAACTTATTAATAATGTTATTACCTAGTAGAGAAATATTCCTGAAACCCATCCATCTGTAGATGTTCTAGTGAGAGATCATGATTGAAGTACTCGGGGTGTAGCTGCTTTGATCTAAACAATAATTAGAATTTATTCTTAGAGCATAATCTAATGCAAAATATTTCGACCAATACATCCGTAAAGAATAGAGGGTAAAGCAATGGGATGGATAAAGGCGTTTTTTTAAGTTTTAATAAATCCCACCAAAAAGAGACCTGTTGTATAAGAAGATATAACTATATGTACCAAAATAACTGTCCTTCAGAATGAAGTGAACAGCCTCTTCTCTCTAGTGCCACCGATGGGCGCCTCTGGTTTGGTTGAGCCTTCTACAGGAGAGCTATTTTGCATTCAGTTTCCCACTGAAGCTGGTGGTGACTGTTGTAACCTACCTCAGCAGTTTAGACCTCACCTATTCCTGTGTACGCATTACTGACCCACACTGTCTTGAACTGGTTTGCTTTCTATCTGCCTCTTGTCCTGTCTCTATCTAAACAGTAAACAGGCTCTTCACTCTATTGCCACTGATGGGCCTCTCTGGTTTGGTTGAGCCGGTTTGCTGTCTATCTGCCTTGACCTGTCTCTATCTAACCTATTTGACCAAACCTCAGGTGCACAAATATCCTGCCTTTCTGACCACTATTTTGCCTGTTGATTCCGTCAATGTTATTGACAAGGGGAGCAGCACTGCAGTGACCACCTCTGTCCACTACTCAATGGAGGAAGCTTTGTAGTTCCTGCCCAAACATCTGCCACCATAGCTACTGCAAAAGAGTTGTCTACAAATGGAGCATACAATATGTTTGACAACCTAGTTTTTCGAATGTCTTGCTATTAAGATATTGTCATAACGTGGAAGACACCACTGCTAGTTCCAAAACCAGGATCCTGAGGGAAGCATCAGAGATGCTTAACCAAGTTGTAATATATTTTATTATGTACAGTGGATTGACATGTATAATGTAAATGCAAGGCCAATAAGTCATGTGCTTTGTGCTGTTTAGGTTACATTTTGCTAACTTGGATTAATATCATAGCTGTAGTTCTGAAAGAGATGTACGGTAAGTATTTTCTGATGAACTGATAATGATTTTTTTAAAAATAAGGCAACTGTAAGACGTCATGGGTGGTGGCTCACTTAGAAGGAGATCTTGTAGCCTGCCGAATGCCACCATGCATCTAGCGCTTAAAGTGTCTGTGTGTCTTTACCACTTAGCCAAGCCTGAAGAAGAGCCAAGGACCATTGCTACCGGCTACCATTTTACTTTCACTATCTTAAAACTCTGATGAGATATATGAATTAAGTATTTGCAGCAAAAAGTCTGTAGGGCTGTTTTCTATGTATCTCTGTTCTAACTAAGACTATATAGTGGTAGATACCAGTTCTACACAGGTGCTCTGTAGTCCACATCAGTGACTACAGTACAATTAAATTCAGTATATCTTTCCTGATTGGAATTCTTCACTTTGCCTTTTCTTCTCCATCGGATCAGAATGATGATTTCTGCTGACCATGCCTTCTCTATGTAGAATTTGCTGCCCAGGCATCTTTGGATCCTCACTTTTCCAGCACCCCCTATACTCACACACTAACTTCCCATCCTGCTGCCTCTTTAAAAGTACCATACTGCTGCTTCCCCCAATATTGTGCCTGCGGCAACCTTAGGTATCCCTGTTCTACATAATCACTAGTGTTGAGCGAGCATGCTCGGCCGAACTCGCTGTTCAGCTGAGCATGCCTACGCTTGGGTCCGCTCGGTGTTCGGGTGTGACACAATAGTAAACGGATCCGTCCCCATTGCCTTTCAATGGAGTTCATGACTGATCCGTCACCTATCACGTTTTTTTTTTCATTGAAGAATTCAAGGTGTAATTTTTTTCATTCACCAGCAGAGGGCGCAATGTAATGAAGAGGCTCCACTGCTGAGGAGAAAAAGCCTGAGGAGGAGGAGGTAAGTGGTTTGTGTTTGTTTGTTTGTTTTTTTGTTTGTTTGTTTGTTTTCAGGATCGTGAATGCAAAGGACTACGCCGGATTCGGTGGATTACGTCGGACCAGCTTTTTATTTTTTTAAATAAAATGATCAAACAGAGGTCTGGGGGAGTATTTATTTCAATAAAATATTTTATAAGTGTGTGTGTTTTTTTACAACATTGCAGTTTTAGTAATCGCGGCTATCTACAGACGGCCCTGATTACTAATACTGGGCTTAATGCTTGCCGGTATGGCAGGCCAGCACTAACCCCAACATCTATTACCCCGGCATCCACCGCCACCAGGGGTGTCGGGAAGAGCCGGGTACCCGCAGGACCGAACCTTCTAAATTGAGGGTCCGGTTCTGGTGCAGCTGCAGGCTGGTACCATTAGGCTGGGAAGGGCCAATAACCGTGTCCCTTCCCACCCTGGTAGTGCCAGGCTGCCGCTGCTGGTTGTATCTGGCTGGAGAAGGAAAAAAGGGGGGACCCCACGCCATTTTTTAAAATTATTTAAGTATTTTTGAAAGAAAATGGGGTCTCCCCTTTTTTCCTTCTCCATGATTACTAAAACTTCAATGTTGTAAAAAACACACACAAGCACTTATAAAATATTTTATTGAAATAAATACTTCCCCAGACCCCTGTTTGAACATTTTATTTAAAAAATAAAAAAGATGGTCCGACGTAATCCACCGAATCCGACGTAGTCCTCAGCATTCACGATCCTGAAAAATAGAAAACAAACAAACAAACAAACAAACCACTTACCTCCTCCTCAGGCTTCTTCTTTGTAGTAATTCCTCCCGTCCCCGGGAGATGCCAGGGAAGGTAAGTAGTGTCTCTGTGTGTCTGTCTGTTTGTTTGTTAGTTTTTAATTTTGGGCACTTGTCTAAACCAGGCAGCCCCCGCTCTTCCGAGCAGGGGTGCCTGGTTTACTCCCATAGACTTCAATTATGCTCGGGTGCTTGGCCCTGAGTGCTCGGCCAGAGCGTACGAGCACCGCGGTGCTCGATCATCACTATTGAAGTGCCCCCACAAATTTAAAATCCCCGTTAATGCTTCCACACATTTAAAGTACTTGTTAGTGCCTTTGTACATTTAAAGTGCTCCATTGTTGCTCCTACACATATAATATGTAGCTTAGTGTCTCAAACAGAAATTAAGTAACCCCACATTTATAGTGTCCTTATTGTGCCCCACTCATGGATAAAGTGCCCACACAAAACAAAAGTGGCCCATCAAAAATAAACCTCTTACCATGATGCACATGCACACAATAGTTTAGGCTGAAGGCCTCTTCCACCCTGTGAGCAGAACGGCACTAGGACATTGCTCCTTTCTGTGTCCCATTCCAGCAGCCTTGTAGGTCACAGACTTGAAGTTACCTACAGCCTACATGAGAACATGACAAGGCATGGAGACGATGGCCACAGTAATCACTGTATTTGTGTCTAAAAGTTGCAAATACAGTTGAAGTGGGCCCAGGGCACATGGGGGTGTTTTAATCATGTTACTGCCCCTTTTATATATCCCTGACTGTAATAAATCTTTCATTTATCTTCTAAGCAGCTTGGCTACAAAGTAATGTCCTGCTCATAAGGATCATTAGGTCCCCACTCAAGTTTACAGGTATTACAACTGAATATTTGATACCAGATCTGCACCATCCATGAGTCAATGTGAGCAGCTCGTCTCAGGAGATGCTCTTTCCTGGCTGTAGGAGGCAGCAATTTGTAAGTTTAAAGCCATCTTTACATCGAAAACAATGATGCCAGAATCTTTGGGAGCCACCACATGTCTAAGCTCCTGGCAGTGAGCTAGAGATAGGGGTGAGGTCTGTTACTGAAGAGCCGCTGTATTGACTTGTAATACAGCTGCTCTACATACCTGATTTTCTTATTTTAGGGTCATCCTGGGATTAAACACTTACTTGATCCCTTTTTCTCCTTTTATATAACCCTGTTTGTATAATTTCTACAAACCTTTATTGTATAATTTCTATTTGTGTGGTGGGGAGGGAGGAAGAACTTGTTTTCAGTTATGGCATCTGCATTCTGTCCAGCCTGACGTAAAAGACAAATCTGGATAATAAATAGCTCTGTTAGTCCTGTGCCCTGTCCCTGGTCAATAGACAGCACTCTTAGAAGTTCTCAGCTCGGCCTTCAGTAGTCTCCTTAGATAGGGGCGACCTCCACTTCCTGCAGTGACCTTCAGCATGGAAGATCAGGTATGAAAGGTGTACATCAGTCAGAAAATATAGCCGTTTCATACTAATGAGTACACTGTATTCATGAGCAGAATGGTCCCCCTGCCCCTGCCAGTGATTGACGGGCTGCCATGTATACTTGACAGCCATTAATCATTCCTTATACTATTAAGTTGTAACTAAAACAATGCTGTAGTTTTTGATTTACTCCTATTAGCCTAACAGCACGATATTTTTGTGACATTTGAACTAATAGGACAGTGGAAATACCCCCACATTATGATGTCCTTAGAAAAAGGATCATAGTTTGGTGACATGTTTGACTAGTGTTTGATCAGTATGGTCATAGGCCATATGTTAGTGGTGTATTTTGGTACTTTGATGGTTACAGTACTAAATAAGTGGATGAGATTTTAAACTTTCATCCACATTCCACAGAAGCTTGCCACATGGAAAATTTTTGTCAAATTTTTGTTTTTGTTTTGATTTTTTTCTGTGGCTTTCACCCTTTTCAAAGTACCTGTAGCTAAATGTAACAAGAAGATTTTGCTGCGGACTCAAAGTGGATTTCACCCCTGCTACATTCACCGTGGATTTCAACCTACCTTTAAAGAGGACCTTTCATGGTTTCTAGTTAGTGTAGTTAAATACCTTTGGTTCCCGGGTATCCCCTGCTGATGCTGCCACTCTGCCTTGTTTTTTAAAATAGCGCTCCTACGCCCCACTGTGCCTCTCTGTACTTTTCGTGCTCAGTGTGTAAATACTGAGCATCCGAACCGGGAAGAGGAGACGCCAGGGTTTCTCAATGGGCGTCTCCTTACATAGTTAATACGGTTGAAAACATGTCCTTCTCCCTGGCTGTGCTGCTATCCAATCACAGCAGACAGCGTCACAGCCAGGGAGAAAAAAAATCTCACTTTCTCCCTGGCTGTGACGCTCTCCACTATGATTGGATAGTGGCACAGCCAGGGAGAAGGAGACGCCTATTGAGAAACCCTCAATTGAGAGCCAATATTATAGATGGCTATGTTACTTAAAGGGGTTGTGCAAGAATTGAGGGAGGGGGGTTGGCAACACCCCCCTTTTTCTGCCAGACCTGAAAAGAGAAGATAACTTACCTGCTTCCCAGTGTCGGCTCCCCGCTCCTTCTCCTATAGGCCTGAGCTCATGTGCTGGGTTCCATCGATGTCAACAGCCAGTTTGACATCACCGCAGCCAATCATAGGCTGCGGCAGAGTCTGCCTCCCCTTGTGTCATGTGATCATTTGTCATGATTCATGGGGAGCCGAACCTTAATGCGGCCTTGGCTTCGGTGATGTCAAACTGGATGTTGACATTGATGGAGTCCAGCAGAGCATTGCAGGCCTACAGGAGAAAGATCAAGGAACCAACGCAAGGACGTCATCTTCCTTTTGTATATCCGGCAGAATGAGGGGGTTTGCCCAAACCCCCCATTCTTGCATAACCCTTTTAAAGGCCTTGGGCACCTTTTTTTATTGTATTGCATTTATCATGAACTTGAAATCATTTTTCCAATTGGACTTTATTTATAAAATTCAAACACTTTGTCTTCTACAGCTTTCAGTTTTGCTGCATCTACAGACTGTTTCTTTTCCTCAGTAAAATCTGTAATAGAGTTGCCCCTGTTTCAGCTGCACAGCTAGATGCATTTCACTCAGAAGCATGGAGCACCTCCATTCTGGCAGCACTGTACTGCTATGGCAGAAGAGAGGGGCTCCTCCCCATGGAAGTTGTTTTATCAGTCTCAGGAGCCACTTCCTGTCAACTGTCTTCTGTTTCTCTGTTACTAGGGATGGATTTGCCTGACAACAGGTAGTGGACTGCAACTTAGGTGGAAGTGAGACCCAAAGTGGCCATGACTTTACAGCTTTTTTTCAAGTGGATGTTCAGGTGAAGTGATTTAGAAATCTGCTAGTTACACCATTCTCTATTAAATTAAATCAAATTGTGTTAAGTATCATACAACTGGGCACTTCATTGGGGTTTACAACCACAGAGCGACACATCAGTCCTTGGACTGCCATCAATCTGAAAGGAAGGTGATAGATGTTTGATGAATTGTTTCAACTTTATAATACTGTACTGTAGAATCAAATTCCTCTATAATGTCCGTAAGGTGTTTTTATTTTTATTTTTTGGAGGGGGCAGGAGGGGCATTTTACTTCTTGCCTCAGGTATTGTTAGAACTTGTTCATCCCTGTTTGGTTCAAAAATTAATTTTAGGTAAGATCCAGAGGATGGTTTATATTAGAGAGGATTGGAGATCATCATCATCTTCCCCTAAGAAATAGAAGATTGGCTCCAGAGTTGGCACCACATTGGGTTGTCTTCTGCTGGACCTTTGGGGCCGATTATTATTAGAGCCTAGGCCCAAGAGATGATCCTCAGGCATTTTAGTCTGAAACCTTAATGAAAGTGAAGAACAACTTTTTGAAGAATCCTTATTTTTCACCATGTTGAATACGAGATGACGAACTGCAGAAAGGAAGGTCAATAATGTATGGTTAATGACCTGTCATCCAAGATCTTACAACCCAGACGGTCTGCATGTTTGTTGAGCTGTAAAGAGGAAGGGAGGGAGGAATATTCACTGATTCAACTTGGTTGCCTGTATATGAATTTATGAGAATGCATTAATTCAATCTAACTACATTATAAATCCTTATTTAATTTTGTTTCGACTCCTTGCTATATAACTTTACTGACTATTATGCTTTCTCTGGATTGTGCTCATTATAGTGGCACAGTATTTAATCTTCATCTCTCCACAGGGTGAATGATGCATTTGCCATAGTGTTGTGTGGCAACTGGATGATTAGGATACTGAGGCTATATGGTGACATTAAAGTAGCACTGATAGGTCCCTTTCATTAGCTTTATGACCACTACTAAGCTGTCAGACATGTTATGCCTTTTATGAGCCCTATTAAATATCTGCTTGGAAACATAACGTAATCTTTGAGCTGTTTCCCCATTAAAGCAGAAGAGATAGTAGTCAGGGCATTACAAGAAAACCATGACTTAAAGAAATTACACCCAATATTTGCTTAGATATTTAGTATATTTTTGTATATAAGTAGTGACTTTCTGTGATTTATCTTTGGCTTCCCTTCAAACAGGTTAAATTTGACCTCTTCTCCTTCTCCGAGTTTATGTTGTCTTCTGGGCACATGACACCTTTAGATGGAGCTCCAGTGGATGAATCACCACAAAATAGCATCTTGGGCTTTGTGACTAGCATTTTTGACATTACAAAAACTGCATTTCCTTGTGGAACAGATTATGGTCCTTAAGTGCTCTTCCAGGTGAGCAAGTTTTCCATCCAGATGCGATGCGTGTAGCAAACACATAGCATTCGTATTGAATCCTGACCCATTCATTTCAATAGGTCTGAATGAACTTGCAAACAAAACCATCAGTTTTTCCCTGAACAGATCCTGACACAATGTCACGAACGTTCTGGCATCAGCTTGCAGGCGTTTGTCTAGGCTTTCAAAAGTGACATAATTTGACATGTTTTCCTCTTGGTTTGGTTGCTGTTTACCACACCCCTTCCCCTCAGCTGTTGTGGGTGTGGTGATTATCTTTCCCCTATTTATCCCTTCCTCGGCTGAGATCCGGCTGAGATCCGGTTGCTGCTATATCTGCATTAAGATAAGTGTCATTTTCCCTATTGTGTTTATTCTACTTTTCCCTGTTGTGGTTTTGCCTTCTGGAGTCTCCTGTTCGTCCGTCCTCTTGGAGGAACGGGTTGACTCTTTCCCCTGTCACTAATCAGCCAGGGCCTAGTTTCAGGGTTACCTGCAGGAGGTGACCGTTTCCCTTGTTTGGTCCCTTCTGTTTCCCTTCCCTCTTACGCTTGGTGTGGCTATACCCTCCACACCAGAGCGTGACACACAATCCGTAATACTCGTGTGAAAGAAGCCTTAAGGATCATGATTTTTTCCACAAGAATATACAGTTTTTGTAATGTCAAAATAGCTAGCACCAGAGCCCCAGGTACAATTTTGTGGTTCTTCATCCACTGAAGCTCCATCTGAAGGTGTCATGTACCCAGAAGGTGACATAAACTCAGAGAAGGAGAAGAGGTCAAATTTAACCTAGTTGAAGGGAGCCATGAAGAAACCTGAAAGGGGAACCATGTTGGGGACTAGAACTAGAGGGGAGCCATGCTGAGCACCAGGAATGAGAGGTGGAGCCATGCTGTGGACCACAAATGAGAGAGGGAGCCTTCTTGAACTGGGAAAAGGAGAGAGCTATGTACAGTACCACAGTTATTTTATTAATCATAGTCATTGGCAGGTTCAGGGTGATATATTGATGTGATGCCCTGCTTAAAATATATTGTTTGGGACTCTTTTTTTATTTGTAGGCAATACATGGTTGCTGAATCAATTATATACTTTTTTCTTTAGGAGAACCACACCATACAAGACCACTTTTCAAGCACATTTGTCTGGTTGGCTCAAGGTCTTAGTTAACAAATTTTTGTAGAAACAACATCACTGTTGTCCATGGTTTGTGGCTGGTTTGGCAGCTTGGCTTTGGCCTTTAGAAAGAGTCCTTTTCCTTCTATTCTCAGTCATATGACCTAACTAAAACCATCCTTTAATGTTCACTGAAAACAAGATAAAATGATAAAAAAAGTGATGGAACTGTGAAAGAAAACCTTTAAAATCTATCCTTTCTCACTTTTCTTGTGGAATCAAGGTTGACCAAATTACCAAACCATCGGTTCCATGTGATTTCAATGTTAGGGTTTGATTTACAACTACAGATGAGTTAATCAAATCAGATTTGTTACGAATTTCCTAAACATTCTGCTTCCAGACGAAGCAGAAGATTTGGCGATACAAATTGGGTAAATGGTGCAAAATGGTGCCTGCCATTTTGCATATTAAATTAAGTACACTAGTGAGAGAAACATGGCAGGAAAGATGAAGGAACACATGACCCTCAGAGCCCCGGCCATAAGATTTGCCCATAATGCCTTACAGTCAGCCTCACAGCCAATCAGGAGGGGCAATATTGACTGTTCTATTAGGCTCTATGTAAGGGCCCTGTTGCAGTGGCTTGGTCTGCCTCCATTGAATGTACTCTGCAGGTTTTGCACATATGCTCCTTATTTTCAAGTAGTAATGTTATTTTATTCATCATTAAAATTTTTCAGGAATGACAGAACTTACTCAAAAGTTAGAAATCATGGAAGGCTATGTTCACATATCCATTTACAAACTGCAGAAGTCCACCAGCCAGTTAATAAGTGCATAAATAAGTGGGCACCGCCCAATAAGGTACATTTTTTGTATCATTTTTTAATTTTAAAAAGCTAACAATTCCAACTGTACAGTAAGAATACAATAGAATCTTCCAACTGATTTATTAGAATCAGACCTGAAATGAGTTAAAAAGATTTGCTCTTCTCTACTTGAAACACCTTGACTATATTGTACATTCTGCTAGTGTAGTATTCCAGACTTGCGGTAACTACAATGTTGTATATAGTGGTGTATTATTTAATATTATAATGTATGCATTTTACTGTATGGTTCTAGCTGTTGTTAAAAGTAAGTATGTGGATGGCAAAGGTTGGCAAGGGACTAACCACTCTGCTCCTCCCCTCTTGGTAGGAGTGGGCTGGTCCTGCTTCCTGCCAGGAGGAGTTACTGTCCAGAGACAGTGTGGAGAGGAAGCACAAGTCAGAGCTCCTCCTCCTGTTATCCATTCTTCAGAGAGGTCACTTATTCATCTGCCTCAATGAAGTCTTGAGAAGTTTGACAGCAGAGTGAACTGCTTTAACCAGCATCTCCAGACACTGCTGCAAGCTGAGGGACTATAGCAAAGACACTCATCAACCAGAAGGTTTCTAGGCTGCCATCCAGCCTCCCTCCATATTCTTTACTGGTGCCAGAGAAGATTGCACTGAATGTATTTGAGGTTCTACTTTGCACTTGTGCTTAATGCTGGCCTTATTCTTCACTCCTACATTTCCACTGCACCCATCCCTAGGGAGAAATGGCGTGAGGAAGTACAATGTGACATAGCACTTCATCAGGGTCAACTACCACCCGCATCCTCTGCACTGTCTTCTCCAGAGCTCGCTGCAGTAGTTGCTACTAAGCTGACAGTAAAGATCCTTTTACGTGGGCTGAGGATCCGGAAAATCATTTTTAATGAACGTTCATACAAACACTTGTAAGTGTAGGTGCCGCAGATCATTCGGTGAACTAGCATCAGAGATTAAATTATGACTGGCTGGTAGTTCAGTCTATAAACAGTCTGCAGTGATTTCCAAAGCCTATCTAGTGATGGTCCAAAATAGCCAGAATTGTATCTCTATGTCTTTGCAGGGGATTTGGTTCTCTTTGTCAATAAATTGAAGACCTGACCAGGGGTGCACCATCAATGAGTCTAGGTGAGGCAATCACCTCAGGTAGCAACAAGTAGGGGCAAGAGAGAAGCAGCGGAAGGGCCATGGGCAATAAGCGCTTTAATTGTGGCAAAGGGCTTAGTTGGGGAAATTGGCATTGGTGGTGGTGGGGGGGGGTGCAAGGTACTGTTTGCCTAATCTGTTTTGCATCCTCCAGATGGCCATACACATCTTCCAACCTACGTAAACAGGGGTGCACCACCAATGAGACCAGGTGAGGCGATCACCTCAGGTAGCACCAGGTAGGGCCAAGAGGGGGGCAGTGAAAGGGCCATGGGCAATGAGAGCTTTTAATGTGGCAAAGGGGTTAGGTTAAGAAATTGGTGGTGGTGGGGGGGGGAGTAAGGGTGATCGCCGTTTCAGTTTTCGCCTCAGGGAGCAGATAGGCTAGGTACACCCCTGGACCTGACCACTATAAACATATATTAGGAAATGAATCAGCACTGAGTGCTCCCAGGATTTTTATCTATTAAACTGTTATTCTTTTGTATTTCTAATTATTTTCATAATTTCTAGTAAAGATAGTTTTTGGTGCTAATGGAATTTTTTTTACCAGATTTACAGGAAAGCTTTGATTTAGTTACATCTTTCTTCACATGTTCATTACAGCATCGGCTAAATGTCATAAAGATCGTTTTTATTTTCAGCATCCTCCACGCACAACGGATTGTAGAGAAAGATGTGATAAAAGAAATCTGAAAAGGTGAAGAAATTAAACGAAATGATGATTCCATTTAAGCAACACACCTTGCCAGATCAAACATTTCGTCTTCTCCCCCTCACTAATCACTACTCACAATCTGAGAATCCAACAGAAATTATAATTCCCAGAAAATTCAGCTCCTCTCTTTGATAAATAGACCCCATAGACTCACACTGAAGGATGTCCCTAGAGGCCAAATTATTACAGAAAGTGGTGGAAGCTTGACAGACTAACAAGCATGCACCTTTTGAACTATTTCTCGCTTGTTTTATCCTTATAGTTGCTTCATTAAAATTTCTCTGGCTTACACATAGATAGTAAAATGTTATTAGAAATGAAATTGTCATAAGAGGTAACGATTGAGTCCTGTTTGCTGTAATACTTGTATTTTAATAGTTCTACCTGCTTAAGGGGTTGACCTCTTAACATGTTCAGGGTTTTCTATTTAAACTGCATTTACTTACATAGTATGATGCCACCTGTGGTTCAGAGCAATATGAACATCCACCTAATGAGCTGAGAGCTGCAGGACACACATGCTCAGACACTCATTATGATCCAGTGAAGAGTTCTGACATTACTTAGATAGTACAACGCCACCTGTGGTTCATAGCAATATACACGTCCACCTATTGGACTGACAGCTGCTGGAAACACATGCTCAGGCACTCATTATGATCCAGTGAAGAGTTCTGACATTTACTTACATAATATGACACCACCTGTGGTTCATAACAACATGCACATCCACCTAATGAGATGAGAACTGCTGGATACACATGCTCAGGCACTCATTAAGATCCAGTGAATAGTTCTGACATTAGTATGAGGCCACCTATGGTTCCTAGCAATATGCACATCCACCTAATGAGATGAGAACTGCTGGACACACATGCTCAGTCACTCATTACGATCCAGTGAAGAATTTTAACATTTACTTACATAGTATGACACCACTTGTGGATCATAGCCATGTGCATGTCCACCTAATGAGCTGAGATCACCTGGACACACATGCTCAGACACTCATTATGATCCATAGGAACATAGAAACATAGAAGATTGACGGCAGAAAAAGACCACCTGGTCCATCTAGTCTGCCCTTTTATTATCCTTTTATTGTTATCTTAGGATAGATACATGTTTACCCCAGGCATGTTTAAATTCAGTTACTGTGGATGTATCAACCACCTCTGCTGGAAGTTTGTTCCAAGCTTCTACTACTCTTTCAGTGAAATAATATTTTCTAATGTTGTTCTTGATTTTTCCCCCAACAAACCTCAGATTGTGCCCCCTTGTTCTTGTGTTCAGTTTCTTATTAATAACCCTTCCCTCCTGAACTTTATTCAGTCCTTTAACATATTTAAAGGTTTCAATCATGTCCCCCCTTTCTCTTCTTTCCTCCAGACTATACATATTAAAAACTCTGAGTCTTTCTTGATAAGTTCTGATCCAGTGAAGAGTTCTGATATTTACTTACATAGTATGATGCCACCTGTGATTCATAGCAATATGCATGTCCACCTAATGAGATGAGAGCTGCAGGACGCACATGCTCAGGCACTCTCCCCAAACCTAGTTCTTTGTATAGTGATCCTCTGTTTACTGCAAGACAACCGATTGAACCAGCTTTCTGTCCTGCTTGCCAGTGAGAAGCAGAGCTTCTGCAGTAGAATGGGTAGGGAAACTCCTTCTACAAGGGAAATAAAATGGTACTATACTGTCATCTGCCAGAGGGGGAAGGAGAAAGAAAAATTCTGGAGTCGACCCCCATCAGGACAGATTAACATGCACCAAAGAAACATTTGGGAGCAAAAGATGATAAAAGATTGGCACACAGGTTGTGGCTATGTAGTGACCCAATAGATAACTGCTAAAAGTTAATTTACTGCGAAAAGGGTTGATTTATTTTGACTGCTGTGCTATGTGATTACAAGAGCTGAAATGGGAAAAAAGCTTAGCAGGCTGGGCCTGCCCCCTGTGAGGAAGGAGCAGAATTTTCTGATCTCATCAGTCGGAGAGTCTGGCCAAGGCAGCTGAAGTGTGAGGAGCTGCATGGGCCTGTGCAGTGTGTGTTCTCCTATTAGGCCTACTATTCCTATATGCTGAGGACAAGTGCCAAAACTTCTAACAGAAGGAAGCAAAGAATCTGTAGACTGCGTAGGACTGTACTCGTTTATGTCTATGGACTTTACTACTTGTGGAAAGGGTTAATTGCCTCCAGCACCCACCACGCTTTTACAACAGATTAGCTACTCGTTGGAGGAGTTACATCCTGCTGAGGGAACTATAGTAGATATTGTGGATTTGCACCCTTTTGGTCAACATGGGAAGTTGTCTAGATTTATTAGAGAGAGACCATACAGCAAACCCCAAATTTGGAGAGACTGAATTTTACAATGGCAGTTCATGCTGTAGCTATCCTGTGTGCACGAGCATTGGCTGCCTGTTTTTGCTTGCAGTTAGGGCCAATTCTAGCCTTTCTCTGCCTGAGGCAAAAATTGAAATGACATCTCTATCAGTCTCAATCCAACATACAGCACTACCAGACATACAGGAGAATACAGCACCACATACCTCTTATATCCAGTAACGTTGATGTAGACATTCTCTTTTTTCATCTTCTCCATTGGAAGCAGACCTCCATGATGATATCTTTCAGCCACATCTGAAGAGTTCGGCACACAGACATCTTAGGTTCCTCACTTTTCCATCAGTCTCTCCCTCCTGGTGCCTTCACATTGTCATCCTGCTGCTACCCCCAATATTGTGTCTGCTGTGCTCCCCAAAGCTCCCAAATACTATACTCACCCTATGCTCACTCCTGTGTATCTGGCCATGCCGAGGGTCTAAAAAAAAAGCTTGAAAAAGGTGGACAATCCCTTTAAATTCACTAACTGTATTTTTCTCAACCATATCTGATGGGAGTTTGTTCCAAGCCTCAACTACTCTGGTGTAATAATTTTTCCTGACATCCCCCCCCCTCCCCGACTAATTTTAGATTGTGCCTCTTTATTTTTGTGTTCATTTTTTTATTTTTATTAAAAACACTTCCCTCTTGAACTTTATTTATACCTTCAACAAATTAAAATTTTTCAATCATGTCCCCCCCCCTTTCCCTTCTTTCCTCAAGGCTGATACAGTATATTTTATGCTTCAGACCCTCAACCATTTTTGTAGCCCGCCTTTGCACTCCATTTTATCGATGTCTTTTTGTAGGTGAGGTCTCTGCATAAAGTATTTCACTAATAGGATCATAATCTCTCTCTTCCTACTGGTTATACCTCTAGCTATACAGTCAACTCTACTTGCTTTCCCAGTCACCTGCCCACACATTGCCCTAATTGTCCTGTGGTCAAGTACCTTTTATATCTGTCTTCTCTATATCTGCCCTGTCTTGAGGAGTAATGCCATTAGATGTGTTCTGTTAACTGTCTGTAAATGTTAACTTCATCTATTTTGACCTTCTGTCTTCAAAAGGTCTCTTTTCAAACCGCAGGTTTGATATCTGTAGATATAGGTCCTGGAAGTGAAGCAAATGAATGACATTCATTTAAGTGAACTTTTGGTGTCATAATTACTCACAAAAATATAAAATTAACAACACTCTACAAAATACATGGTCACAAATTATATGCAACTGATGAGCAAAAAGGTAACAATGTTTTGACAATTTTCAATTTTATTATTTTGTAAATCCAACTTTGGCTTTCAACACATGCTGTCGATCAGGTTCAATCATGTCTCTACTGAAATCTGTTCCCAGTATTGGTGCACACTGGTCGACTCACTTGGGTACAAATACAGCTTTTCCTCAACTGTACCCACAAGTGTTCAATTGGGTTGAGGTCTGGGGACTGTGGGGGCCAATCCAGCACCTCTACTTCATTTTCCCATTTCTTTGCCAATCTCGAAATATGCTTAGGGTCATAGTCCTGCTGGAACACTATGTCATCCTTTTCATACCCATAGTACTCAAGTGTACAAAGTAACGCGTCTTGTAGGATACTCAGATATAGCTTAGCATTGAGACCACCATCAATCTTGGTCAAGTATCCAAAGCCTTTGATCCGTTAGCCCCTTTTTCCCTTGTTTCTTCTAGATCCATTTCCACTGATCAGAGCCCAGTCTATTGATTTTCATCTCATCTCTTCAAATCACCCATTTCCGATCTTCTACTGTCCACTGTTCATACTTTTTTCCAAACTTAAGCCGATGCTTCTGATGACGATATTGAACTCAAGGCTTCTTCACCTTTTTTTTCGGGTCACCATTCCAGACCTGTGTAATGACCGTCCCATGGTGTTTGCATGGATGTCTGTGATCTCACTATTACGAACCATATGAGCCGCCTCCACTGCTGTGTTTGTTGTGCCAGAACTGATAGACCTTGTGATGAGCCGACTTGTTGCCTCCGATATTTTGCCTGGACGCCCACCTCCTGGCTTTGAAATGGATGGCTGGACTTCATTTGTATCCTTCCAACTGTCATAGCGCTCACATAATGCAGTTTGGCAATTTTCTTGACCGAGATACAGCTATCGATGCTTGGGAATCAACCTAATAACACACTGAGCTACTGAGGAATGTGAGAACAGGTTGTAATTTGTAGTATACAAGAAGAAAAATATTTTTTCACCACCAGGAGCAAAACAGTAACAATGCAGGTACATGACAATAATATATGTAACTAATCATATGCAAATAAGTCCAATTTATATGAGATAGCCAAGATGACTGTCTATAAAATGATGGTAGTCTCACATTTGAAGCTATAGAGGATGGTGAGATATTGAGCCTGAAAGTCAAAAGTTCAAAACATTGTCACCCTTTTGCTCGTCAGTGCTCGTCATTTGTGCCCATCTACCACAGCAAGGTTACCTCTCTTGGATGTCAATTACCTTTTATTTCTCTCTTATCTGTATCTTCCCTGAC
The DNA here is from genome assembly GCA_900303285.1 of Rhinella marina. Lineage (NCBI taxonomy): Eukaryota > Metazoa > Chordata > Amphibia > Anura > Bufonidae > Rhinella > Rhinella marina. The sequence continues at coordinate 24,765 of ONZH01005269.1, forward strand.
TTGAGGGGTAATACCATTAGATGTATACTGTTCTGTTAACTATCTGTAAATGTTAACGCCATCTATTTTGGCCATCTCTCATCAAAAAGTCTTTTTAAAACCATGGTTTTGACATCAGTAGATATAGCAAAGCAAACACCCAAATAGACAACAAGACACCATAATTCATGTACTAATGTATGTACCTGTGGGCATCTGTCTAGCCTCCATGTTCTATACACATTTTGGATTGCTCATACTAGTTTGATACGCTGATAATCTGACCATTGTGGTTCATTAGTTGTCTGTAAATCGCTACCACCGCTTTCTAACCTATTTTACAAATATACATTAATATATTTTTTATATGTATTAACTGGCTATTAATAAAATATATACCTTTTATATGAATTATGGTGTCTCGTTGTTGTCTATATGGGTGTTTGCTTTGCTAGGTATTGTTCAGACACCTTAACTATTTAATTTGAGCCATTTATGTTGGTGTTGTATCAGTAGATATAGGTCTACTTCAAAGAATCTTGGAAGTGAAGAGAATGGACAACATTCATTTAACGGATCTTCTAGTGTCATAATTACTCACAGAAATACACCACAATGGGATATTTCTACACCAGGCAAGCCCTTTAGGCAGGTACACTCAATAGTGTCTATTAGAGCTGTTGCATGGTGCATATGTAGACATGGGAGAGATGACCATGCTTATTGATCTTAGCAATATATAGTAGGTTTGACAGAAGAGAATGATATAGAAATACATTGAAGTTTAGGTGCTGCAAATTGAAAAGTTACTTGAGAAAGTAAAATAGCATGGGGTTCATAGTAGACAAACCAAAAAGTTATACAACAATGCTAAATGAGTTATCCAATAGTAACAGCAAAGATTGAAAGCAGAGAAGTCAACTTCTGAACTGAAAAAAAAGTTAAAGTTTTGGAGTAGTAATTTTTATTCATTTTCATATAAATCTACAGTAAAATAGAAAATGAACCAATAGCCCAAGCTGAGGGTGCCGGGTGTCGGACTCCCATGAATCAGACATTGATGGTCTATCCTGGCTGTCAATGTAAAAGTCCTGGACAACCCCTTTAACACCTTCATAGTGAAAGAGGTTCCAAAAAGTTTACTTTGATTTTAGATTTCAAATCCATAATAAACTTGAGGGTAAGCATAAAAAAGCGAATTTACCACTATTCTATTGATAGTGATGTAAAATATTTCAGCAGCAGTAAAAAAAAAAAAGCTATAAAAACAGCTTTATCAATGAGACCGGGGCAAGAGTTCATCAAAACTTTAATTCACTGCAGTATATCAGGAAGCCGTTGTGGGCAGTAAGTACGGTAATTGTTTTTTTCTGTTAGCCGTCTACCACTTTTCTTGCATGACTGCTTGAGTCATACAAAATGAAAATGTATATTGGATGCACAGACTGACGATAAAACATTATGGTATGGTCATTAATGGGTTCTTTGACCAATTACGTTGTTTTTCTGAATAATTCCCTCAGACGTTTCCAAGACATATACACTCACCGGCCACTTTATTAGGTACACCTGTCCAACTGCTCTTTAACACTTAATTTCTAATCAGCCAATCACATGGCGGCAACTCAGTGCATTTAGGCATGTAGACATGGTCAAGACAATCTCCTGCAGTTCAAACCGAGCATCAGTATGGGGAAGAAAGGTGATTTGAGTGCCTTTGAACGTGGCATGGTTGTTGGTGCCAGAAGGGCTGGTCTGAGTATTTCAGAAACTGCTGATCTACTGGGATTTTCACGCACAACCATCTCTAGGGTTTACAGAGACTGGTCCGAAAAAGAAAAAACATCCAGTGAGCGGCAGTTCTGTGGGCGGAAATGCCTTGTTGATGCCAGAGGTCAGAGGAGAATGGGCAGACTGGTTCGAGCTGATAGAAAGGCAACAGTGACTCAAATTGCCACCCGTTACAACCAAGGTAGGCAGAAGAGCATCTCTGAACGCACAGTACGTCGAACTTTGAGGCAGATGGGCTACAGCAGCAGAAGACCACACCGGGTGCCACTCCTTTCAGCTAAGAACAGGAAACTGAGGCTACAATTTGCACAAGCTCATCGAAATTGGACAGTAGAAGATTGGAAAAACGTTGCCTGGTCTGATGAGTCTCGATTTCTGCTGCGACATTCGGATGGTAGGGTCAGAATTTGGCGTCAACAACATGAAGCATGGATCCATCCTGCCTTGTATCAACGGTTCAAGCTGGTGGTGGTGGTGTCATGGTGTGGGGAATATTTTCTTGGCACTCTTTGGGCCCCTTGGTACCAATTGAGCATCGTTGCAACGCCACAGCCGACCTGAGTATTGTTGCTGACCATGTCCATCCCTTTATGACCACAATGTACCCAACATCTGATGGCTACTTTCAGCAGGATAATGCGCCATGTCATAAAGCTGTAATAATCTCAGACTGGTTTCTTGAACATGACAATGAGTTCACTGTACTCAAATGGCCTCCACAGTCACCAGATCTCAATCCAATAGAGCATCTTTGGGATGTGGTGGAACGGGAGATTCGCATCATGGATGTGCAGCCGACAAATCTGCGGCAACTGTGTGATGCCATCATGTCAATATGGACCAAAATCTCTGAGGAATGCTTCCAGCACCTTGTTGAATCTATGCCACGAAGAATTGAGGCAGTTCTGAAGGCAAAAGGGGGTCCAACCCGTTACTAGCATGGTGTACCTAATAAAGTGGCCGGTGAGTGTATATCTCCCTCATGATTAGTGGACCGCTTTTTCTTACTCCAGGAATTTGACGATACAGCAGCTGTTATGGACTGGCTGAAAAATAAATTTGTTTCTAATACTATAATACAGGTCTGGGTGTCAAGCTCAGACAGTCAAACATGTATATTTATATCTGGTCTTTATTATAAGGTCTTAGGTAGAGCAGATTGTGAGTTGTATTTGTGAAGCAGGAGTCCAGTGTGTTTCCTATAAATAATGGGAGTGACCAATATTACTTGGTCAAAAGTGTTCTTCAGGAAAGTACTACTTTACCTCCCATCAGCAACCTATGGGGAGCGTGAGGAGATTGGTAGCAGACGTTATGGACATGATGTTCATGGTGGCTGGGTTATCACACCTCCCTCACTTCCAGGGTTGGCACAATGAAGAGGGGTTACACTGGGGATTTTGAGAGCAGTAGCTTCCCCTAGTTCAGGTGTGAATGGTAGGCAGGAGATTGAGTTAACGGTGAACAAATTACTTACAGTCTTTACTGAGTAATGAAATGAAAAACACTTCCAGACATGATGGCGGCACAAAGTCTTGGCTAAGCAGTAACAATTCTGGCTGGGCTGAAGCAAGGTTTTCCCATTTCCAATTGTTCAAATCCTTTCAGTTACAGCTGAGGGGTGCACAGATTTCCAATATTTGCGACTCCTGGCAGCAAGGTACAGATTTAGGTGCAGCAGTGGAAGCTGAAGACCAATATAATAGGACAGCTGGAAGCCATATAGGCAGCCAAATGCTATGAGGCCTGTGGTGAGTAGGTGTTCTTCTCACAGATTGTCCACTGCACTCCCTTTCAGCTGCACATAGCCACACTGTGTAACACCCCAGAGTGGTGTTACCACTCCTGCACCCTGCTGCTATCTCTAATGGGCTGACCGGTATGTCATCTTATGTATTTTTGTTCCAGGTCCTCCACACTGTGCATTGACATGATGTTATGTAACTGTTTATAACATGTATTGTGCCTGGTTCACCAGCAGGTGGCAGCAAACAATGCAGAGCTGTACTTTAAAGAGTCAGAAGTGGGCCAGTCCTGCTTGCTAGCCAAAGGAGGTGGGGCAGTTCTGGTTGATTCCGGTTTGGAATCCATATTGGAGATGCCGAGATTCTAACTTTCCTTGGCCAAAGATAAGTGCGACTAAAAAGTGAAGTGCAGCATAAAGAAGAAGCCAAGTTATACAGTCAGCTTGTCAATACAGCAGAGCCAGAGTGAGAAAGACATAGCAGAAAAATGTCACATCCTCTTCTGTCTCTTTTAACTGTGCACTCTGGAACTCACGGTCGGTTCGTAATAAACTATCCTCAATCCAGGATCTCTTTCTCTCACATTCTCTGAACTTGCTGGCTCTTACTGAAACCTGGCTTCAACCCTCGGACACTGCTTCCCCTGCTGCCCTATCTTATGGTGGACTTCACTTCTCCCATACCCCCAGACCTGATGACAGGCATGGGGGAGGAGTAGGCATACTACTTTCTTCACAGTGCACATATCAGGTCACTCCTCCTGTACCCTCTCTCACATTCCCCTCTTTTGAGGTTCACACCATCAGACTCTTTCAGCCATTCCCCCTGAGAGTTGCAGTTGTCTATCGTCCCCCAGGCTCCCCTCACCAATTCCTGGATCACTTTGCAGCTTGGCTTCCTCACTTCCTATCTTCTGAATCACCAACTCTTATTATGGGTGATTTTATTATCCCCATTGATGATCCATCAGCCGCTCACCTTCTTTCTTTAACCTCCTCTTTTGGCCTATCACAATTTTCTTCCTCTGCCACACATGAACATGGCAATACACTTGATCTAGTCTTCTTCCGTTACTGCTCAGTTCTAAACTTTAGTAACTCACCCTTCCCACTCTCTGACCACAATCTTCTTTCCTTTACTATTAAGACCTCTCACTCTTCTCATGACAGTCCTACTTTTCACACTTACAGAAACCGACACACCATTAACTGCCAGCAGCTCATTAACACCCTGCAATTAGCCCTTATCCCAATCTCTTCCCTCTCCTGTCCAGACTTGGCTGCCAATCACTACAACCAGACCCTCAAAACCACCCTAGATGAAGTTGCTCCAATATCAATCCGACCCTCCCGACGCAGAACACGGCAACCCTGGCATACATCTGAAACACGTTTTCTCCAGCGCTGCTCCAGATGTACAGAACGCTTATGGAGAAAATCACAAATATCAGCAGACTTCCTCCATTATAAATTTATGCTCAAAACATACAATTCGGCTCTCAACATTGCAAAACAAAAGTACTTCACCTCTCTCATCTCCTCACTCTCAAATAACCCAAAACAACTCTTTGACACTTTATATTCCCTTCTAAGCCCCAAAGTTCCAGAACCTGTCACTGACCTCTGCGCTGATGGCATGGCCACCTACTTCAGGGACAAGATTGCCAGCATCCGGCAGGAAATATTCTCCCAGTCCCCAAATCTCAATCCTCCTCCCTCTTATTCCTCCACCTGCTCTCTCTCCTCTTTTGACTCTATAACAGAGGAAGAAGTCTCCAGGCAATCCTATTCCATCACACCTCCTCCAGTCCCTCTCCCCGGCTGTCATCACTCACCTAACTACAATTTTTAACCTCTCTCTCTCTTCTGGTATTTTTCCCTCCTCTTTTAAACACTCTGTTATAACCCCACTACTAAAAAAAACATCTCTTGACCCGACCTGTGCTGCCAACTACCGACTGGTTTCTAATCTCTCTTTCATCTCTAAACTCCTTGAACGTCTTGTCTACTCTCGCTTAATAAGCTATCTCTCTGCAAACTCTCTTCTTGACCCCTTACAATCTGCCTTTCGCCCTCTTCACTCTACAGAAACTGCCCTTACTAAAGTGTCTAACGATCTCCTAACGGCAAAAAGAAATGGGGATTATTCTCTACTGATTCTTTTGGATCTCTCTGCAGCATTTGACACAGTAGACCATAAACTCCTCCTCACCATGCTCCACTCGATTGGCCTTAAAGACACTGCTCTCTCTTGGTTCTCCTCCTATCTCTCTGGCCGCTCCTTTAGTGTATCCTTCGCGGCTCTTCTTCTTCTCCTCTCCCTCTTGATGTTGGCGTTCCTCAGGGCTCAGTACTAGGTCCTCTACTCTTCTCCCTCTATACAGCCCCCATTGGACAGTAGATTCGTCTTTCAGTACCATCTCTATGCTGATGACACCCAACTATACACTTCTTCCCCCGAAATCACCCCTGCTTTACTCCAAAACACCAGTAATTGTCTGGCAGCTGTCTCTAACATCATGTCCTCTCTGTATCTAAAACTAAACCTCTCCAAAACGGAACTTCTTGTCTTTCTCCCATCTACTAACCCACCTAATCTTGATATTTCAATCTTGGTCTGTGGTAGAGATGAGCGAACGTGCTCGGTACGAGCACTGTAGCGCTCGTCTCCACTGCGAAAGAATGCCCGCAGGCATTGCAGATCCGTCCTCAGCTTCATGTAAGTGAATGGGGACGGATCGGTTTGGTATGACACTCATACCAAACGGATCCGTCCCCACTGACTTTCAGTCAGATGAGGAGGACGGATCCGTTTGGTATGAGTGTCTTACCAAACGGATCCGTCCCCATTCACTTACATGCAGCTGAGGACGGATCCGCAATGCCTGCGGGCATTGCGCAGAGGAGCCGAGCGCTACAGTGCTCGTAACGAACACTGCTCGCTCATCTCAAGTCTGTGGTACTATCATAACTCCGGTGCAACGTGCCCACTGTCTCGGGGCCACATTTGACTCTGATCTTTCCTTTGTTCCCCATATTCAATCACTTACATGCTCTTGTCGTCTGCACCTCAAGAACATTGCCAGAATCCGCCCTTTTCTTATGGTGGAAACGGCAAAAACTCTTGTTGTTGCCTTGATTCACTCTCGTCTTGACTACTGCAACGCATTTCCGTCTACCACCCTACTTCATCTCCGTTCTGTTAGTGACCTAAGATTAATATCCTCCATAATTCGTACCTCTCACTCCCGTCTTCAAGATTTTTCTCGAGCTGCACCTTCTCTCTGGAATACCCTGCCCCGGAATATTAGGTCAATTCACAACTTCCCTACCTTCAAACGTGCCCTAAAAACATATCTTTTCAGGCAGGCTTATCAAGCTTCCTAAAATGACCTTTCCCTGACTAAACCTCTCCCCCACCAACTCCTCTGGCCTAAACTCGATTCTCTAACATTCCCAAACCCAAAGGAGATCGGCCGGCACCACACCTTTCACTACAATTACGGCTCGAATCCTACTTATCACAATCAACCACCTTATGTGTCACCCCTCATAGATTGTAAGCTCTTGCGAGCAGGGCCCTCACTCCTAGTGTTTCAGTTGTATATTAGCCAGTCATTTTTGTATTGTACAAGAACCATATGATTTTGTAAAGCGCTGCGGAATATGGTGGCACTATATAAAGAAATATTATTATTATTATTATTATAATTACAGTGGAGAAAAAGATATTTAGTAGCTATGCTTTCTCCTCATTGCTCTCTACAACTCCCCCCTCATTACTCTGTAAGGGGCCGACACCTTCAGGTTTATACTTTTTACCATTTATATAATTAAAGAACATTTAGTCGGATATTTAATCACTAGATGGCAAATCATCTAAAATACTTATTCTGACCTCTCAGATTTATGGCATATCCATATGATACATCATTAATTTCAATGTAAGTCTCACCACCGGAGCCCCCAAATGTTTTGGAAAATGGGGGTTTTGTGACTAAATGTGTCAAGCAAAATGGGGGAGGTCAATTATAAGAGGATGGAGTAGGAAGAGAGAGTATGTTAAGTATGCTGCTTTATCCTTTAAAGTCGAGAGTCAGTGTCGTAATAACTTTAATCGCATTGGGTGTGACTGCTATCAGGCCTAGAAGGGAAGGGAGCCTAAGGGCCTACCCAGATCCCTGGCAAGCACCAGTTCCGACTGTATCTGCATCCTCAGGATGTTGCTCTAGTTGAAAAGTATGGTGGATCAAAATGCTGATGGCTATCTCCCCAACCATTTGCTCTGGTGAAAGACCGGCTACTTTAGGCTTGTTGACTACCAGATACTGGAGCACACAGAGGATGGTCAGGTGGTGCAATGATGTCACTGTGTTGCATCACCTGAACCAGGAACTGGATAGTAAGGAAGAAGAAGTGGACACTCATTGTGGGAACACGGTTAGGTGGGTTTCTGTTCTTTTAATTGGCGCAAAGGAGGCATGAAGAGGTACAAAATAGCCACAAATTGGGATATTAGTGTCCATTAGGACTCCCCACCCCACCCCAGAGGATCCTCTGCTACTCTTATTTACTGGACCAAGCCTGAATCTTCATTTCACCATCAAGCTACACAACCGGTTTAGAAACTGGGACTAATTATATTGTTTTTTTTTTTTTTGCTGAAGAAACACCCTCGAGGGTTATGAATTTGCAATACAGTCCCATAGATTTATTTTAGATCAATCCAATCATAACAAAACTGTGTGAATGAGCCTTTAGAGTTTAGAAATTGCAATTATTCTGTATCAGTCATCTACAGACTGAAGCATAAATGTGCAGGATGTTCTGTACTGTAAGAAGTAGCAGAGCTGAAACGTTTTGAGGACTTTAGAATTTTAGACTTAAATTTAGCCCTTTCTGTACAAAAGTGGAAAATGTGGATATATGTAATTATGTCTGAACCCCTGACTGGGATTTGTACCATACCTTCTAAGGTGACATCACTGAATGTGCGTTACTTCACCTTTCATCCAGTTGAGTGCCAAACCTATTAGGACAGCATGGATCCCCATTATCTGTGCACAATGAAAAGCAACCTGTGTATCCTCACAGATGCTGGCCCTTCATAAATCACTGAAAAATGCCTAAAACATCATGTTTATTCATGTTTATATATAAAAAAAAATCACACAGAAGTGAATCCTAGAAGGACAAAGGAAGAAAGTTTGTATTAGACACAGATTTGGCTTACGTTCTGCATCTCTGTAGTATTAACTCTATCATTATCTTGCCCTTGTTGCAAAAACCTACGAAGACCACCCCTGACCACCTTGTGATATACCATGTCCCTTTTAAGCTTTTATGGGGCTTCCAGAATAGAAGAGATGGTGATTATGAATGGGGAATTCCCATCTGGACATGTATGGCACATCCATAAGGGTCCAGGTTTTACCTCTCAAATTCAGTCCAACCACAAGAATAGGACTTGCCTTGTTCCACTTTTTATTGAGAGGAGGACACAAATGACCTGTTCTCTCCATTCGCTTCTAAGGGGCTTCGAAATACAGTCTAGTAATTAAGCTTGGGTATGGGCCCATGCTATATCGCCACATCCCTCCGATTTTACATGGAGACATATGGATTTTTTTCATGGGTTCATACTGGATCTTTTTCATGTTCCCTATCACAACGGTATTCTTGTAGCATTACTTCTAGGGAATAATACCTGTAGAACATGCTTCCACATAGAGATGCCATTTGGCTGCATCTAAGGATACTTTTTCTATCAATGCTTTTTTTTTTAAAGTGGTTGTAAGAGGGTTGGAGGTGCTCTTGGCCCTCTTTTAAGCAGATATACATCCTTTGCAGTTCTGTTCCATTGCTATGGGTTACTCTGACCATGTAAAGGTTGGAATACCACCCAAGCTGAATGGCTGGATTATTATGTGATTACTACTGGATACACTACTGATCCACTTATTTGTAAAATGTGACCCATGCTGAAGTGTGCCATGTATGATATGCCATACTGTTGTGCGGTCATGTGCCTTTAAGGAACTGTAAAATGCTATATATATATATATATATATATATATATATATATATCTTAATATTATAAAAATGAGTTTCTGTCTGTCTGTCCGTCTGTCTGTCCGTCTGTCTGTTCCTGTCTGTCTGTTCTCTATGCGCGACCAAACTACTGGACCGATTTTCACCAAATTCGGCACACAGGTACATCAGGTGCCCGGGAAGGTTTTAGACCAAGTCTAATCTCTCTAGGACATAACGTTCCCGAGATATTCCCAAAATATGACCGGCATTAGCCAATATTAGCCTGACAGCATTGGTTTTAAACCCCAACTGCCATTCTCTGCACAGACACACACAGGGAGGGCAGGTTTCCATAACAACACAGTCAGGTAATTAGCAGCCAGCTGAGGATCTCAGGTAACAATCCAGTCATTTCTATTTAATGCTTTAAAGGGGCAGAGCGATGTAGATGATACTGTTAATGGGGTATTCCGGTTACCATAAATATAAATTATGTTTTAGACTAATTTTAGACTATGACCGTTCAGTAGTAAATCTTCCACTGCTACCCATTGCGTGTCCTCATAAATTACCATGGCACCGACCTGTGATTCACACCACTCTCAAAAGAAGGACTTACAACATCTGCTCCAGGTTTCACTAAGCCACGGTACTGGTAAACCACGCCCCCGACCCGGTCAGGTCATGCCCCTTCCCACTCCGCAGCCAATGGGGATTGAAAAAATGAAGGTAAAAATTAACTTCTGTCAGCTGCATTGACTTTCTCTCTGCAACGACACACAAAAACATTAAATGAAATAGATGAAATATACCCAGGCGAAGCCGGGTCTTTCTGCTAGTATATATATATATATATATATATATATATATATATATTTTTTTTTTCACTATTGTCAAATTCTCTGAGCACTGATACTATATAAGTACAGCTGTATACTGTGAGTGGTGAGATCAAAGGTGTGATATGGGAGTGACAACCTGGGAGTTATGTACCTTAGGTAGTGTTGTGCGAAGCTAATCATCCATAGCGGAATTTGGTCCGAAGTTTAAGAAAACTTCCATTCTAAGTGAATCCGAATTTACTCGCACTTTGTGGTAACAAATCAGTTTTCTTTAAAATGGAGGCTGCACGTGTTGCAAAATGAAAGTAAATGTGGAGGAGGCAAGCCCGGGAATGCAAGATCACCCATAATGCTGTGTCCCCAGTCAGTCCCCAGGTAGCCACCTCCCTGTGATGTCACAGCTAGGCAGAGGCTCATAAAACCCTTATTCCGTGCAATCGCTGGCATTTTCCTGTGAGCTGAGCATAGTGAGAGACGTGACAAGATGCTTATTCAGTAGGGACAGTGTTGCTACAAACTGTTAATTAACAGAGAGTGTACGAGAATACTGGAGACGGATAGTGCAGAGTGCAGAGAGTACAGGGAGAGCGTAGGAGACTGTTGAACTACAGAATTTGCTACAATTTATCACTGTGTACATAACTGTGCAGTGCACCAATATTCATAATTAATCCGTTCTGTTAACTATAGAGTACTGTGCACCAATATTCATAGCTAATCCATTCTGTTAGCTATAGGGTTACTGTGATGTCAGTATTACAGGCAGGTCTAATTTATTGCAGTGTACATAAATGTGCAGTGCACCCATATTCATAGCTAATCCACTCTGTTAGTTGTAGAGTTACTGTGTGTCAGTATTAGAGGCCACTGTTACTTTTAAGCAGATTTGGCTGGGTATTCTTTATTTATAGCGAATCGTGACAAAATAATTTAGTGACAAATCAAATTTCTGGTCGAACTTCGGCGTATCTGCCGAATTGAATTTTTCAAAACTTCACTCATCTCTAACCTTTAGGATGCCAATGCAACCTATGCATTGGCAACCTATGCCAATGCAAACTAGCGATGGTGAACAACATTATTTATTAGGAAAACTGCACTGTGAGTGATATTTTACTGCATTGTTACGGGGTTAGAATGAAGGAGTTAATGTCACGGTACATGCTGAGCGGAGTCATCTGTCAATTTGAAGGTCATGCCTGAGGCACATTCCCTTATATTATAAAGCAAACTGTCGGTCACAACCTCATGGTCCGTGACACTCTGTCAGGCATTGGGAGAGACAGAGTCAGTCAAACCTGCATAACTAGCTATGGAATGGAGATGTGTGGCACTAGTAAACTGGCGCACCACCTCGGGGCCTAGAGAGGGACAAGACAGCTGAACAACCACACTGAAGAGGACCTGTATAACACCTGTATAACATTGGTTTGTGCACCAGTGTCTCATGAGTAGAGAGATACCAGGACCTGTTAGATGTCTACAGATTCCTTCCACCATCCATGAGTGAGGAGCCATGTATTCTACTCACAGACCAAAAAGAATGCCATTAAGGTTTGACCCTCTTAAGGGTATCAACGCTCGTTACTGATCATCTGGCAGTCTAATACTGCCTCTAAATGCCCGATGAACGAGCAAACGCCGGCGGCAGATCACTCCGTCTAGTAGCGATCTGTCGCTGGCACTCCACTGTCCTGCATGGGGTGAGTGATGGCATAGCGTGGAGGACATCGCTGCATGTAATTGTAGTGTCCCTTGCTTGCTTTCTGCCGATTGTCGGGAGGGAACGCTTCCCTCCCGACAATCAATATAAGCATGTGGGTGTCTAAAGTTGAATATTTTTATTCAATTAGTACTGGAATTTTCGTGGTGACACCTTTGCATCATCTCACACGCTTTGTTAGGCAGGGATGGAGACCAACAATTTTCTACCAGTTGTGCCCTCCTTCATATTATCTATCTCCTACCCTGAAATTTCTTGTATCTTTGACCAGGAATTTTCAATGGTAAAGAGCTGTCTATCCGCACACATTCTTGTGTGCACTGACCCAATGTTTGCTCAACGCTTGCCCTCATTTTTTGAAATAGGTGTAATTTTCCTGTTCATCAGCCTTGTCTTAATGTCAGAGCAAAGATCCTTGCTGCTTAGTAACAACGGTTTATTCTTCTTCCTCTGTCGAATAATGACAGGATTCAGATTGTACCGTATTTCATATATCTCAGACATCTCCTTAGAACAATACTGCTTTATAATTTGCTCCATGAATTATGCTTCTAATTTTTTTTAAAGGGGTTGTGCCAATACTTAAAGGGGTTGTCCGGGTTCAGAGTTGAACCTGGACATATCCACATTTTCACCAAGGCAGCCCCCCTGATGTTTTATACTCCGATGCTCTCCTTTGCCCTGTGCTGACTTACACATGGCAAAGGCATTTTCGGGAGATACGGTGACCTACCGGGCTCTCCATAGTGACTGCTAGATGGGCTTCCACCTAGCAGTGAACGTGGTGACATCACTGGTACTAATGGGCGGGTGTTAGTGCTGCCCTAGCTTGTAAAACGGTTAGGGCAGTGCTAAAGCCCACCCATCAGAGCTGGTGACATCACTGCTGGGTGGAAGCCTCCACCTAGCAATATAATAATATAAACAAAAAAGACCTTACCCTGCATGATCCAGTGCAGGGAAAGGGAGAGCACTGGAGCATGAAATTCTCCGATGCTAACATCAGGGGGGCCGGAGGGGTGAAAATGTAGGTATGTTCAGCTTTGATCCCGGATAACCCCTTTAAACGTATTCCCTATCCATAACATAGGGCATTAGAGTGTGATTGGTGGGGGTACTATTGTTGATCACATGAATGGGGGTCCTGTGTCTTTCCATATGACTGATGAAGCAGTTGAGCATGTGCGCTGATGCTCCATTCATCTCCATTGGATTGCTGAAGAGAAGCTGACTACAGCGCTTAGCTACCTCTGGCTTCGACCACTTTTCCATTCATATGGATGGACACATGACCCCTGTTCTCATGATCTATGAGTGTCCCATTGGCTGGACCCTCAATGATCAGACTCTTATTTAAAATTATGATGATCATTAGAATCTCCATGAGCTAGCTTATAGACACTGGAAAAAAGTGGTCTATTTTTTGGTTTCTCTCAGAATTTATGGACCTTTGGCCATCCTGGTCCTTTTACCCCTTCCAGTAATCTTTTAGATCAATAAGACTTTTACTTCTTATTTCCTCCCCCTAGATTTACTTTACTTCCGCTTGGTCCTGAAATTAAAGGGGTTCTCCATGTGTTTAATACTGATAACATCCACAGAATAGGACATCAATAACTGATCTGTGGAGGTCCGACACCTGGAACCACCACCGATGAGCTGTTTGAACACTGCCACAGCCTCCAAGAATCTTACAAAGCACAGCTCCGTCCATTATGTACTGGCTGTTAGTGGTGTTGTAGCTTAGCCTCGTTCACTTGGTGATCAATGAACGTGACGTCACTGGCCTAAGAAGAGGCCACGATGCTCACTGGCCTTTTCATACAGCTGATCAGTGGGGGTGCCGGCAGTTGGACGCCCACCTATCAGATACTGATGAACTATAGTTAGAATAGGTCATCAATATTTAATACTTGGACAACCCTTTGACTTTTTTTTGGTGTGTTAATGTATTCAAAAATAAATGAATAGTAGATACCACAATTTGTTTTATTTTTTACGTTTTATGTAATAAACTGTCACCTGCTCTGTGATATTATATATTTTATATATATCTAGGAGCATCATGTTCTGCACATTCTTCATTTATGGTGCCTGAGGGGAAGAGATATAAAACAAGTATGTGAATCATGGTGAGGCAGTCTATAGGTGAATTTACACTGCCTGATTTTCGGGCAGATTATCGGGAATGACCGTTTCTACAAACGACCATTCCCGTCAATATGACCATATAAATGTCCCACAGACCACCCAGTATTTCTGGGCATCAGATTGTGCAGTCTAAACAGAGATCTGCTGCCCAGAAACAATGGTTCTGTATGGGGACGCTGTATAGGGACGCTTCCTTCCCGACAATCAGCGGTATCATTGTGCGGTGGAAACCCGCCTTATTGTGATTTCCTAAGCTGCTTTTATATAGTGAGTGCCCATAGTAGGTGCCGACACATAGTGAGTGCTGTCACTCATCCTTTTTCTAATCTTTTATTTTCTGACCATATATTTTTATTCTGTTTCCAGAGCATAATTATGAAGGTAGCCATCTTGTCTAAACTGTTCTTAACAGCATTTAGAGATATGCTTTAAAGCATCCACTACAGGCCATAGGCACAAGAGACTGGAGTGGATTCATTGCCACCTGTGTGAGAGTTTTCTAGGTATGCTCAGTGGCCTGTGTGGAGGTCAGAGGGGAGTAGATAAACTGCGATATCATGAATGGCAGGCACTGTGATATATATATATATGATATCTGTCATTGCAATCCTGCCTGTAATGATAATGAGAAAAAGGTGATCTATACAGACCAAGAAGTGGCGCCTATTATTAGTCTTAGCGGCCAGTGCAAAACTGGACACACCTTCTCATTCAAAGAGTTTTCTGTATTTTCGTGACTATGAAAATTGTAGATTTACACTGAAGGCATCAAAACTATGAATTAACACATGTGGAATTATATACTTAACAAAAAAGTGTGAAACAACTGAAAATATGTCTTATATTCTAGGTTCTTCAAAGTAGCCACCTTTTGCTTTGATTACTGCTTTGCACACTCTTGGCATTCTCTTGATGAGCTTCAAGAGGTAGTCACCTGAAATGGTTTTCACTTCACAGGTGTGCCCTGTTAGGTTTAATAAGTGGGATTTCTTGCCTTATAAATGGGGTTGGGACCATGGGTTGTGTTGGGCAGAAGTCAGGTGGATACACAGCTGATAGTCCTACTGAATAGACTGTTAGAATTTGTATTATGGCAAGAAAAAAACAGCTAAGTAAAGAAAAACGAGTGACCATCATTAATTTAAGAAATTAAGGTCAGTCAGTCTGAAAAATTGGGAAAACCTTGAAAGTGTCCCCAAGTGCAGTTGCAAAAACCATCAAGCGCTACAAAGAAACTGGCTCACATGAGGACCGCCCCAGGAAAGGAAGACCAAGAGTCACCTCTGCTGTGGAGGATAAGTTCATCCGAGTCACCAGCCTCAGAAATCGCAGGTTAACAGCAGCTCAGATTAGAGACCAGGTCAATGCCACATAGAGTTCTAGCAGCAGACACATCTCTACAACAACTGTTAAGAGGAGACTGTGTGCAGCAGGCCTTCATGGTGGAAACCACTGCTAAGGACAGGCAACAAGCAGAAGAGACTTGTTTGGGCTAAAGAACACAAGGAATGGACATTAGACCAGTGGAAATCTGTGCTTTGGTCTGATGAGTCCAAATTTGAGATCTTTGGTTCCAACCACCGTGTCTTTGTGCGATGCAGAAAAGGTGAACGGATGGACTCTACATGCCTGGTTCCCACCGTGAAGCATGGAGGAGGAGGTGTGATGGTGTGGGGGTGCTTTGCTGGTGACACTGTTGGGGATTTATTCAAAATTGAAGGCATACTGAACCAGCATGGCTACCACAGCATCTTGCAGCGGCATGCTATTCCATCCGGTTTGCGTTTAGTTGGACCATGATTTATTTATCAACAGGACAATGACCCCAAACACACCTCCAGGCTGTGTAAGGGCTATTTGACCAAGAAGGAGAGTGATGGGGTGCTATGCCAGATGACCTGGCCTCCAAGATCACCAGTCCTGAACCCAATCGAGATGGTTTGGGGTGAGCTGGACCGCAGAGTGAAGGCAAAAGGGCCAACAAGTGCTAAGCATCTCTGGGAACTCCTTCAAGACTGTTGAAATACCATTTCAGGTGACTACCTTTTGAAGCTCATCAAGAGAATGCCAAGAGTGTGCAAAGCAGTAATCAAAGCAAAAGGTGGCTACTTTGAAGAACCTAGAATATAAGACATATTTTCAGTTGTTTCACACTTTTTTTAAGTATATAATTCCACATGTGTTAATTCATAGTTTTGATGCCTTCAGTGTGAATCTACAATTTTCATAGTCATGAAAATACAGAAAACTCTTTGAATGAGAAGGTGTGTCCAAACTTTTGGTCTGTACTGTAGATACTGACATGAAAAAAAACAACATCACCAAAAAATTCAATAAAAATATGTTGAACAGCAAAACGTGATTAACAATAACTAATTTTCTGATGACACATTCTCTTTGACTCAAACAGTGAAAAGGTCTCATGTTGCGGAACAAGATGTCTATGTCGAGAATTCTATGAGTTTCTGAGCAGAACATTCAAACAAGAACATTAAGTGTTGTCTATCTCCTTCTGGAGAACAGCTGCTATAGGGACGCCGCAACAATAAACAATAAAGCGACAACATGATTAAAATGTAAACTCTTTCACTCTCGATGGAAAACTTTAAACCAAAGGAAATCACTTATTCCCTCCGTGCCTTCACTTAGAGTCTGGAGCCCTTTTCATAGAGTTTTGGATGGTGCTCACGTCAGGCTTTGCTTCCTTCGTCAAGGTTAACGATTGCCGAAGAAAACTTACAAAGTAAACAGTTGAATTCTAAAGTAATGTTTCTGATGTGCACACAGCGGCTCTGTTCTAAACTTCTGCAAAGAAATAGTTATTGGGTTTTTTTGTATAGGAGACCTGGAGGGCTTTCATTCTTCTCCTAGAAAATTGGCTTTGAGGCCAACCTGGGTTATTTGAATCTGGAGGCCATTATGATATTGTCAACATAACCTGTTATGCACAGAATAATAACGGCATGTGTAATATCTCTTCAAGGAAAGGGGGTTGTCTTGCAAAAGTATTCAAGTCCTCAAAGGGAATCTATTACCACCATTATGCTGGGCTCTCTGACAAGCATTCTGAGTTTAGCATTGTCAATATTATGTGTGTCTATAATGTAGTTCCTCAGGAATTTGCTGTTCATTAGCTACAAGGCTAACATTGTGCTGTGAGGAAGGAGTCTTTTGTATTCATCACCTGGATAGCCCTGCTCTCCTGCTGATGATTGATAGGCTTCTCTGCATGCACAGTAACAGTGCACAGTAATTATGAATCTACATTCAGCCACTGGCATAGCTAAGTGATCATGGTCCTTGGTGCAAAAGTCCAGCTTGACATCTTCCTTCCCAGGGCAACGTCTCTTCACACCAGCTGCTTCCAGCATGTAATTTTGTAGCTAGTGACTGGGGCAATTAGGGACCTGGGCACTCTTCCTGTAAGCTCGTGATACAGAATTGTGACAAATATTCAGTGCCCTAATAATTAACCATACAGCAGCCAGATATACAGGACCACATTACATCCTGGCAAATAGTACTAAACACCTCCCAGGTCTAGTGCAGTGAAAGTTACTGTCTACATCCTTGGTGGTCTAGATCAATGAAGGGATCAGTGTGTGTCAATATAACAGGTTTCCTAGGCGGTGAATGGGATTAATGTCAGTATACCTGATGGTGTAGGACAGTAAAGGGGTTTAATTCTGTATATGTGGTCTATGGCAGTGAATGGGTTAAGCTCAGTATCACAAATGGTCTAGGGTAACGAGGAGATTAATTCTAGTATCCCTTGTGCTCATGGGTAGCGAAAGGGTTAATGGAAGAATCCCTGGTGGTGTAGGGAATAAGCTAGTTACCCACAACACAGTGTCATTAAATGGAGGTGACCCTTCATCAGCAGGGGAGCTGACTGCACTACACAAGGGAGCGGTGCTGCCCAGCAGGGTACAATGACGGTATTTTATTTACCGATCATAGTACTATACTGCACCGACATCTTCTGCTGTTAAGAAGACCCAGCCTTTCACCTCACAGGTTCAACACCAGGGATATCAAAACTAACACCAGGCAGGAGAACCCCAGAACCAGGGTGTGCTCAAAAGAAGCGTCCAAACTGTGAGTATTCTCACATTTTCCACACTGCCAGTGTGGCCCTCTGAAAGTGCCCAAAGGACCACCCCAGACCCTCGTATCTCCTGATGTCGAGACACTGAACAGTTGGAACGCCATTCATGGGTCTTCAGCTCAACACATTGGCACACTCCCAACTACTCTTAAGGGAGGAAGGATCATGTAATGTTAACTGCAGAGATCCTTCGTTGAAACCACAGCCACCAAATGCAGAAGCAGCGACCTTATCATTATACACCACTCCAAGTACAGAGACTAAGGCTACCCCTATGTATTCACCAGGGTCAACCACAAGGGAGGATGGACTTGGCTGCTACGGACCCAGGTTGCATCTGTGAAGTCAGGAGACAGAAAATAGGTACAAGCTCACAGGTCGCAGACCTAACCAGATAATCAAATGAAAGCAGAAAGGGTAAACAAGGCAGAGTCAAAACCTGGACACTACAGATATAGCCAGATCACTAGATGAGAGGCTAATCAGTGGAACTAGCCAAGGTCGGTACACAGAGGATAAACGAACAGGTAGAGAGTTCAGGTACAAAGTCACAAAAACAAAACCCAGGAATCAATACACAATCACAGGCACTAGCCAAGTGTCAGTACCTGGTTTAACTGCTCCATCTGCACCTCTAGTTGGACTCCAAGCCAGAGCCTTGAAAGGCTCAATGTCCTAAGTACCTGATTGGCCAACCAGATAGAGTTTGACCGGTCAGCATAGCAACCTTAAAGGAACTGCCAGGTGACTGTCGCAATCACTGCCCACTGTCTCCTCCGCAAAAGTTGTTCGTACCACTCTGCCAGCACTGTAGCATGAACCGAAGCTGCTGCTGGGTAAAGAGATAGACACCGCTGGTTAATGTAAATTGTCTTGAAATAAATTTTAGTGATTTCATCCAGCATGGGGAATGCGGAAGCCTTCTGCCTAAGCCCTCCCTCACTGGTGTATATGAGCTGCCATGTTACTCCCCACCAAATATGGCATCCAAAGCTGTATGTCTGCAGCACCATATTGGAACAGGCACAGCCAATATGCTAAGAAAAGGAATACGGAGCTCATATATATATCAACTTGTATAATATGCTCAGAAAATGCACATGATCCCAACCAGGGAGGGTCACTCTCCTCCTTATAGACACTTCATGCATTTCAGTCTACGCAGAAGGGTTGCGCTGCTACCGTCTGGAGTCCTCCCCTTAAATACTGGCACTAATTGTAGGAATTTAGTATTCAGACCACACTCATACAATAATTCCTCAGGAAATACAGTCTCGATACCATCTACACATTTCCAGTAAGTCATTTCACCCCCAAAATCTATTAGCAGAATTGAGAATTCCATACAAAGCTTTCCTAAATCCACAGAGGAAGTGCAAGAAAGTGAACATGTTTAAGAGTAAGTTCCTTTTTTAATAAAGGTGAAGTAAAATAAAAAAAAAACAATTTTCAGAAAGTCCTTCAGCAAAATCGAATTAGTTTCAGTTGATACAATTTACACAGGAGTGATTGGACCCCTTTATAATTCTGTCTAATTTCTTTAATTGCACGCACCGGCCCGAGCTAACGAGGAAAATGATGGCCTCATTTGCATACGCCGTATCCTGGGATTCTTATTGATAGTTAACAGAAGCGACCGAGTTAATTGCAAACAATCGCAATGTTGCCCATGTCTACTTCATGAGACTCTAGACTTTAAACCTTGCTAGCAGTGAATGGAAACTGCAAGAAAAAAAAAAAGAGGAATAAAATATTGCAAATCATCTTACAGTAAATGAAGCGGAAAAAAGGATATTTGTTTGAAGAGAACAAGTAAAATTAGACGTGCAACATGAATTATTCAGACATTAAGACTTTCATATCCAGCAGAAGGCGCAATGAAAGATAAATTAGAAGCCTTGTTATATTGTAGTTAGCTGTGGAAATAAACATGTTTGATGGCCTATTTAAAGGCGATGTCTCATTAAAAATGCTTAAAGGGGTTGTCCATTTTTGTTCTTTTAATCTGCTTCCCACCCAGCTGTACCTGTGGAGAAATCCCTACTCACCTGTAGACCACTGCTCCATTCTGGCTCTCTTCACTGGACTTCCGGTTCCCGTTTGTCAACGTCACAAGGACCTGCTCATGTGTGCCGCTGAAGCCAATGGCTGGTCTAAGTGGTGACATGTCCCCCCGAGACATGTGACCCAGACGTAACTTTTGTTGGTACCATTAGTGACCATGAAATTGACAATTCTGGCATATAGACATTTTTTTTTAGCTCTGTTCACCTTACAGAAAAATAATGTAAAATTTTAAGAGTTTGGCTATGACAACCAATTGGCACCTTGTCAGTGCATCGCTGGGGAAGAGGATGTTGTCAGCCATTGGGGGACAGGAGGCACTCCCCCTCTGTCTAACATCTCAGATACCACGGTCACTATTGACTTCTCCATCTGATGGGTTAACTAGCTTGGGTCAGGAGGGTGATATGTGTGCGTGAGAGCTGCAGTACCATTCAGCTATTCTGGTGCCTGTTATGGAATACCTTGGCTCCCCTTGATGGTAGGGGTGCTGGGCGACAAATCCCCACCAATCTGATATTGATAGCTTATTCTAAGGATAGGACATAAATAGCAAAGTCCAAGAAAACACTCTAACATCGGCCTTCTCCCTCCATATTTTTGTTATCCTCAATGTTTTCGAGTTTACCGGTCCATTGGTAGGTAGGGCATTGTGGTTTCCCATTACAACAGTTCTCGAACAATTTCTAGAATTACTCTTTAAACTCCTTAATGCACCTGATGCCTATACATTTATGCGATAGGGTTGCGCAGGTGTAGAAGTTGTGCCCATGCAGCTTAATACGAAAGACGCTGGTAGCATTTTAGCATTATTTTTTAAATATAGATAGGGACATAGAAAAAGTAAAAAAAAACATTGAATATTGTAAAAAAAATATGTTCAACATACAAACTTGATCTAAACAGTAGGTCATTTTCTGATAACACACTCCCTCCAAAAAAGTATAAATATTAGTCAATAAATTTTATGTACCTCAAAATAGTACCAATAAAAATTCGTCCTACATCAACTTAAAAATGTAACTCCGATGGAATCCATCACACTTTTTAATGGAAACCTCTGCACTGAATAAGACAAAAGACTACGCTATTCAATACAGCTAGAAATTGGTATTGAAATATGAGTAGTGGCTCACCAGTCTGCTATTTGTTGGATTCGATTTGTGCTTCTAATCACTTGCTATACCCTTAGCAGAAATACGTAATAATAAGTGAACAAAATTTGTGATGAGCACTTTCTTACATTTGGTCGTATAGAGGAGTATGATAGTTGTTGGTTTTTGTGATCGTAGTTTTCACCTTGTGAATATGGTATCAATATTCTGTTTTGCACTGTTTGTAATTATTTAATATTGTGATGGTATTAATGTGGATATAAAATCAAATCAACAGAAATGAGAATAACAGTAATTTCACTGAAATATAATATGCTAAAAGAACGTATTGTAATAATTAGTATAAATTACATCAATAATTAAAAAATATATATATATTTATTGGTATCAATTATAAATTATAAATTGTAACCTATAACCTCAGCGCTGAGTAAAACAGTACAAATAAGATTAAATGTCCATGTATATAAAATGAAAAAAATATATATATAAACATATAACAAAAAAATAGAAAAAATAGAAAAATGGAAAAAATATATGAAAGAAGATAAATATAGTGCAAATTTGCTATAAAGTCACTCTTCTCTAGATGAGAGTGGAATCCCCTTTTAATCTCCGTATCAAAGTGTATATACCTTGTGCTGATGTTCATCCGATTGGCTGTAATGTTAGTTAATAACCTGATAGATCTACTGTATATATACTGTTGGACCTATGTTTTTCATCCACACAGTATATGTTGTTAATTGCGCTTGTATAAAAGTAGTTTATCCCAACTGGTACGTTGTAATATACTAGCGCTTATATTTTAAGCAGTTTATCTGTTCAGGTGCGCTGTAACATAATATAAGAGGTATTGCGCACATGTAGATATAGTATAAAATATAAAGTCTTGGTATAATATTTAGTACGTTACCCCTTCTTGGGTTCTGGATATTGGCTTCTCCTCAGTTTCTCTCGCAATGCGTTGGGATTCAGCGCTGTCAGCGAGTACTACGTTTTGGAGTTCAGCGCCGGCAGCAAGAATCAGGCAAACTGCGCGCGCTTTTCTCTTCAATCCGGGAGGCGTCCCACGTGGGATTCCCGCAATTAGGATGATGATAGTAACCTTTAGTATTTGAATTGTAGCAAGTTTTTATAACTTGTATAGCTGTAACTTGATCGATGTTTCCAGCTTTAATTCCAATACCCTGGGCTGTATGTGCCGCAGTGTTGGGTCACTCAAAACCAAACGCGTTTCAGGGCTACACTCGCCCCTTCTTCAGTGGTCAAAAACAGTAGGTCCTTTTCTGATAACACACTCCCTCCAAAAAAGTATAAATATTAGTCAATAAATTATATGTACCTCAAAATAGTACCAATAAAAACTCGTCCTACATCAACTTAAAAATGTAACTCCGATGGAAGCCATCACACTTTTTAGTGGAAAACCTCTGCACTGAATAAGACAGAAGACTATGCTATTCAATACAGCTAGAAAATGGTATTGCCATTCGTAAGGTCATTGGGGTCCTATAAATATGTTTGGTGTACACCCTGGGTGCTTTCCAGTTGCATACACCTCACTGTGAACATAGCCTAAAGGTGCATTTAGACAAACCAATAATTGTTCACATTATCGGGAATAACCTTCCTGTGAACGCTCGTTCCCGATAATCTGGCCATCTAAATGTGCCACCGATCACCTGATGAAAGAGCAAAATGCTTGTTCATTGGGTGATCCTGTTGTTTGTGCCAGAACCATCAATCATTGCTTTTGGGCAGCAGATCGTGCGATCTAAACAACGCTTTGCTGCCCATAAACAATGATTCTGCATGGGGACGAGGGATCGCAATAATGATCCCTCTTCTTCATACTATGAAGGACAATGATGCATGTAAATACAGCGGTCTCCTTCACTGAGCCAGCAGCTGACTGTCAGGAAGGAACGCTTTGGCCACAACGACAATTGGCCGCTCCATCAGCCCTTTAAAACCCGCCTTTACATAACCATAAAAGTGGAAGATTCTCAGACTCCTAAATAGCCAAGATGAAATAAATGACTGCCAATGAATGTTCATGGGAAGTCCACATGGACAGGCCACCAATATCAGATTGGTGGAGTCCAACTTCTGGATAAATGCTGTGATTTTGGTATCGTTTGAAAGGTTGGAATGATAGCTTTCAATAAAGGTCAGGTTCATATTCCTAGTGACTTCCAAAAAAAGATATGAGCAGCTAAAGCAGCCCTCTCCTCTTCAGTCTGGTTTGCTTTGGGCACTTTCAGCAACAGAGCTGGGCACTTGGGAACTGTTTTTTCTGCAGAATAAAAGTGCTCTTCCTGGACATGTAATACAGACACACAGTGCACACAGGTATGTCTGGGATGTGACATGTAATACAGACACACAGTGCACACAGGTATGTCTGGGATGTGACATGTAATACAGACACACAGTGCACACAGGTATGTCTGGGATGTGACATGTAATACACACACAGTGCACACAGGTTTGTCTGGGATGTGACATGTATACAGACACACAGTGCACACAGTATGTCTGGGATTGACATGTAATACACACACTGTGCACACAGGTATGTCTGGATGTGACATGTAATACAGACACACAGTGCACACAGGTATGTCTGGGATGTGACATGTAATACAACCACAGTGCACAGGTATGTCTGGGATGTGACATGTAATACAGACACACAGTGCACACAGGTATGTCTGGGATATGACTGTATACAGACAGACAGTGGCACAGGTATGTCTGGGATGTGACATGTAATACAGACACACAGTGCACACAGTATGTCTGGGATGTCTGAACATGTAATACAGGACAGGCATGTGCACACGGTATGTCTGGGATGTGACATGTAATACAGAACACAGTGCACAACAGGTATGTCTGGGATGTGACATTATCAGAACACAGTGCACACAAGGAATGTAGATGTGACATGTAATACAGACACAGTGCACATCTGGTATGTCTGGGATGTGACATGTAATACACACACACAGTGCACACAGGTATGTCAGGGATGTGACATGTAATACACCACACACAGTATGTCTGGGACACAGACACACAGTATGTCTGGGATGTGGACATGTAATACAGACACACAGTGCGCACACAGTTATGTCTGGGATGTGACATGTAATACACACACACAGTGCCACACAGGTTATCTGGGATGTGACATGTAATAAGACACAGTGCACACAGGTATGTCTGGATGTGAATGTAATACACACACAGTGCAACACAGTATGTCATGGATGTAGATGTGCACAGGTATGTCTGGGATGTATGTGACATGTATGTCTGGGATGTGACATGTATACACACACAGTGCACACAGTATGTCTGG
>ONZH01005270.1:0-34314 GCA_900303285.1 Rhinella marina
AATAGAACACTATTGCAGTCTACAGGATTTTCAGAGTCTGCCAGTTAGGCCCTGTCTTGAGTATTCAGTGAGCCCCCGTGGGAGCCAGTGTAGAAGATGGGAGTGGTAGTGGCACTGATGAGGTGTGTCACGGCTTCCTACCTCAGGTCGTCGCTTCTTGGGGTCTGTTGCAGTGAAAGTAATTGTACTGAAGAATGAGGCCAGAGTTAAAAATGTAACAAAGTTCTTTTTACTAAGTGCAATGTTGCACTTGAGATACATACAGCAGCAGCACGCTTTAGTGCAATTCTTCTGTGGCACCAGCTGAAGATGTACAGTGGCAGGTTGGATGGCTGCAGTTCTGCACTTAGATGGTACTGGCATGGCCACCTGTACTGGACTGCAGGCAGCTAGCCATGACAGTCTTGGGAACCTTCACAAGGTCCTATGCTGTCATGGTAACTGATTGGAGACTGTCTATCCTCATAAATGCCATGGTTGCAATTGACAGCAGTATTTGAGGGGTTAAATTACATGAATCAGAATCATCACTGTTTCTAGTTACTGCCAGTGAAAACCTGCTGTTTTATTCAGCCAGTACCCGCCATGTATGGAACTCACTCAATACATCTCAACGTATATGACATATGAGTTTGCCTTAAGGGGTTAAAGAGTTGTCCCATAATTAAATGTCATCATTTTATAGATGATAAAAAAATGAAGCCTATGTGCCATTTACATGCTGAATAATCCAATGAAGAGTTCTGACATTTACTTGTACAGTATGGCGCCACCTGGTGTTTAACCACTTCTCATCCGGGCCACTTACCCCCTTCCTGACCAGGCCTAATTTTGCAAATCTGACATGTGTCACTTTATGTGGTAATAATTTTGGAACGCTTTTACTTATCCTAGCCATTCTGAGATTGTTTTCTCGTGACAAATTGTACTTTATGTTAATGGTAAATTTGAGTCGATATGTTTTACCTTTATTTATAAAAAAATCCAAAAGTTAACGAACATTTGAAAAAATTCACAGTTTTCTTAATTTGAATCTCTCTGCTTTTAAGACAAATAGTGATACCCCATAAAATACTCATTAATTAACATTCCCCATATGTTTACTTTACGTTGGAATCATTTTGGTAGTGTCATTTTATTTTTTTAGGACGTTAGAAGGTTTCGAATTTTAGAAGCAACTTTTGAAAATTTGCAAAATCAACTTTTTTAAGGACCAGTTCAGTTCTGAAGTCACTTTGTGGGCTTACATAATTGAAACCACCCATAAATGACCCTATTTTAGAAACTACACCCCTCAAACTATTCAAAACTGGTTTTAGAAATGTTGTTAACCCTTTAGTATTCCACAGGAATTAAAGCCAAATAGATGTGAAATTTCTCTGAAAAACTCAATATTTATTACCCCGATTATTTATTACCCCGATTTTGGAAACCCCCATAAAGTGACCACATTTTATAAACTACACCACCCAGGGAATTTTTAAGGGGTGAAGCAAGCACTTGACCCTACAGGCGTTTCATACAATTTATAACCCTTGGCTTTGAAAATGAAAAAAAATTTTTTTTTACAAGAAAATGGTGCGTTAGGCCTAAACTTTCTTTTTCACAAAAGATAACAAGATAATATCCCTCCACAATTTGCTCCCCATTTTCTCCTGAATACAGTAACACCCCAATTGTGGTCGTAAACTGTTATTTGGGGCTCAGAAGGGGAGGAGCAGCATCTGCATTTTCTAACATGGAATTTTCTGTCATGGTTTTTAAGAGGCATAACCTTTTAATTTTTTTGTGGACTGAGCTGCGTGAGGGCTTATTTTTTGCGGGACAAGCTGTGCTTTTTACTGGCACAATTTTGGGGTACATTTGGCTTTCTGAAATGAAATGATCTCATTTTTGGGAGGTTAAGTCATCTTAATATGATGATATTTTTATAGATCCCATTGTTGCGGACGCAATGATAACAAATATGTCTATTTTTTATTTTTTTACACAATAAGAGCATTTTTAGAAAAAAAACATGTTTGTGTTGCAATTTTCTTAGAGCCATATTTTTTCATTTTTTTGGCTATGATCTTGTGTGGGGACTCATTTTTTGCGGGATGAGGTGACATTTTTATTGCTACCATTTTGGGATACAAACGACTTTTTGATCGTTTGATATTATGTTTTTTGGTAGGTGAGGCGACTAAAAAAAAGCTGTTCTGGCATTATTTTTATTAGATTTTTTTTACGCGGTTCACTTGATGGGGTAGATCATGTGATATTTTTATAGAACTGGTAATTGCGGACGCGGTGATACCAAATATGTCTATTTTATTTATTTATTTTTATTTATAAGATTTTTTAAATGACATAGTTGGGTAAAAAAAAAGAATTTTTTTTAGATGTGAAACTTTTTTTTATAATACTCTATTTTTTAAAATTTTAAAATTTTTTATTTTATACTTTGTGTCCCCCATAAGGTCATTCAAGACCTCTGGGGGACATTTAACCTCCCTTTTTTTTTACACTATTGATTTCTCCTGTAACTGGGGCTGACATAGTAGCCCCAGTTACAGGGGAAATACACCCCCCCAGGGAGGCTGTATAGCAGTATTTAGCGCTGTACAGCCTCAGTGCTGGGCTAATCCGGGTCTATGAAAGACCCGGCAGCTCCTGCACTCTCCTGGCCCCGGCGATCACGTGACCGCCGGGCCGGGACAGGAAGTGCAAATAGCGCTTCCTGATCTGTATACACAGCGCTCATTGAGTGCTGCGTATACCGTGATCTAGAAGGCAGGGACTTCTGGGAATGGTCCCTGCCTTCTCTATGGGGTACCCTGCTGTCACTGATAGCAGGTCCCCCGCTGTGCAGCTGCATAATTAGTGTGCAGCTGCTATCTCTGAATGGATGTTCAGAAACGTCCATTCAGAGATAGACAACCCGGACATTTATATCCTGTGGGCAAACGGGAAGTGGTTAATGTGCATCTACTGAGCCGAGTACTGCTGGTCTCAGGTCAGTCACTGTCCTCATAGCTGGGTCTCTTCACAGTGCTCCTCTCTGTTCACTGCAGAGCAGCTACAAAACATGGCTTTCTTCCCAGTGTTCACTGCAGAGGAGATAAAAAGGCTTCTTCCATGCAGAAAGCTATTTCTATCGGCTGTTCTGCCATGAACACAGGATCACTATGTCGAGACCTGGCTCTGGGGAGAGTAAGAATGTGTGACCAGCAGCACTCAGCTCACTAGATGGACACACACATCGCTATACACTGTGAACACCAGTTGGCGCTATACTATGTAAGTAATTGTCATAACTCTTCACTGGATTATTTTTTAATGGTATATGAATGTCAAATGTGCTTAATTTTTTATGATCTATAAATGAATATGACAAGTAATGGTGGACTAACCGCTTTAACCCTTCCTGTCATGTTACATACATATACCATGACACATTTCGCAGGTGAATGTACAGGGCAGGCTCCATACATTGTGGGGGTCAAATGTTTAATAAAAATTTTCATAACATTAAAAAAATTTATTTTAAACACTAAAAAACAACTTTCACATTTAACATAAAAAATGCAACAATAGCCATAACTGTTATCACCATGTCAATAAACTTTCAACCTATGAAAATATCCCATACAGTGAACACTTTGCCTCCCAAAAAATGGAATAAAAAGTGGTCAGAAAGTTGTATGTTTGGTACCAATAAAAATTAATGGTCTGTCAAATGAATACAAAAATTCTGGGTTTTAGATTATTTTATTTTGTACATGCAGTAAACACATATTTAGTATCACCATGACTGTAATGACCGGTCGGATACAGATAACATCATTTTTACAGTGAACCATAAAAACAAAAACTTTGTAAATTTGCAGACCAGACCCCTAAATACAAACCCCGGAGTAAATACACGCCCCATAATACATGTAGACCCCAAACCACCAAAATAAATACAAAGCTGCTGCAGAACAACATTACATAGCTCAGATGCTGCAGACCTTCTCCCAGTCTATTATTGGGGGGACTCTTTCCCACTTACATATTCAAGTAAGTATTTGTGATACTAAACCCAGAGGAGGAGAAGAACCTACACAGAGAGGAAGGATCATGGAAACCTCTGCATTTCTTATGTATTTTCTAGTCCTATATCTGACAAATACTAACCAAAATACTCATGTGAAAGTGGCCTAAAGAAAGACGTTCTGCAGCAGCTGCAGGGTGTATCACAAGGAATAATGCACTTCCTAGACTATACCACTATGGTCATCTCACATTAACCCACTTGTTATTTAGTGCACAATTAAATCATACACATTCCATATATAAAAAAAACATATAAAATACAAAATAAAAAATAAAAACTAAAAGCTGAATATATGAGGCCACCTATAAATTCACAATTTGCAATCAGAGTCCCCGTTATGGTTTCACCTGCGGAGCTCACGCTGTATTGATGAAACCACAATATAAAACAATAAAAGATGCAGCGGTCTTTCTTATATCATGTATTAGTCCACGCTGTTTCTAGACCTCCACCATATAATTATTTGATATTAAATGTCTTATATTTGCTCCTTTATCATATACATGTATACTTAGTAACGTTGGTGGTATAGGGTTCCTTAATATATATATATTTGATATCGTTGGTGATATAGCGCTTCTTACCACTCTATTATTGTTTTTTTATTGTGGTTTCATCAATACAGCGTGAGCTCCGCAGGTGAAACCATAACGGGGACTCTGATTGCAAATTGTGAATATATAGGTGGCCACATATATTCAGCTTTTGGTTTTTATTTTTTATTTTGTATTTTATATGTTTTTTTATATATGGAATGTGTATACACAGTGGGTTAATGTGAGCTGACCATAGTGGTATGTTCTATATGAGTTTATGCTAAGTTGGCTATAGCAGGTCCAGCCTGGTTCAGAAGAGCACCTTCAATATATTTTGATTGTATATATAATTACTTCCTAGAATACATTATTAAGTAGTCAATATTAGTAGCCACCTTCGAGGTCAGTGATGTGTAGACATGTGCTCGGCATGTGGCCTTGTATATGTCTATGGACATGGAGCTCCTGACCACTTCTAATCAATTCCATTAGGGGCACATTGCTCCATGTATCAGAATCCCTCCTGCGCATGCAGGGTTGTTACAGTGTTGTACTATACATAATACAGGCTGCTGTTTATGACAGCCTGTATTCTATCCATGCACAGGCTCTGCTGACAACTCATACAGGACACTATTAGGGAATTAGACATAATTACTTTAATAACAGGAAATACTTGAAATGTGACTGTGTATGGCCTAATTCATACTTCAGTGTCCGAGCCCTGTATCTAAATACCCTGACCAAGACAGAATGGCTTGTTGTGGCTCCCATGGAACTGAGCACCCAGGGTACATGGTGGTTAGTGCCCCTCCCCCACCCCTAATAACACCCTAGGTGTAAATGTGGAATCCCCTGCCTCCTGTTTGTCTCAGGTCTCAGCGCTACAGATGAGATTAATGTAAAGTTATAACAATGTGTCCAGGATGTATAACTTCTGTATTACTGTATGTGTGCATCTACCTGAGACTCTCTGGTCCTCCTGCTGGTCTTTTGTCTTCCGGATGTCGTCCTCTTTCTTGATCATGGACTTCTTTGCACCTTTTGAAGAGATAAGGATGAGTTTTCTCTTCTTGGCACATTTGGGCTGTGTACTTACATCTTCTTCCACTTGAATGGGCTGATCCTTAGGAGACATCTTCTTAGAGGAGCTGGATGTTGTTCTCTTCTTCCTCTTCTTGCTCCTCTTGGGTGTCTCCTTCTCTTCATCCACTGAGGTCAGGATGGTCCTTCTTTTCTTCCCTCCTTTCCTCCTGATGAGAGTCTCCTTTTCTTTCTCCGTCGTCTTCTGATCATCAGCCGATGAGTCAGGAATTGGTCTTTTCTTCGCTCCTCTCCTCCTCACAATCTTCTTTTCCTCCAAATCCATCGCAGCGCTTTCCATCAGGTCAGCAGATATGTCCTCCGTCGCTAGTCAACTCTAACTGTCACTTCCAACTGCCACCTACTATTCAGATACGGGCACCACAGTTGCCCTGGTTACATGGTTGTGATGTAAGCAGGAACTGACCAATAGCATTCAGCCATTTCTGCCATCTTTTTTTTTTTTAAAATAATATTTATTGAAAATACATTTCTTCTATGAAATATAATGGATTTAAGTTTTCTAGGTAATGTAATTTTTAGAGAACATATTGGAATATGGAAACTTATCAAATGAAATGTTCTGCAAAGGTGGAGCAATACTCTGCATTATAAAGATGGCAGGGGAAACATGTGCCCTATTTATGAAAGAATTCTGTCTTTATGGTACATCTCTGCATTGTGCCATTCTTCTGTTATTCCTCCTGGAAGTTTATCAACATAATTGACAAATTGAGTGTTACTATTCCTCTTGTCAAAGGGCAATTGGGATTATTTATCAAACTGATGTAAAGTAGAACTGGCTTAGTTGCCCATAGCAACCAGATTCTACCTTTCATTTTTGACCTTTGGAAAAAATGAAAGGTGGAATGTAATTGGTTGCTATGGGCAACTAAGCCAGTTTAAGAATTATGGAGGCCACTGTTATCTTGGGAACTTTCACCGCTTCAGAATTTTTTGTGCCCTTCTCCAGATCTATGCCTCCACACAGTCCTGTCTCTGACCTCTACAGACAGTTCTTTCCTTCTCATGGCTTGATTTTTGCTCTGATACACATTGTCAGCTGTGAGAGCGTATATAAACGGGGTGTATATTATAACCAGTCAACTGCATGTACCACAGGTGGACTCCACTAAACGTGTAGAAACATCTCAAAGATGATCAAGATAAATCGGGGGCTACCAGAGCTAAATTTTAAGTTGCAAAGCAAAGGGTCTGAATACTTACGTCCACGAGAACTTTTTCGTTTTTCCTTTTTTAAAAATTTGCAAACGTTACTAAAATTCTTTTTTCACTTTCTCAAAGAGAGGGATTGAGTGTAGATTGATTCGAAAATGTCATTTTTTCTTTTATTTAGCTCACCTTGCTAGTTACTGTCTGACAAAATCCTCTTAGTGTTTGGTGCTGGAGACTTCACTGACGTTCCTGGGAGGCGTTTCCTGAATGCTCTTCTCCTGCCTGCTTTATATCCATTTGCTAGTGAGGAGAAGGTGGAAGGGAGACTTCCAGGATGTGTTGGACTAGTCAACCAGGATTTAAAAAGAAAGACAAGTTAGTCAATTATGGCTGTGCTAAGGTGACACAGTGGCAGGAGAAAAATGGGGGGGGGGGGGAGGAGATTACCTTCTGAGATCCCCGCAGGGCTGTGTAAAAAGAGCTTGGAATGTGGCAGCGCCCTCTGGAGGTTACAAGCATGAAGTTGCAATAAAGTTTCATCATTGTGTTTAAAAGGTTCAGGGCAATGCTCCTAACATCCAGGGCACAAGCCCCTGATCTAAGTGCCTAGTAATGTACATGTTCATTTCACTTAGTCTTTGTACTAGAGATAAGTGAATTGATTCTAATGCATCGATTCATCTCATCAGTAGGACTTCTTCACCTTGAGGAGCTGTCCCCCCAGGTGAAGAAGAACCCATGTACCGCTAGATTGAAAGGGCTGGACATTTAAACCTGCCCTGACAATTTTCTGCCTGTGCTGCTGCTCCAATTAGCAGAACAGCAGAAGGTCTGCTTTTGCTTTGGAGCTGTATCAGGGTCAGGCTAAATGTCACTTTTAGGTCTCTTTCACACGACAGTACTTTTTGCGGGCTCTGGTCCGCATTTTTTGCGGATAGGATGCGGACCCATTCATTTCTATGGGTCCGCAAAAAATACTGAAGGCACACTGTGTGCTGTCTGCATCCGTATGTCCGTTCCGTAGCCTGCAAAAAAACAAATAGAACATGTCTTATTCTTGTCCGTTTTGCGGACAAGGATAGGCATTGTTACAATGGATTCCGCAAAAAAAAAAAAAAACGGATGCCATATGGACATCCATTTTTTTGTGGATCCGCAATTTGTGGACCGCAAAACACAACGTTCGTGTGAAACTAGACTTATCGGCAAGTGGGTGCTTCCTCCCCTGTGGGGCAGCACCTCCCAGAGGTGAACAAGTCCCACTGATAAAATAAATCAATTCACTCTTCTCTACTTTGTACATTACATTGTGGGTTATTTTAAGTCACTCTTTTGTTACTCCTTAGGGGATGTGGTGCTCCCTTCCATTATTCCTCTCCTGTTTCTGATTTTCTTCATTAGGACTTGAAATCGTTGCTCAGACAATTTGATCATGTCATAGGGACCATTCATGTAGTCGTCCAATACTCAGCTGTTCCATTGGAAATGGTCTTGCCTCCAATGGACCTCTGTGGAGCAGGAAAATAAAGAAGAGAAAGAAGCCAGTAACAGAAAAAAACATTCCCATGAGAAAAATAAAATTTAGCAAATCATAAATGTGTACATTAAAGTAGTACACAAAAAGATATCTGCCAGGAAGGATAACCATCTCAACCAGTGCCAGCTATTGGAAATGGCTCCCTATGAGTCGATCTGACTTTCCAACAAGCCTTGGGATTTGACAAGGGAAAATAGCTAGATAGCCAAATATTCATCTGTAGACAGCTGTTTTGGGGTGCTTGCCCCTTGTCGGTTAAGGAGTAGGATTCCGGCTGGCTCAGTGTGATGCCTTGGATACAGCTTAGGGCTCATTTACACGACTGTATCCATTTTTGCGGTCCATAAAACATGGACACTGGCTGTGTGCTTTCTGCATTTTGCAGAATGAAATATCCTTCTCCATGATAGAAATGCCTATTCTTGTCCACAAATACGGGCAAGAATAGGACATCTTCTATCTTTTTTGTGGGGCCACAGAACGGACATACGGATGCAGAAAGGACATGGTGTGCTGTTCGCATCTTTTGAGGCTCCATTGAAATGAATGGGTCTGCATCCGATCCACAAAATTGCTGAACGGGGGATGCAGATAGAAATATCTCTCTCTCTCTCTCTATATATATATATGGTTGTGTGCAGGCTTGGACTGGCCCACAGGGGTACAGGTGAATCCTCCGGTGGGCCCCTGAGCAAGGAGGGCCCCTAGTCTCCCACCCTCTGCACGTGGCACATAACACAGTAGACTGACTGCACTACATACATATATTTAATGTACAGAACCACAACCAGCCGATGTTCATATAAAAACGTGATAGATTATTAAAGACACTGCTCAGTTTATTATTATAGACACGATCAGAGCTGAGATGACTTCTAAGTATAGAGGAAAGCTACCAGTGTCCTCTTCTCCCCAGTTTATTATTATAGACATGATCAGAGCTGAGGTATCTTCTAGGTATAGAGGAAAGCTACCAGTGTCCTCTTCTCCCCAGTTTATTATTCTAGACACGATCAGAGCTGAGGTGACTTCTAGGTATAGAGGAAAGCTACCAGTGTCCTCTTCTCCACAGTTTATTATTCTAGACACGATCAGAGCTGAGGTGACTTCTAGGTATAGAGGAAAGCTACCAGTGTCCTCTCTTCTCCCCAGTTTATTATTATAGACACAATCAGAGCTGAGATGTCTTCTAGGTATAGAGGAAAGCTACCAGTGTCCTCTTCTCCCTAGTTTATTATTATAGACACAATCAGAGCTGAGATGACTTCTAGGTATAGAGGAAAGCTACCAGTGTCCTCTTCTCCCCAGTTTATTATTATAGACACGATCATAGCTGAAATGTCTTCTAGGTATAGAGGAAAGCTACCAGTGTCCTCTTCTCCCCAGTTTATTATTATAGAGGAAAGCTACCAGTGTTCTCTTCTCCCCAGTTTATTATTATAGACATGATCAGAGCTGAGATGACTTCTAGGTATAGAGGAAAGCTACCAGTGTCATCTTCTCCCCAGTTTATTATTCTAGACACGATCATAGCTGAGATGACTTCTAGGTATAGAGGAAAGCTACTAGTGTCCTCTTCTCCCCAGTTTATTATTATAGACACGATCAGAGCTGAGATGACTTCTAGGTATAGAGGAAAGCTACCAGTGTCCTCTGCTCCTCAGTTTATTATTATAGACATGATCAGAGCTGAGATGACTTCTAGGTATAGAGGAAAGCTACCAGTGTCCTCTTCTTCTCAGTTTATTATTATAGACACGATCAGAGCTGAGATGACTTCTAGGTATAGAGGAAAGCTGCCAGTGTTTTCTTCTCCCCAGTTTATTACTATAGACACGATCAGAGCTGAGATGTCTTCTAGGTATAGAGGAAAGCTACCAGTGTCCTCTGCTCCCCAGTTTATTATATAGACCACGATCAAATAGCTGAGATGACTTCTAGGTATAGAGGAAAGCTACCAGTGTCCTCTTCTCCCCAGTTTATTATTCTAGACACGATCAGAGCTGAGGTGACTTCTAGGTATAGAGGAAAGCTACCAGTGTCCTCTTCTCCCCAGTTTATTATTATAGACACAATCAGAGCTGAGATGACTTCTAGGTATAGAGGAAAGCTACCAGTATCCTCTTCTCCCCAGTTTATTATTATATAGTACACATGATCAGAGCTGAGATGACTTCTAGGTATAGAGGAAAGCTACTAGTGTCCTCTTCTCCCCAGATTATTATTATAGACACGATCAGAGCTGAGATGACTTCTAGGTATAGAGGAAAGCTACCAGTGTCCTCTTCTCCCCAGTTTATTATTATAGACACGATCAGAGCTGAGATGACTTCTAGGTATAGAGGAAAGCTACCAGTGTCCTCTTCTCCCCAGTTTATTATTATAGAGGAAAGCTACCAGTGTTCTCTTCTCCCCAGTTTATTATTATAGACACGCTCAGAGCTGAGATGACTTCTAGGTATAGAGGAAAGCTACCAGTGTCCTCTTCTCCCCAGTTTATTACTATGGACACGATCAGAGCTAAGATGTCTTCTAGGTATAGAGGATAGCTACCAGTGTTCTCTTCTCAGTTTATTATTATAGACACGATCAGAGCTGAGATGACTTCTAGGTATAAAGGAAAGCTACCAGAATCCTCTTTTCCCCAGGACCTACCTTCTTAAAGTTGCTGCAGGGACCCCCATATTCAATCATTTGGTAGCATCTTGATGCTGCGTGAGCAGGTGATATTTGAATGTATCTGTATGGTGGGCCCCTAAAATAAATGGTGGGCCCTAGGTACCCAAGTCTGACACTGATCATAGTAATGCGCTTACAGAGTTAATCTGCAGTGTAAAGCAGGACAAACAATGTCTCTACATCAGTTCATGAAGCTGACACAGAGACACTTACTGTTCCTGAGTGCACAGAGCATGGCATGGCGGCGTTACACTGTGTCAGTGTCTGTGAGGGTAAATATTCAGGTTTATCTGCAGAGCTGAGGGAGTAGAACTCTGCATCAGAACTGGGGGTTCAGCACTGGAAATGAGGGGTTCACTTCACACCCAAAACACATATTACTGACAGCACAGTCATTTCTCACCTAAAGTCATAGTTTCCGCAGAAGTCACATCCTCTACATGTCACTTGCAAGTTGCATGCAGAGGAATGAAATCCCGACTCCTGTGGCACCGGACATTAAAGCTTCTCTGCTGGTCGCTAGGCAAGCCAATCATGCTGATTGGCCAGACCAGCGCCCAGCAGCCAGACAACATAGAGTGAGTTAGCTAGTTGGAACACCACTGGGTGCAGCACTAGCTACTGATGATATACTGAGTAAAGGGGGTCCCCGAGGACAGGACAGAGGAAGCAGGGTGCTGGAAAACAGAGCCTGAGCCCCGGACAGGGACTCAAGACAGGAGCGAGAATTAAGTGTAATTAGAAGGCGGGGCCTTTTGTCTAAGATCGGGCCCCCTTCCTTCAGGGGCCCCATAGCAGCTGCGTGCTCTGCCTCATTTTTTGCACAACCGTTGACTACAATGGGTATGTGGTCCAGAGATAGTTTTGTATTGACAGAAATTTTCCCCTATCCACAGAACATCTGGGACCACCACTAATCACGAGAACTGGATCCTGTGTCCCCTTACGAATGAAGTGGCAGGTCGAGCATGCACATAGCTATTCTGTTCACTCTATGGGACTGCTAGAGATAGCCGAGTACAATGCTCAGTTATTTCCAGAAGTCCCATAGACATTGAATAAAGCAGAAGGGAACATGGTTGACCTACCATTCCATTTCTTTGGGGACACAGTATCCCCATTCTCATGATCATGGGGGAACATTCAGTCACCACCGATCAGATACTTATCCCCTATTCTGTAGGTTGGTGATAAAAAAAATAAGCTGAGCTATAAAACCAAGAAAGGCCATCACTATCTGATTAGCAAGGGTCCAACACCCTGCACCCCCATCCAGTTGACTATGAAGATTCATAAAGAGGCTCAGACACACCACTACTTAATATACAATGACTTCATTAACTTCAAGGTATCAAATATACAGTAGATGTTCTCTTAGAAGTCAGGGCACTGGTCTTAAATTTGGTCCTATTGATGATGGGCCTTTGACTCATGAAGAGTCGGCCTTCAGCACTCAGGAGAGGAAAAACCCTCAGTGGAGGAAACCTTTAGAGAACCATGGCTGAAGGACTGCCTTTCCCCTAGGAAGTAGAGGAAAACTATGGCATGTGACAAGGAAGGTAGATTTTTCCTTGAATCAGTGGTGCGTTGACGTCTGCAGAGACCAAACCGGGTATCTGCCTTTTGATGCAGCAGGAAACTCACTTCTTCAGTGAATACATCTGACTGTGGAAAGACCGCTGAATGTAAAGTCCAGTGGTTATTGCAGAGACCAAGCCTGGAATCTGCCTTTGATGCAGCAGGAAAATCACTTCTTTAGTGAATACGTCTGACTGCAGAAAGTCCGGTAGGTGAGTGCAGAGACCGAGTACGGAATCTGCCTCTTGCTGAAGCGCAGGTTATCTGATTCTGACACGGTGGCCACCATGTCATTGACTTGAGGTAGAGTCATCCATCACCTCTAGCTGTGTCCCATATTCATTGCCAGGACACAGTGAGACCCCTGCTCTGGTACAGTGATCTGCAGATGAAAAAAATATAACTAATTATGACTGAACATGGAGCAGTGGAAAATTACATGCAAGTGACATACAATTTACTCCCGATCACTGTGGGTCACTGTAATCCTTTTAACTGTATTAAACGTCGGCCCATATTTCTAACAGCGATACCAACGTTTATCAATGTCATTGACTGTTATAGTGGTTGTTCTTGTTCTGGGACCCACTGCTGTATCCAACATAAACAGAATACACCTTGAGTTATAATTGTGGGCTGATTTATTTTCATATATCTTTATAAGGTTTGGAGCTCAGTTTTCCCAATACCAATCGCCAAAACCCCTGCTTTCTTGCACACTTCCATAGTTAAAATTCTGGGATCCATTGCGCAAGGTGATCTACATATGAAGGTCAATGGGAGTTCCCCTTAGTTGTGACTGCAGGCAGTTAGAATTTTATCATACTTATGTGCCATGTATCAGTCAATTTGGATGATTTTCCACTAATGGCCTCCTCTCTTCTCATCTTCGTTGACAATTTAAAACCTAAATTATTCTGTGTCCTCACTCTGGTGTCTCCAGAACTTGGCATTACGTCTGTTATTATTTTGAGCTCCTGTCATAAATCACCATCACAAATCACAAATAACTCATAATAAGTATAAATAGAGAATAAAGTTACGTTAAAACCAAGCCCACCATTGTTTTTCTTGTGAAATTCTCAATAAGTTTGATGTGTCACATGACCCTCTTCCCATTGAAAACATTAATGTTGGATCCAAAATGGCCGACTTCAAAATGGCCGCCATGGTCCCCACCCATCTTGAAAAGTTTCCCCCCTCCCATACACTAATGTGCCACAAACAGGAAGTTAATATCACCAACCATTCCCATTTTGTTTAGGTGTATCCATATAAATGGCCCACCCTGTACATATACATATATTATCACATGGGAAGACATTATTACAATCAGTAAATGAAAATGATCAAACTTAGAAAAGTCACTGGTTACTTACTGATGCCTAAAAGTCTGTGGGTTTCAGACCAGTACATGGGTCAGCAGTTATAATCTAGGTTTGGGTATAGACTGCAGCTTTGGTGATGTAGAGGATCCAGGTCTGTTTCGGTAATATCAGGCTTCTGGTCAGGGCGATCTCTTCGCTCATCATAGACTCGACATGTCATGAAAGACATGGAGTCGCTAATTGAGTTTTTTGGGAAAGTCTGTGATCCTGCTATTCTGCAGGCAGGATATTAGATGGTCTCTCATCACATTGTGCAGGAAGACTGTGGTGGGTTCACCGTCATCTGCCAGAAACTCAAAGGTAAATGCTATAGCGACCATACATGAACATTGAGAAATTTTAGATGTTTTTGTGACGCCTAGATGCCTAAGATAAGGCGATAGGGACTGCGGAGGTGGAGTAAAGGAAGGGGGTTAATGGAAATGCTGCAGCTAGAGGAGCCGTGTGTCCTTGAGGGGGTGTTAGGTTGCTGGAGGCTGCTATAAAGGCCTTAGTATGTTACTGTAAGCCCCTCCCCCCCTGCGTCCTGGTTGGCTATGGTAAATGGTGGTGGCCAAGGCAATAAGAATGTGGTGCGAAGGAGAGGACGGCCTCTTTCTCTGGCACCTTATCTGAAAGCATTTCAGCTCAGGCTAGGTATGGCTGCAGAACAAGAGCTTATGGCAGCCCATTTACAAGAGCCAGCCTTCCTAACCTGCCTCCTGGTGGGTTTACAGGCCTCTGCTACCCA
This sequence comes from Rhinella marina, assembly GCA_900303285.1. Lineage (NCBI taxonomy): Eukaryota > Metazoa > Chordata > Amphibia > Anura > Bufonidae > Rhinella > Rhinella marina. The sequence goes on from ONZH01005270.1 coordinate 14,789, forward strand.
TGCTTCTTCCCCTATGGCCACCCTCCCTTCATTGCCTCCCACAGCTCCCTTGTCTGTCACTGCATTGGTTACCAGTGGCAGGAGGACAGCTCGCGCTACCCGCCCACCGGATCGTTTGAGCCCCTCTCTCCCTGTCTTACCTGCATGCCCATCTGCACGCTCCAGGAACCGCAGGAATGAGATTCATAGCGCGCCGCCTGGCCTGTCCTCAGCGCTGCTGGCGGCACGCTCGGTGGCTACGCCCCCCGCCCCTGCAGTTACAGCGTGAGGTCAGGATCCCTGTACTTCCCTGTCCGCGCTGCCACACATGCTCCCCGCATCCGCCATAATGGGGAACGCTGCAGCAGCCCCCTCCTCTGCTGAGGACTCAAATATTAATGAAAATTGGCCTGACCACTCTTGGCACCAGCCCACTACTGTTTTGCCCCCACCTCCTATTATTTCATACTCAGAGGTGGCTTTATCCCCTGTGCCCCAGATGTTGCATGAGCCCCAGCCTGTACTTGGCCCTTTGCAGAGAGCGATTGCCGATATGCCTCTTATTCACCACACTGTCTGCCGTTCTTCTCCTCACACTCGGTCGCGGTCTCCTGCTGTATCTGACCGCCGACACCGGCACAGATCGGTATCTCACCGGCATCGCTGTTCCCGCCATGACTCCAAAGCTTCTAGGCGCAGTTACAGGTAAAGATCTTCCAGATGGAGGTCTCCCTCCTCATCCGAAGTGAGCTCCTGTGGTTCCGGTTCGAGCAGGTCCCGCTCTCGCAGTCGTCGAGACTCTAGGCATGCGGCCAATAGGTCGTCCCGCGTGGCTATACCGGTCAGCGCGGTCCCGAGCACGGATCCTCCAGTTCCCGTACAGGACCCTCCAGTGACGTCGGCGACCAGTGAATTTAACTTCACGGGGGCGTCGTCAGTAGCATCAGGCTTAGTACCCGCCCTTAAAGCGTTATTGTCCCAGGTGGACCCTAGCTCTGCTCCCGTAGCGCTCCCTCCAGCTAAACCTGTTCCACCTTCCAGAGCCCAGTGACCATAAGGAGTCATTTTTCTGCGGGCTGAGCCCTTTAGGTTCTCATTTAGATGACGAGGTATGAATAAGATATGGGCAAACCAGTATGTCGATATCTGGTCTTTAATATCTGTCGACCAACACACGGTCGATAAGGAACGCCGGACGAATGCTGAGAGATTCATAGATCGTAGACCCAAAGTGGCCCATACTGTAGGTAACTGCTTGCAGGTATTTGCAGTCTTAGGTTACATTATGTCCTTAAGACACCCAAAGCAGTCGGCCGACCTCTGTGTATATGGATTCAATTTATAGTTCATTCAAATTTCACGGCGGATCAGCATGTTGGCGCTGACGAAGAATTTCGTCGATGCTTAGCACTAAATACGGAGATAGGCTGGGGGGTTAAGGCGACAGACTTATGGCTTCGTCCACCATTACACAGGGACCAGTGGCTATGCGTAGACCAGGAGCCTGCTGGCTTTACAGTGAGGGACACTGTAAATTTTTTGCCTTGTGTAAGTACAGGCATGAATGTTCAGCCTGTGGAGGTTCCCATCCGGCAATTCGTTGCCCCCCGTAATCCACCGAATCCCAAACCCACAGCTCCCTCTAGTAGGAAAGATGCCAGTGAACGTAGCCGCGATGTCCAGTTGGCTAGACAGGTATCCCAATAAGCAGGCAGCCGCTCAACTACGCAATGGCTTTACATTTGTTTGTTTTTTTACCATTTTATTTCATTCGCCAGCCTTCAGAAGCGAACAATTTGAAGTTGGCTAGGGACAACCCGGACGTTTTGCGGGAAAAATTATATAAAGAAGTGGCTTAAGGTAGGATAGTGGGCCCGTCCCCCCCCCTTTCTAACATCTGCGTCTCCCCTTTAAATGTAATTCCAAAAAGGGAGCCTGGTAAATTTCGCCTCATCCAACATTTGTCTTTCCCCAGAGGCTCTTACGTTAATAATGGCATTAAAGAAGACGCCTCGGTCTCGTATGTGCCTTTCGATAGAGCAGTTGTCCTAGTTCGGTCGGCAGGCAAAGGGGCATTATTAGCTAAATCTGACACTGAAGCTGTGTTTCTCCTGCTTCCCGTACACCCTGAATGTTATCATCTTTTGGGTTGTATGCTTGACGGTTTGTATTTTTACGATGCCTGCTTGCCGATGGGCTGCTCCATGTCATGTCATTTTTTCGAACTGTTCAGTACGTTTTTAGAATGGGTGGTACGATATGAAACGGGTTCCCACTACATCATCCATTATCTGGATGATTTCCTTTTTATCTCTCCCGGAGGTTCTCCGCAATGTCAGTTTCTGCTTGATACGTTTCGTTTTTTCATGGGCCTGTTCGGCGACCCTTTATCCGAAGACAAGACAGTCGGCCCCGCCACAGTGATTACATTTTTGGGTATTGACATAGATACCTATTTGATGGTTTTTCGCATCCCGGAGGACAAATTGTTCAACTTGTTAGACTTAATTGAAGGTTTCTGTACTGTTAAAGGGGTTATCCATGTAACAGTTGCAGCAAATGCAGAGTTTACTCGGCTTGATGTAGTTTTTTGCATGCCGTATTATGCCCATGGGTCGGGTTTTTTCTTGTCGCTTATCTTAGTCAACATGCGTAAAACACCCCGAGCACCGCATCCGCCTGACTAAACCTCTGAAGTTAGATTTACAAGTTTGGAGGGAATTTTTACGAAACTACAATGGCCATATGTGCTACCAGAGCTAGGAACTCTGGCTTATGCTCCAACATTACCCTCTTGGAGTTATACCCCATAGTCGTGGCAGTTCATATATGGGGTCATGAGCTACAAAACAAACGGGTGTGTTTTTGGACAGATAACCTGTCGGTAGTTTACTGTATTAATAAGTTAACTTCGTCCTCCCCTCCGGTTTTAGCCCTACTCCGCAGCTAGTCCTACGCTGCTTGGAACTTAATGTGCGGTTCAGTGCGCGCCACGTTCCAGGTGTGTATAATGCTGCGGCTGATGCTCTCTCTTGGTTTCGTTGACAGGAATTTCGGACCATCTTGCCGGAGGTGGCCCTGGAAGGCCGTCCATGCCCGCCGCACCTCTGGAATTTAGTGACCAATGTCTGATGTCCTTGGTGAGATCTTCGGTTACCCCTGCAACTTGGTCCTGACATGGTAAGGCATGGGCTGAATGGTGGGCATGGGCTGCTGCCGCAGCTCGAAACGTCTTCCCGGCTGCCTGCTTAGAGGTGACCATTTCTTACCTATTATGGTTGCGAGAGACTGGGGTTTCTGCCATTGTAGCGCAGCGCCGGTTTTCAGGAGTAGGATTCACTTTCAAACTGCGTGGCTGGTCCGATGTAACGCACCATTTTGTTATTTGCCAGGCCCTTAAGGGTTGGCATAAAGAGTATGTTCGGCGGGAGCATAGGTGTCTGGTGTCTTATTAATTGTTTATGTGCCATTTTGCCGTCGGTCTGCTCATCAGCGTCAGAAGCCTGTTTATTCCGTACAGCCTTTTATTTAGCGTTTTTCGCAGCCCTCCGGATCAGCGAACTAGTTTCACAGTCGCGCCAGTGGCGGTTTATTGTTAGAGGACATAGTACATAGTCCCATTCGTCTCACTGCCTGTGTATTCGCCGTTCAAAAACAGACAATCTTGCTAAGGGAACTTGGCTGCCCCTGTATAAGGATGATGACCCAGTAAGTCCCCACGCGTCTGTGCATGTAGAATATTTACCATCCCGGGCCCAGGGTGCCCCCTTTTTCCTCCACACATATGGTACCCCTCTCATGCGTTTTCAGTTCCAGTTGGTTTTTCGACATTGTTTACTGTGTCTATTGCCTTTATGTGTCTATATGTGGATGCTGTAACAGAAAATCTTGACATATTATTAGGCCCAGTGGCAAGTATGAAAGCTAGAGATGAGCGAATCTATTCGTTAAATCGTATTGAATCTTGGAAATTTTTAGCTGCGAAGCGAATCCGAATATTAGGTGATTCGCTTCGGCTTTGTACGCATTCGATACGTAGTTTATCCTATAAATTATACGCTATTGCTACGTATAAGTTACTGTTGCATACGAATTAAATTTATTTGCAAAATTTTACTGTTAGTTCATTTATCGTGTGCAAAAGCCCTGGAAGAAAGCGGTTACCTGACCTAGTGGGCAGGGCTTGCTCTGATTGGCTCAGGCTCGGTAAGCCAGTGTCGCATCACTTCTGCTGCGACTGCTGAGACGAGCAGAAGCACTATGTGTGAAGTCCTGAGACCTGTTTTGTGAAAATTGGGGTGTAATTGCTCTGGGAATCCATATGCAAGTGCAGGGCCAGTTCAGGGCTAGTAATTAATCAGGCAGGGAGAGAGAGACAGGGAGAGATAGGGAGAGACAGGGAAATACAGGGACAAAGACCTGCTGCAGGGCCACAGAGTGAATTGAAAAATGTCTGGAATGGATAAGCAAAAGGGGTCCAGTTCCAGCCAGACCTCGAGCTCTAAAAAAAAGGAGAAGGTGGCACAGGGCAGAAGTGCCAAAGGACCTGTAGCCGGAGCATCTACTAGTAGTATTCGCAATACTTGGCCGTTGTTCCACCAGGCTAACCCACCAAGGCGCAAAATTGTAGTGAAGGAGAAAGTGGATGAGGTAGTGGAATGGATGGCACGCTCATCTCAGTCTCAGCCGAATGATCTGCTGTCATCTACTGATACAGTATCCATATGAAGCCAGAAGTCAGACTCAGAGCGTTCCTCCTGCTCCACCATTCCTCTCTAGCAAAGCCCGTCATTTTCGTAGGCACTTTGTATGCTTATGCGTACGTGTTCAAAGAGGTTGCGTACCTTTTTCCTGAACATTCGTTATTAGTGCGCAAATGTTCGCTAAAAGCCATATAATTACGTATATTTTGTACGCAAATTCAACAAATCTATTTGTCGAATATACGAATCTTAGGAAAAGTTCGGTGAATGTTTGGCGAATAAAATTTTGCATGATTCGCTCATCTCTAATGAAAACCACATAGTTTTAGTTTGTTTTAAAAAAATTCTAAAAAACACTGATTTAACATAAAAAAACTTGATTGAAATAGCAGGTAATCTTTTGATGACTCATTCCCTTTAAATGATGGTTCACCATAGGTAAACTCACATTTAACAACATACAGCTTGCTTTCCACCATATAGTAATACCTAAGGTTTAGAATGTGTCTGCCATCTAGTGCTCCAAGACGGAAATCCTAGACAATGCCTAGCATTTCATACAACACATGTCCTAAAAAGTATAATTTTAAAGTTGTATATATTGCTTCAAATTTATTATAAAGGCAAACATGGATGATTCTTTTGGTTCAAGTTATTAGACATGATTTAAACAAAACAATCAATCTCTTCTCTTATTGATTGTTTTGTTTAAATTTTCTATTGTTCTATGTTATGCATTAACCCCTTGGCGACAATGGACGTACCGGTACGTCATGGGCGCGAGGTACTTAGCGCAACAGGGCGTACCGGTACGTCATGCATGTTAACCCCCGCTGCTCAGTGCAGCGGGGTTAACATGCTTTGATGGCGGCTGTTAGACACAGTCAGCCATCCATAGTGAAGGCCTCGGGGGGTGCCGTGCCACCCCCCATAATGGCGATCGCTGTGAATGGCTGGTCTATTCAGACCAGCCATTCACAGCAGGCTCCGTGTACTCGGCGGGGATAGCGCTATTCTAGCGAATCCCCGCCGAGTGTCAGTATTTAGGGGGAGGTCAGGGTGTCCCCCCCGCCCCCTTGATTGGCTGTGGGCAGATGGGTGGCGGGGGAGACTTGCAATGTGCGGGCGGCTGCCGCGAGTGCCGCCCGCAATAATCTTTCAGGATGGCCGAGCGGTATTCAAGCAGAGTATCAGCATACAGCTGATACTCTGCTTGAAACTGCTGACATCGGTGCTGGCACCGATGTCAGCAGTTTAACCCCTTCCATGCCGCGGTCCGTAGGGACCGCTGTATGGAAGGGGTTAACAGGGAGGGAGCGCTCCCTCCCTCTCCCATCGGCGCTGCGGTGCGCTGGCAGCGCCGATGGTGTGGGCAGATGAGAGGGAGGAAGCTCCCTCTCCCTTCCATCGGGACGCTGCTCTGCTGTGGCAGCGTCCCGATGGTTACCATGGCAACCAGACGCTTTCGTCTGGCTTGCCATGGAAGCCTGTTCAAGCTCCTGCTAAAGGCAGGAGCTTGAACAGGCTATAAGAAAATACACTGCAGTACACTATACAGTGTACTGCAGTGTATTGTAAAATACCAGACCACTGGTTCTTGAAGAACCAAGTGGATCTGAGTCAAGAAAGTGGAAAAAAAAAAGTTAAAAAAAGTTCAAAAAAAAAGTTAAAAAATTGATTAAAAATAAAAAACCACACAATACATAAACATGTTAGGTATCGCCACATCCGTAACAACCCGCTCTATAAAAATATTACATGAGATAGCCCCCCAGGCGAATGCTGTAAAAAAAAATAAAAAAAACTATGCCAAAATAGCCATTTTTTCCCTCTTCCCTCACAAAAAGTGTAATAGCAGGCGATCAAAAAGGCATATTTACTCCAAAATGGTATCAATTCAACCGTCATCTTGTCCCGCAAAAACTGTACCCTACCTGACAATCTCCTGAAAACTGAAAAAAATATGGCTCTCTGAAAATGGCAACACAAAAAAAAATATTTTATTCTGTTCAAAAATGCATCTAATGTGTAAAACTTTCCAACAATAAAAAAGTTGGACATATTGGGTATCGCTGCGTCCGTAACAACCTGCTCTATAAAAATATTACATGAGATGGCCCCCCAGGCGAATGCTGTAAAAAATTTTTAAAAAAAACTATGCCAAAATAGCCATTTTTTCCCCTCTTCCCTCACAAAAAGTGTAATAGCAGGCGATCAAAAAGGCGTAATTACCCCAAAATGGTATCAATTCAACCGTCATCTTGTCCCGCAAAAACTGTACCCTACCTGAGACAATCGCCCGAAAACTGAAAAAAATATGGCTCTCTGAAAATGGCAACACAAAAAAAAATATTTTATTCTGTTCAAAATGCATCTAATGTGTAAAACTTTCCAACAATAAAAAAGTTGGACATATTGGGTATCGCTGCGTCCGTAACAACCTGCTCTATAAAAATATTACATGAGATGGCCCCCCAGGCGAATGCTGTAAAAATTTTTTTTAAAAAACTATGCCAAAATAGCCATTTTTTCCCCTCTTCCCTCACAAAAAGTGTAATAGCAGGCGATCAAAAAGGCGTCATTACCCCAAAATGGTATCAATTCAACCGTCATCTTGTCCCGCAAAAACTGTACCCTACCTGAGACAATCGCCCGAAAACTGAAAAAAATATGGCTCTCTGAAAATGGCAACACAAAAAAAAATATTTTATTCTGTTCAAAATGCATCTAATGTGTAAAACTTTCCAACAATAAAAAGTTGGACATATTGGGTATCGCTGCGTCCGTAACAACCTGCTCTATAAAAATATTACATGAGATGGCCCCCCAGGCGAATGCTGTAAAAATTTTTTAAAAAAACTATGCCAAAAATAGCCATTTTTTTCCCTCTTCCCTCACAAAAAGTGTAATAGCAGGCGATCAAAAAGGCGTATTTACCCCAAAATGGTACCAATGAAAACCTCACCTCATCCTGCAAAAAATGAGCCCCCACATAAGACAATAGCTCAAAAAAATAAAAATCAATGGCTCCCGCAAACCACTCCATCAAAATCTGTGTTGTAAAATCCATATGGCGCTCCTTCTGTTCTGAGTCCTGCCATGTACCCCCACAGCAGTTTACCACAACATATGGGGTGTTGCCGTATTCAGGAGAAAATGGGTAACAAATTATGGGGGGCTTTTCTCCTGTTACCCCTTATGCAAATAAAAAAAATTGGGGCTAAAGCAACATTTTATTGGAAGAAAAAAAATTTTCATTTTCACAGCCAAGTGTTTCCAAATTCCGTAAAATGCTTAGGGGGTCAAAGTGGTCAGTACCCCCTTAATATATTCTTTGAAGGGTGTAGTTTCAAAAATGGGGTCACTTTATGAGGGTTTCCACTGTAGGGGTACGTCAGGGTCTCTCAATTACAAAATGGTGCCTAAAAACTATTCTAGCAAATTTTGCCTCCAAAATCCGTATGGCGCTCCTTTCCTTCTGACCACTGCCACAAACCCATAGAGACGTTTACCACCACATATGGGGTATTTCTGTAAACTGCAGAATCAGAGCAATGTAAATTGAGGTTTAGTTTGCTGTTAACCCTTGCTATGTTGCAAGAAAAAAAATATTAACATGAATAATCTACGAAAAAAGTGAAATTTTGAAATTTCACCTCCATTTTCCATTAATTCTTGTGGAACACCTCAAGGGTTAACAAAGTTTGTAACAGCAGTTTTTTATAATTTGAGGGGTGTAGTTTCTAAAATGGGGTCATTTATGGTGGGTTTCATTATGTAAGCCCCTCAAAATCACTTTATATCTGCATTGGTGCTAAAAAAAAATGGTTTTGGAAAATTTGGTGAAAATTTGAAAAATGGCTTTTAAACTTCTAAGCCTCCTAACGTCCTAAAAAAGTAAAATGACGTTTACAAAATGATGCCAACATAAAGTAGACATATGGGGAATGTAAAATAATAACTATTTTTGGAGGTATTACGGTGTATTTTGAAAGTAGAGAAATTGAAATTTGGAAATTTGGAATTTTCAGAATTTTTGGTAAATTTGGGATTTTTTCATAAATAAGGGTGAAATATATTGACTCAAATTTATGACTGTCATGAAGCACAATGTGTCACGAGAAAACAATCTCAGAATGGCCTGGATAAGTAAAAGCGTTCCAAAGTTTTTACCACATAAAGTGACACATGTCAGAATTCAAAAATTTGGCCCAGACATTAAGGCCAAAATGGGCTCTGTCCTCAAGGGGTTAAAATAAAATAGTAAATAAATAAATAAATAAATAAAAAAAAGTTATTAGACATGATAATAACTGATTTACTTTTAAACAAAAATGGTTTACGTTATTAATGAAGTTGGCACATATTATGACTTCCCTTAGCAATGACAAAAACATATAATAAATACATGTACACGACATACATGTTTCAGATGAATTGTTAAAATAAGCTGTGATATGTGTATACATGAGTGACAACACTATATCAGAACCTTATATGACTTGCATCTGCCGTTTTTTAGAAGTTTTCACCTTTGCATGCCAAATTTCGATTTCCCAGCTGGTCGACAGAGACTACAGTAGTTCTTATGATGTCTGCCCATAGATACTGATATATAATACTGATTGCTAGTTCTCTGCTACACCAAGGAGCACCATATAGTACATTACAGAGAAGTACTGATCAGTATAGATGTGAATAAAGCACATGATGGGAGATATAACACCTTAGCCTCATTCACACGTCCGTGTCCGTGCTCAAATCCATGAGCAAGTGGTCAGTGATGCATCCGTGAAGCTGTCCGTGAAGGATCCGTGTTGGGTCCGTGTGTCCATTTTTTGCTGTCCGTGTTGCATCCGTGTTTCACTGACACTGAACAATTGAATTGAAATAATTTTCAAAGCATCTCTTAATGATCCGTGAAACACGGATGCAACACGGATAGCATTCGTGGTTTTCATGGACCCATAAACTATAATGGACGTGATGGATCCGTGAACACGGACAAAATAGAGCATGCATCAGTGCTAAAAAACGGACCCGCAGACAGTGCTAAAACACTTTAGCACTGAACAGGTACAACACGGACGTGTGAATGAGCCTTTAGGGCTCTTGCAGATGATCGTGAGACACGCACGTCTCAAGCCAGGGCTCGCGATGCGGGAGACGTGCGTGTCTCACGTTCGTTTGCAAGGGCCTTACTCTCTCCTCTTCCCGTTCACATCTCTGTGCAGCTTTATGGGATGACATAATTTTATCCTTCTGTATGATATATTTGGCATAACTTTTTTTCACAAACATTTTTCAGACCACTTCTTGGTCAGCTTCATTTAGACCAACTTTATTACTACAATTTTAGCAAAATGTGGAGCAATTTAAGCTACAGTACATCCCTTTCTGTTAAATTACACCACTTGTCATCTAAGCCACACCCTTGCCTAGTGGAGTGCAAAAAGTATGGCACAATTATGCCTTGTGAACTCCCAACTCCAACAGCCGCATATTGCGGATCTGCAAAACACGGATAGCGGTCCCTGTGCGTTCCGCAATTTGTACTCCTCCACTACAATTTTGCGCCTTGGTGGTTTAGCCTGGTGGAACAGTGGCCAACTATTGCAAATTCTACAAGTAGAAACTCCGGCTACAGGTCCTTTGGCACTGCTGCCCTATGCCACTTTCTCCTTTTTTTTGGAGCTTGAGGTCTGGCTGGAACCCTTTTGCTTTTCCATGCCAGACATTTTTCACTTGACTGTGGCCCTGCAGCAGGTCTTTGTCCCTGTCTCTCTCCCTATCTCTCTCCTTGTATCTCTTCCTGCCTGATTAATTACTAGCCCTGCACTGGCCCTGCACTTGCCCTACACTAGCCCTGCAGTATCCCTGATATGTGCAATATGGATTCCCAGAACAATTACACCCCAATTTTAACAAAACAGTTCTCTATCTCTCAGAACTTCACAGACAGTGCTTCCGCTCGTCTCAGCAGTCGCAGCATAACTGATGCGCCATTGGCTTACTGAGCCTGAGCTAATCAGAAATAGCCCTTCCCACTAGGTCAGGTGACTGCTTTCTTCCCAGGCTTTATGGCGCTCGAATAACGAACAGTGAAGTTTGCTAATTAACTGAATTCGTACGAGTCAGCGTATAAAGTAACTTATACATAACATTAGCGTACAATTTATCGGACAAGTACGTAGCGATTGCGTAGAAAGCTTTAAGAACATTTTCGAATCTAACGAAGCGAATCTCAAAAAATCCGGATTCACTTCGCAGCAGAAAATTTCCGAGATTCAGATCGAATCTACGAAGCGGCGAATTGATTCGCTCATCTCTAGTCTCATTCATGTTAGAAACACAAATCTAACCAAAAGTCATACCTACTATACCTTAGGTACTATGCTTCAATAAACGTGCCAGTTTAAGTACTGCTTCTCGCTAGGGGTATATCTGTCAGTCTTGTATAATGTCCATAGTGGTGGTCCATTTTAGATACGGTCACCTTGACATTGTAGTTTCTACCTACTTATGTAAGAGATCTTGCAGTCTTTAAAAAACAATCCAAATAGTATTGCTATCTAGAGGCTATTATGAAGTAACATTGAGTCATACTAAGAAGTTTCATAGATTTGCATGCGCAGTAGTGGGATGTTTTTGCTTAATTATTTCAGGAAGTACGCTTGGGTTTGAACAGCTACTTGGTTATCTTGGCAGAACATCTGCTTTTAACATAATAGCCTTCTTTCATATATTTTCACACCTATTTCATTATGGTACATGGCACACCTATAATATTATTATATAATATAGTGATAAAATGTGGATACTTTCATAAATTGCTGTGCTGAGGTTAATTAGAAGACATATTTCAGCAGGAGAGGTAAATGAACACGTGTATAGTTTCTGAGCACATCTAGTTCGTTCTTCATTGTATTAAAACACATCCTAAACATAAGAAATGTCCATGTGACCAGTGTATATTGTATAATACATTTCATTTCATTATGATGGAGTGTGCATATGAAAAAGACATGATGTCTGGATAGCTGCATTTCAGATAGGACACGGGGCTACCTAAATCTGCATGTTCTGACCATAATGTGCTGAACTTGTGCAAATGTACCTTATAGAATCTCCCAGTGCGTGCACTCAGGTACACATAGGGGAACATTTATTAAACACCCTACTCCAGTTTTCTGGTGTCAGAAAGTTGCAAATTTCAGCACAAGGCTCATTTGTGCAGAACATTTAATTGTGGCACATCATATAAAATTCCGGCCTAAATAAATTCCCTCCATAGACTTTAATGGACAACTGTATTTCAGCATTCAGTGGCATATGTCTGCCTATTCATTTGACCTAAGGCCCATTGCACATCATGGCTGGCAAAGTATTTGTTTTTCATATGTGTTGCCATGTGTATATGTAATGTAATGATGATGGGGACAATAACATTAAGGCCGGTGGTGTAATTTAACAGTTCTATACTTAAGATAACCGATAGATTCAAACAAATAATGTGACAGATGCAACTAGCACACAATTTAAATGCATAGTTACCAACTGTCCCAAATTTGGCGGGACTGTCCCTGATTTTCAGAGACAGTCCTGGCAAATTTGCACTGTCCCAGACTGAAAATGCCCTGATTTTAACAACTGAAATCCTGGTAAGTATGTAAATGCCTATTAAGCTCTGATTGTGAACAGTCTCTCTAAACACTATTCCATTGTCAGGGGGCAACAACAGCAACGCAAATCATTATACAAATATGTAGATATATATATATATATATATATATATATACAGTACAGACCAAAAGTTTGGACACACCTTCTCATTCAAAGAGTTTTCTGTATTTTCATGACTATGAAAATTGTAGATTCACACTGAAGGCATCAAAACTATGAATTAACACATGTGGAATTATATATTTAACAAAAATGTGTGAAAAAACTAAAAATATGTCTTATATTCTAGGTTCTTCAAAGTAGCCACCTTTTGCTTTGATTACTGCTTTGCACACTCTTGGCATTCTCTTGATGAGCTTCAAGAGTAGTCACCTGAAATAGTATTCCAACAGTCTTGAAGGAGTTCCCAGAGATGCTTAGCACTTGTTGGCCCTTTTGCCTTCACTCTGCGGTCCAGCTCACCCCAAACCATCTCGATTGGGTTCAGGTCTGGTGACTGTGGAGGCCAGGTCATCTGGCGTAGCACCCCATCACTCTCCTTCTTGGTCAAATAGCCCTTACACAGCCTGGAGGTGTGTTTGGGGTCATTGTCCTGTTGATAATTAAATGATGGTCCAACTAAATGCAAACCAGATGGAATAGCATGCCCCTGCAAGATGCTGTAGTAGCCATGCTGGTTCAGTATGCCTTCAATTTTGAATAAATCCCCAACAGTGTCACCAGCAAAGCACCCCCACACCATCACACCTCCTCCTCCATGCTTCACGGTGGGAACCAGGCATGTAGAGTCCATCCGTTTACCTTTTCTGCGTCGCACAAAGACACGGTGGTTGGAACCAAAGATCTCAAATTTGGACTCATCAGATCAAAGCACAGATTTCCACTGGACTAATGTCCATTCCTTGTGTTCTTTAGCCCAAACAAATCTCTTCTGCTTGTTGCCTGTCCTTAGCAGTGGTTTCCTAGCAGCTATTTTACCATGAAGGCCTGCTGCACACAGTCTCCTCTTAACAGTTGTTGTAGAGATGTGTCTGCTGCTAGAACTCTGTGTGGCATTGACCTGGTTTCTAATCTGAGCTGCTGTTAACCTGCGATTTCTGAGGCTGGTGACTCGGATGAACTTATCCTCCGCAGCAGAGGTGACTCTTGGTCTTCCTTTCCTGGGGCGGTCCTCAAGTGAGCCAGTTTCTTTGTAGCGCTTGATGGTTTTTGCGACTGTACTTGGGGACACTTTCAAAGTTTTCCCAATTTTTCGCACTGACTGACCTTCATTTCTTAAAGTAATGATGGCCACTCATTTTTCTTTACTTAGCTGCTTTTTTCTTGCCATAATACAAATTCTAACAGTCTATTCAGTAGGACTATCAGCTGTGTATCCATCTGACTTCTGCCCAACACAATTCATGGTCTCAACCCCATTTATAAGGCACGAAATCCCACTTATTAAACCTGACAGGGCACACCTGTGAAGTGAAAACCATTTCAGGTGACTACCTCTTGAAGCTCATCAAGAGAATGCCAAAAGTGTGTAAAGCAGTAATCAAAGCAAAAGGTGGCTACTTTGAAGAACCTAAGAACCTAGAATATAAGACATATTTACAGCTGTTTCACACTTTTTTGTTAAGTATATAATTCCACATGTGTTAATTCATAGTTTTGATGCCTTCAGTGTGAATCTACAATTTTCATAGTCATGAAAATACAGAAAACTCTTTGAATGAGAAGGTGTGTCCAAACTTTTGGTCTGTACTGTATATATATATATATATATATATATATATATATATACACTCACAGGCCACTTTATTAGGTACACCTGTCCAACTGCTCGTTAACACTTAATTTCTAATCAGCCAATCACATGGCGGCAACTCAGTGCATTTAGGCATGTAGACATGATCAAGACAATCTCCTGCAGTTCAAACCGAGCATCAGTATGGGGAAGAAAGGTGATTTGAGTGCCTTTGAACGTGGCATGGTTGTTGGTGCCAGAAGGGCTGGTCTGAGTATTTCAGAAACTGCTGATCTACTGGGATTTTCACGCACAACCATCTCTAGGGTTTACAGAGAATGGTCCGAAAAATAAAAAACATCCAGTGAGCGGCAGTTCTGTGGGCGGAAATGTCTTGTTGATGCCAGAGGTCAGAGGAGAATGGGCAGACTGGTTCGAGCTGATAGAAAGGCAACAGTGACTCAAATTGCCACCCATTACAACCAAGGTAGGCAGAAGAGCATCTCTGAACGCACAGTACGTCGAACTTTGAGGCAGATGGGCTACAGCAGCAGAAGACCACACCGGGTGCCACTCCTTTCAGCTAAGAACAGGAAACTGAGGCTACAATTTGTACAAGCTCATCGAAATTGGACAGTAGAAGATTGGAAAAACGTTGCCTGGTCTGATGAGTCTCGATTTCTGCTGCGACATTCGGATGGTAGGGTCAGAATTTGGCGTCAACAACATGAAAGCATGGATCCATCCTGCCTTGTATCAACGGTTCAAGCTGGTGGTGGTGGTGTCATGGTGTGGGGAATATTTTCTTGGCACTCTTTGGGCCCCTTGGTACCAATTGAGCATCGTTGCAATGCCACAGCCTACCTGAGTATTGTTGCTGACCATGTCCATCCCTTTATGACCACAATGTACCCAACATCTGATGGCTACTTTCAGCAGGATAATGCGCCATGTCATAAAGCTGGAATCATCTCAGACTGGTTTCTTGAACATGACAATGAGTTCACTGTACTCAAATGGCCTCCACAGTCACCAGATCTCAATCCAATAGAGCATCTTTGGGATGTGGTGGAACGGGAAATTCGCATCATGGATGTGCAGCCGACAAATCTGCGGCAACTGTGTGATGCCATCATGTCAATATGGACCAAAATCTCTGAGGAATGCTTCCAGCACCTTGTTGAATCTATGCCACGAAGAATTGAGGCAGTTCTGAAGGCAAAAGGGGGTCCAACCCGTTACTAGCATGGTGTACCTAATAAAGTGGCCGGTGAGTGTATATATATACTATTGCAATTCACTTCCCTGGGTCTGGGTCTGGCATATGGCTTGCTGCTTTGTACCCCTTTATCTTGTAACTGTTCCTTTCTGAATTCAGCAGGTCACACTTTCTAGGTTTTTGCTGTTTTTTAGTCCAGGACACCTTAAGGATTCTCACTCTACTTCAGACCAGGACCCTTGGTGCTCACTCCTAAAACTTCCCCAACTGTCCCCTGCATTGTAGTTCAACCTCCTTCTTGCTGACACACTCCTTCTTGCTGACACACAGCACCTAGACACTTTAGCAGGGTCTGCATGCAGCTTCTCTAGGTGTTACATATGCTCAAAATGTATCTAAAAAAGTAAAGGTTGCAATATATATATATATATATATATATATATATATATATACAACCCCTGGAAAAAATTATGGAATCACCAGTCTCTGAGGATGTTCCTTCAGTTGTTTAATTTTGTTGAAAAAAAAAACGATCACAGACATGACAAAAAACTAAAGGCATTTCAAATGGCAACTTTCTGGCTTTAAGAAATACTAAAAGAAATCAAGAAAAATAATTGTGGTAGCCAGTAACAGTTCCATTTTTAGAACAAGCACAGGTAATAAATTATGGAATCACTCAATTCTGAGGAAAAAATCATGGAATGATGAAAAACAAACAAACAAAATAACACTCCAATAACACATCACTAGTACTTTGTTGCACCACCTCTGGCTTTTATAACTGCTTGCAGTCTCTGAAGCATTGACTTAATGAGTGACAAACAGTACTCTTCATTAATCTGGCTCCAGCTTTCTCTGATTGCTGTTGCCAGATCAGCTTTGCAGGTTGGAGCCTTGTCATGGACCATTTTCTTTAACTTCCACCACAGATTTTCAATTGGATTGAGATCCGGACTGTTTGCAGGCCATGACATTGACCCTATGTGTCTTTCTTCAAGGAATGTTTTCACAGTTTTTGCTCTATGGTAAGATGCATTATCATCTTGAAAAATGATTTCATCATCCCCAAACATCCTTTTCGATAGATGGGATAAGAAAAGTGTCCAAAATATCAATGTAAACCTGTGCATTTATTGAAGATGTAATGACAGCCATCTCCGCAGTATTTTTACCTGACATGCAGCCCCATATCATCAATGACTATGGAGATTTGCATGTTTTCCTCAGACAGTCGTCTGCATAAATCTCCTTGGAACGGCACCAAACAAAAGTCCCAGCATCATCACCTTGCCCAATGCAGATTCGAGATTCATCACTGAATGTGACTTTCATCCAGTCATCCACAGTCCACGATTGCCTTTCCTTAGCCCATTGTAACCTTGTTTTTTTCTGTCTAGGTGTTAGTGATGGCTTTCTTTTAGCTTTTCTGTATGTAAATCCCATTTCCTTTAGGCGGTTTCTTACAGTTCGGTCACAGACGTTGACTCCAGTTTCCTCCCATTTGTTCCTCATTTGTTTTGTTGTACATTTTCTGTTTTCAAGGCATATTGCTTTAAGTTTTCTGTCTTGACGCTTTGATGTCTTTCTTGGTCTACCAGTATGCTTGCCTTTAACCACCTTCCCATGTTGTTTGTACTTGGTCCAGGTTTTAGACACAGCTGACTGTGAACAACCAACATCTTGTGCAACACTGCGTCGTGATTTACCCTCTTTAAGGAGTTTGATAATCCTCTCCTTTTTTTCAATGGAAATCTCTGATGTTGGAGCCATGATTCATGTCAGTCCACTTGTTGCAACAGCTCTCCAAGGTGTGCTCACTCCTTTTTTCCTGGATACTAACGAGCAGATTAATTCTGATGCAGGTGTTATTGTTTTTAATGAAAATTTGCAGGGTGATTCCATATTTTTTCCTCAGAATTGAATGATTCCATAATTTATTCCCTGTGCTTGTTCTAAAAATGGAACTATTACTGGCTACCACAATTATTTTTCTTGATTTCTTTTAGTATTTCCTAAAGCCAGAAAGCTGCCATTTGAAATGCCTTTAGTTTTTTGTCATGTCTGTGATCTGTTTTTTTTTCCACAAAATTGCTGAAGGAACATCCTCAGAGACTGGTGATTACATAATTTTTGCCAGGGGTTGTATATACAATGGGCAAAAAAAGTATTTAGTCAGCCACCAATCGTGCAAATTCTCCCACTTAAAAAGATGAGAGAGGCCTGTAATTGATATCATAGGTGGACCTCAACTATGAGAGACAAAATGAGAAAACAAATACAGAAAATCACATTGTCTGATTTTTAAAGAATGTATTTGCAAATTATGGTGGAAAATAAGTATTTGGTCACCTACAAACAAGCTAGATTTCTGGCTGTCACAGACCCGTAACTTCTTCTTTAAGAATCTCCTCTGTCCTCCACTCATTACCTGTAGTAAAGGCACCTTGTTATCAGTATAAAAGACACCTGTCCACAACCTCAAACAGTCACACTCCAAACTCCACTATGGTGAAGACCAAAGAGCTGTCGAAGGACACCAGAAACAAAATTGTAGACCTGCACCAGGCTGGGAAGACTGAATCTGCAATAGGCAAGCAACTTGGTGTGAAGAAATCAACTGTGGGAGCAATAATTAGGAAATGGAAGACATACAAGACCACTGATAATCTCCCTTGATCAGGGGCTCCACGCAAGATCTCACCCCGTGGGGTCAAAATGATCACAAGAACTGTGAGGAAAAATCCCAGAACCACACAGGGGGACCTAGTGAATGACCTGCAGAAAGCTGGGACCAATGTAACAAATGATACCGTCAGTAACACACTACGCCGCCAGGGACTCAGATCGTGCAGTGCCAGACATGTCCCCCTGCTTAAGCCAGTACATATCCGGGCCCGCCTGAAGTTTGCGAGAGAGCATTTGGATGTTCCAGAAGAGTATTGGGAGAATGTCATATGGTCAGATGAAACCAAAGTAGAACTGTTTGGTAGAAACACAACTCGTCATGTTTGAGGAGAGTTAATGCTGAGTTGCATCCAAAGAACACCATACCTACTGTAAAGCATGGGAGTGGCAACATCATGCTTTGGGGCTGTTTCTCTGCAAAGGGACCAAGACGACTGATCCATATACATGAAAGAATGAATGGGGCCATGTATCGTGAGATTTTGAGAGCAAACCTCCTTCCATCAGCAAAGGCATTGAAGATGAAATGTGGCTGGGTCTTTCTGCATGACAATGATCCCAAGCACACCACCAGGGCAACGAAGGAGTGGCTTCGTAAGAAGCATTTCAAAGTCCTGGAGTGGCCTAGCCAGTCTCCAGATCTCAACCCCATAGAAAACCTTTGGAGGGAGTTGAAAGTCAGTATTGCCCAGCGACAGCCCCAAAACATCACTGCTCTAGAGGAGATCTGCATGGAGGAATGGGTCAACATACCAGCAACAGTGTGTGCCAACCTGAAGACATACAGAAAACGTTTGACCTCTGTCATTGCCAACAAAGGATATATAACAAAGTATTGAGATGAACTTTTGTTATTGACCAAATACTTATTTTCCACCATAATTTGCAAATACATTCTTTAAAAATCAGACAATGTGATTTTCCGAATTTGTTTTCTGATTTTGTCTCTCATAGTTGAGGTTTATCTATGATGTCAATTACAGGCCTCTCTCATCTTTTTAGGTGGGAAAACTTGCACAATTGGTGGCTGACTAAATACTTTTTTTCCCCACTGTATACAGTGCCTTGCGAAAGTATTCGGCCCCCTGGAACTTTTCAACCTTTTGCCGCATTTCAGGCTTCAAACAAAAAGATATAACATTTTAAATTTTTGGTGAAGAATCATTAAGTGGGTCACAATTGTGAAGTGGAATGAAATTTATTGGATCATTTAAACTTGTTTTGTAAAAATAAAACTGAAAAGTGGGGCGTGCAAAATTATTCGGCCCATTTATTTTCAGTTCAGAAAACTCATTCCAGAAGTTCATTGAGGATCTCTGAATGATCCAATGTTGTCCTAAATGACTGATGAAGATAAATAGAATCCACCTGTGTGTAATCAAGTCTCCGTATAAATGCACCTGCTCTGTGATAGTTAGGGTTCTGTTTAAAGCACAGAGAGCAACATTAAGACCAAGGAACACACCAGGCAGGTCCTTGATACTGTTGTGGAGAAGTTTAAAGCCGGATTTGGATACCAAAA
>ONZH01005271.1:0-228177 GCA_900303285.1 Rhinella marina
TCATTTAAAAAAAAATCCAACACTGCCGATTTCTTCGCAAAGGTAATGGCAATTTGCAGGTCACAACATGACCAAAGACAGCGCTACACAGCAATCTTTGGTGATGGGATGGCTGCATAGCCAAAGTAGCCATGTAGTCTTAAGGGGTTGTTCTACAAAAAATATTCTATTGTTTTCAACCCAGCCCCTGGATCGGAATGCCTTTGTAATTGCATGTAATTAAAAATTTAGAATAGCTACTGATACTCAATGAAAGGTATCTGTACAACGCGCTGTCCCCCAGGGTCGATCGTGTCCCAGGTTTATAGGAATACAGAGTGGTGTGGTGCAGCCTATATGTGTCACGGTGCTCCTACCTGGATACAGCAAGACCCCAGGCTTAGGCTCCGAAGCAAATAAAGGGGGGATTGTTGAGTAAGGTGATCAAGAATAACTTGAGTCCAGACCTTGATAAACTTTAACTGCAGCTTTACTTGGGTAAACTTGGTTCCAGACAATATTCAGGCTTTTCTTACACTCAGGCTTTCTCCTGGTTCCAGCAGGCTTTGGCATAAACTGACAGGCAAACTTGGTAACTCTGCTTTCTTTGCTGTTCGAAACTCTGCTTGGGTCTGGTTACTGGACTTTTGGTCGGTTTGGGTATCCCTGGATTGGGATGCCTTCAACTGTTATCCCCCTCCCGACATTCAGTAAAGTAAATTAGCATACAGTCGGGGTACTCTACAAGCTACTTCCCTTGGTGGCTCCAACTCTAGCCAAATAACAATTTCCCCTTGCTGCAATATCTTCTGGCAACTGAAGAACACTTTCCTCTGGTTGCTATATCTTCCATACATCTGATTCCATGGCAAGCATAGCTTAGCCTGCACTGGCTGTTATAGACACGTCTGGCTGTGACCATGCAGACTAGAGCCAACTAGCACTGCTGCCCTTCCTTTCTGATAGGAAGCAGGACTGGCCCACTTCTTCCCAAAGAGGGGAGAATGGAATGGTAAGTTCAGGGGCGTAGCTAAAGGCTCATGGGCCCTGGTGCAAGAGTTCAGCTTGGGCCCCCTTCCCTTAGTATTTTGTGGCCAGGAGCAGGGAAACACATAACCTTCGTGCAACCTAAGGCAAAAGCTGACCCAACCCCATGCCAAATTTTTGACATAACCCGTTCCCTCCAGCCAGAGGTGTAACTTGACCATCAAGCACTTTCTATAATACTGGTGTCTTTTTATGCGGCACAAGGGTCTTTGCCCCCCTATAGCTACACCTCTGGGTAAGTTCCATTCTTTGTTTCTGTCTTTCTCTGTCTCTGCCATATACGCTGCCACCTGCTGGTGAACCAGGCATATTATATGAACATAACAGTTTCAAGATAGTAAGATCAATGCACACTTGTGAAGGACCTGGAAATAAATAAAAGAATGGCATAGGTGTTAGCAATAAAAGACAATAGCATGGTGAACGAATAGTAACACCACTCCGGGGTGTTACATCTGTATAGCACCACTTGCTGTTTGTTCTTTTCTTATTTCTTTCTCCTACATAGGGCTCATGCACACGGCCATAGTTTTGGTCCTCATCCAATCTGCATTTTTGGCAGATCCATTTATCTGGGTTTCAGACAGGGATAGGACATTTCTGCAGTAGAAAAGAAAATGACAGGCTCTCGGCTGGTATCCGTGTTTTTCGGATCTGCAATTTGCAAAAATGGATACGGTCATGTGCAGGAGCCCTTACTGAGAAGGTTGCACATGCTCAGTTTAATCCTAACTGCCTCCTGAACTGTGATAGGGTGAGTGCTACAGAAGAAAGACACACTCCCTGACAAAGAACACTCCCCTTGATCTGCCATCTTGATATAAATCTAGAAGAGCAATTGGAGCAATGGATGTGGAGATCTCTGGATCCATGGGAGGTACAGGGCTGGTTCTAGATTTGTTAGAAAGAGACTGACATGTACTATATGATGTCTGATTTTTATTACATTAACCCCTTCAACCACTGTGACGTATCGGTATGTCAGATTGGCTGAGGGCTTGTATGGAGCGGGCTGCTGCAGTGAGACCGCTCCATACACAGCGGGTGCTTGCTATATAATACAGCAGACACCCGGCCGGCCACAATGATGGAGAACAGCAATCATGCTGAACCCCGTCATTTAACCCCTTAGACGTTGTAATCAACAGCAATTGTGGCATCTGTGAGGTAAGGTAGGGGGATATGGCTCACTCTGCCTTCCCATTGGAGCTCCCACAATGAAATCGTGGGGCTCCTATATCGGTTACCATGACAGCCTGGGTGCTGCTGAATCTTCCCAAGCCTGCCATGGTAAGCTTCCTGTTAAGCTGTGCATGAGGCAAAGTGTGTCAAAATCCCATTCACTGTAATAGGTCTCTATTAGGGTGAATGGGACAAGGGATCAAAAGATCTAGACCTCTAAGATGGCTAAAAGTTACTGTTAAAGTTTAAAAAAAAAAAAAAACTATTAAAAGTATATCTCACCCCCCTTTCCCAGTTTTACATATAAAAATATATAAACATCGTGAAATGTCCTGTGCGGTGAACGCCGTAAGGGAAAAAAACACACACAATCCGCAGTTTAACAGTGATCTAAAAGTTGTACGTATCACAGTAATGGTGCTAATAAAAACTACAGTTTGTCTCGCATAAAACAAGCCCTCATATAGCTCTGTGGAGGGAAATATAAAAAAAGTAATGGCTGCCAGAAAAGGGCAATGCAAAGACAATTTAGATTTTTTTCCCATTTTCCAATACAAGACATAGTAAATTAAATCGTACTATTAAAAAAACAAGCCCTCATATGGCTAAATGAATGGAAAATGTAAAAAATTATAGCTATTTGAACGTGGGGAGAAAAAAAAGGCCCAGTACTTAAGGGGTTAATCATGGGATATCCCCTTTAATTCATTTTAATGTAGACCCGCATTGGGAGGGGATATTATGATGCAAAACCAGTGGCAAAGGAGCGCAAACCGCGTTTAGTGCGCCTGCCCCCCATAGAGCAATAGGTGCGGGTCCAGCGGTTATCAGATTCCACCTTTCGTTTTCCAAAGGAGCTCTGAAAAATGAGAGGTGGAATTTGATTGGTTGCTATGGGCAACTAAATCATAGTTTTGATAAATCTCCCCCTTAAGATTTAGTTTCACTCTTTTGCACATCACACGCCTTGAGCAGAGAACACCACACGGTAGTAATATCTGAACGTGAAACGGCAAGAACTGACTGCGGACACAAGGTGGCGCAACATCATTTGTGCCTATGGGACAAATACTAATGAAAACTGAAGCTTCCCGAGGGCTGTAGGAAGCGAGCAGAGCGCTAACCCGCTGCTTCCTGATTGGCTGGCTGACACTGAATGGGCCAGAGCGTGGACCAATCCCCTTCTCCCTCGTGTCTACAACTCCTTCAGGACTACTACACGGCTACCAATCTGGAGGTCTCTTCAGTCTCCACTCACACATTTCCGTCGCTTCTATGATTGGCTGCATAACCCGATGGCTTCCGCCCTTTTCTGCTGGCGTTTGCTGATTGGCTGATGTGATATGTTGATGGAAATTATAGGGAAGCCGGGCTGAGGTGCCGGGGAAGCGATGCTGCGGGCGGGATTCGGGCTGCTTGTGCTCGGTCTTTGCTGCACCTGGTGTCCGGGGCAGGGGAGTGAGGACGCCGAGTATGTGACGTGCGGCTCCGTGGTGAAGCTGCTGAATACGCGGCATAACGTGCGACTCCACTCCCACGATGTGAAGTACGGTTCAGGTAAGTGCTCCCTGCCCGGCTGTGAGGAGACGTCATGTGCGGGCTCCGCTCAGAGAAGAGTATGGTGTGCTGCACTGGTCATGGTACATGCCACCATATGTTTCAGCGACTACTACCCCCATCATGTCGACTATAAGAAGAAGTGCTGTACTTGCACCTGTCATGGCTCAGGGTTGTGGATCTGTGCTGTCACAAGGCATGGCAGCAGCAGGGCCTGCCAGTGACAGGCTGTGGGTGCACCCTGGACTTTCCAGGCGATCCCTCATCTATATACTAGGACATGGATCCACCTCTATTTCTGCTTTGCTCCAGTTTGTGGTGAGAACGCTTGTCCATGGTCTGGTTCGCCTGCCACTGGATCCTGACACTGCGGTTGATCTGCCGATGTACAGGTACATTCACACGCAGCAGATTAGAAGTAGAAATTTCCCAAAATCTCCACAGTTTTGGCTTTAATTGGCATCTGTCAGCAGATTTGTACCTATGAAACTGGCTGACCTGTTACATGTACACTTGGCAGCTGAAGACATATGTGTTGGCCCCATGTTCATATGTACCCGCATTGCTGAGAAAAATGTTTTACTTTATGCAAATGAGCCTCTAGGAGCAATGAGGGCGTTACCGTTACACCTAGAGGATCTGTTTTCTCTGCAACTGAGCACCCTCTCTATTTTATTGACATGATATTTTTACTGCCTGGTCCTGCCAATAATAGTGCAGAGAGTACAGAGGCTCTAGGTGCAACAGCAACGCCCTCGCTGCTCCTAGAGGCTCATTTGCATATACGAAAACATCATTTTTCTTAGCCGTGCGGGAACATGGGAACAACACAGATGCCTTCAGCTGCTAAGTGCTCATGTAACAGATCAGCCAGTGAACCAGCCCCTAAGCCATCAATCTGATTGGTGGTGGTGGTCTGACACCCTGCACCCTTGCCAGCTGTTCTGCAGTAGCTCCGGTGCCAGAACTGCACAGCTCCATCCATTGTGTAGTGGACGTAGCTTTTAACTGCAGCGCTTCTCTCCTTCACTTCAGCCGAAGCAGTGCTGCAGTGACCAGCTCCATCCCCTACACAATGGACAGAGCTGTGTGGTTCCAGTGCTAGAGCTGCTGCAGAACATCTGATCAGCAGGGTGTCAGACCCTGCCAATCATATACTGATGGCATATCCTGAGCACACCTCTCACCTCTGGGTCATGTACCACTTGGAGGACACGTCACTGCTACATGTGATCCTTGTCCATTGCGGAAGTTGACATGCAGGTACAAGGGCGGATTGGGAACATTAAAGTGGCCCTGGAAAAATTACTAAAAGTGGCCCCATTGTGTAGATGGATCCAAATTGATGGAATGCAAGGCCATCAATACTATATTTTGGCACATTATACAACCCCACAGAGCCAAATACCAGAGTGCATCACAAATTACATCGCCAGTAGCCAGTCGTGAGGAGGGCCCAGGCGGCCCCCTGGGCATCGGCCCACCGGGAAATTTCCCTGTAAGGTCTATGGCCATTCCGCCCCTGTGCAGGTACCAGAGCACAGCAAACACAGCAGCTGACCAAAGGAGCCAAAATCATGTGTGGGAACATATAGGGGGTCATTTATCAAACTGGTGTAAAGTAGAACTGGCTTAATTGCCCATAGCAACCAATCAGATTCCACCTTTCACTTATCACAGCTCCTTTGGAAAATGAAAGGTGGAATCTGATTGGTTGCTATGGGCAACTAAGTCAGTTCTACTTTACACCAGTTTGATAAATCTCCCCCCAAAACTCTTAAAAAGCCGGACAACCTCTTTAAAGGCAGTGTGTAGTCTTTGCAAAGAATTGTTCTATTGCTGAAATTAGTCTAAAATTAAAAAAAAACTTTACAAATAACTTGATTTAAAGTGACCCTATGTGTCGTCTGATCCTTCCTATAGTCATAGATGACTTCACTAAGAAGAATGTGAAGCGTAACTGTGGGATTGGACTACAGTCTTGGTTGCAAAAGTGTTCATACCCTTTAAATAATGCAATGAAGAAGTAAAATGAAGGGTGTTCAGTGTGGGACATTTACAACAATACCACTTTTATCTTCTAGGGAGCGGACAACAGTCTGTCACTGGTGTGGAGGTATCTGATGATGCCAACAGCTACTGGAGGATAAGAGGCAAAAAAGATGGAGACTGCACCCGTGGGGAACCTATAAAGTGTGGCCAAACTATTCGCCTTACCCATGTGAACACGGGGAAGAACCTCCATTCACATCACTTCTCATCCCCTCTGTCCAACAACCAGGTATCGGTGTGCTTCTTGTATTTCTGAGCTGCTGTAAGGGCCCATGCACACAGCCGTTGCTTGGCCGTTCCGTGCATTGGGGACCACTAAATATATATATATTTATTTTTTACGGTGCTGAGTTGCCGCACCAGACCTCCCAGATTGCGGACCCGTTCAAGTGAATGGGTTCACATCTGTGATGCGGTGCAAAAACGTCTGGGGCCCATATATTGCGGACCCGGCCGGCACACGTTCATGTTCATGAGCCCTAAAAGCCATGAAAAAATCATTTGATCATACCGTTTGCAGAATGGCTGTGTGCTAGGACCCTCAGATAATGAAGCCATGGATTTCTATTTTGTGCAGGATTAGGGAAAAGGATGTTTTATCTATAATGGTGGACTTAGTTTACCGTTTACACATATTGGGGGTTGCAATGGCCCTCTGCTAGTTTTCTGGCATTAAAAAAGCAGTTTCCAACTTTTTAAACCCCATTGTGCCTAAATTTAGGCTTAAAGGGAACCTGTCATCTCCGAAACACCCCTGAACTAGAGTAAGCGGTGTATAGTGTAAGTGATGCTGAATCCGAATATGTAATTTTTATCTTCATACTCACTTCCATTCCGACGCTGTGCTCCCACAAACCTGCAGTAAAATGCACTCAGTGGACTCTTCTTTGAGTCCTCTCCATTATGTGAGTGAGCACTGGAGTCCTCTCAATGCATTTTACTGCTGGTTTGTGGGAGCACAGCGTCAGAATGGAAGTGAGTATGAAGATAAAAATTACATAACCGGACTCAGCATCACTTACACTATACAACGCTTACTGTAGTTCAGGGGGTGTCGGAGATGACAGGTTCCCTTTAAGTGTCCTTTCTACAACACCACCCTCGCCACTTTTCAAAACGGGAGAGGGCGGGATTATTGCCTTCAGCGCATTTACCATAATTTACTCCTGTTTACCGACATAAATGATGATTGACGTGTACACAAGCTAAGAAATGGAGTAGATTTAATTGTGCAGGAGGAAGCGCTCACTTTATCATGAGGCCTGAACCTTATCAGGGGCGGATTGGCCATAGACCTTACAGGGAAATCTCCCGGTGGGCCGATGCCCAGGTGAGTGCCTGGGCCCTTCTCACGGCTGGACATTGGAAGTTTTTGGGGATGTATTTTGTACCGTTGGCAGTATTTTGTGATGGACTGTGGTATTTTGCTCTGTTGGGGCGGTATAATGTGCCACAATATGGTATCGCTGGCCCTGCCTTCCTTCAATTTGGACCCGACTACAAAACGGGGCCACTATTCATATTTTTTCCAGGGCCACTTTAAGTTCCCAATCCGCCCCTGAACCTTATCATAAATGAAGCACTTCATCCAGCAGTGGAAGGGGGGGGGGGTGTTATCAAGACTGGCATAGAATCGCTGGTCTTGATAAATAACACCCATTATGTTGGGATAGGATTGGATGGACATTTTCATCTGTATAATCCTCACATCCAATGGTGAAGAATCTCCTCCCAACCAGTCAAGGAACTCATTGGTTTGTGACGGTTCTGTTATTTATGTAATTATTCCTTTTAACATTTCCCTCAGAAATTGGTGGAAGCAGAGAGAAAAACACACAAAGGCTGGTACAGCTAAGGAGTTGTCTATCACAACCCAAGTCCTAAAGCACATAGGGGTGAGATGGATAACTCACTATTAGCTGCAGCAGCTTCAGCCTGTGTGTCTCTGCCTCTCTCTCACATCAGTACTGCTCAATACTTCTCTATAATGTTATTTACCTGTGTAACGTAATAATTCTTTTTTATTATTATACAGGAAGTTAGTGCATTTGGCGATAACGGGGAAGGAGATGACCTAGACACATGGACTGTGCAGTGCAGTGACACGTTATGGGAGCGTGAAGACACGGTGCGTTTCAAGCATGTTGGGACCAGTGTTTACCTGACTGTTACTGGGGAGCAGTACAGCCACCCAATCAGAGGGCAAAGAGAAGTGCATGGTATGACAAGTGCCAATGCCCACAACTACTGGAAAGCAATGGAAGGAGTGTTCCTCAAACCAAGCCTTCCTCCTGGCGCAGGCAAACATGACGAACTGTGAGAGAATGTGAATTGAGGTCATACAAGAATTGTGTTCAACAGAGGAACTAAAGAATAAGTGAAACCTGTTTAACAGGTTAAGAATAAAAAACAAAAAAAAACGGAGCTTTGGGTTTTATAGTTCAATGGGATCAGTCTTTTCTTTACATTTTCATATCAACCGGGCCACGTTAAATCACTTTCTGTACCTGGTCCGTGTATAAAATCAGAATACTTGCTAGAATTTCTCTATGGTGTCAGCATAAGAAAGCTTTTGACTTGCAGGTATTGACACCATTGATTGCACTTGACATCTGCAGGCGCCTAAAGTATGAAGGCTTATCAACAAGCAGGTGCAGGGTGTTCATGTCTTTGGAGTTGACGTTCTATGATCTGTTGTGGCAATCTTTAGCTATATAGAACAGGAAATATGTGTGCATCGCCTACATCTGCCTCTTCCTCTGGTTTAGGCTTCATTCTCACGACCGTATGTGTTTTGCGGTCTGTATGGCATCCGTTTTCCTTTTTTTTTGCAGATCCATTGTAACAATGCCTATCCTTGTCAGTAATGTGGACAATAATAGGACTAATAGGATGTTCTATCTTTTTTGCGGAACGGAAACACAGACATATGGAAACGGTATGCACACGGAGTACCTTCCGTTTTTTTTTTTGCGGACCCATTGAAATGAATGGTTACGCATACGGTCCGCAAAAAAAAAAAAACGGACACGGAAACAAAATACGGTCGTGTGAATGAAGCCTTATACTTTATATTGCTGTACATAATGGGAAATGAGCAACTGTGCCATGAACCACACATGGCCTAGTACACAGACATACTTCTCATGACTGTTACTTAGACAGCAATAAAAACGGTTAGATCTAATCATTCTGCACACGATTGTGATGTTCTTGTAAAATATTGCTCACTATGCCATGAGCTGGCACTACAACACACATATGATTGGATGTGGAACATGACAGGGCCAGGATAAGGCTACTTTCACACTTGTGCTTTCCCTTTCCTGCCCTATGACGGATCACAATAGCGCTTCCGTTTTGTCCCCATTCATTGTCAATGAGGACAAAACTAAATGGAATGGACCAGAATGCATTCCGTTCCGTTTGGTTGCGTCCCCATCGCTGACAGAATAACGCAGCAAGAAAACGGATCCGTCCCCCATTGACTTAAAATGGTTTTAGGGACGGATCCATCATGGCTATTTTAGAGATAATACAACCAGATCGTTGTATTATCAGATGCAGACGGTTGTATTGTCATAACAGAATTGTTTTTTCGGATCCAACAAAAACATTAGTGTGAAAGTAGTCTAGTGACAGTGGTGTCCGGCAGGCTGTTCCGGTGGGTGAACAGCCTGCCGGATCCATGCTGCCGCTAGTGCAGGTGTGCAACCGGAACTACGTTACTATAATGGGGGTGGGCCGGAGTTCCGGCTGCAGCACGGCAAACTTGCCGAGAGGCGGCCGGACTAAAATTACGACATGGAACTGCCTGCCGGACAACCCTGCCGCTAGTGTGAAAGTAGCCTAAGGCATTTTGATGCCAGTTTTGAGTGGTAACATCAGGTTCTGAGATTACAAGAAGATATGTGATGCGACCAAAAATATTTAGCAAATGCCTGCCATTTATATCGGCTTTGCTTCACTCCAGTCACAAGTACTGCATGCATCCTTTATTATACCATGAAATTTGCTTAGGCAAGGTGCTGTACGGAGACTTACTGGATGTACTTTATGGTATGGAGAATTATTGACAATGCTCCATGGGAAATTAATATGCAAAGAGGGATCTCCCAAGGAAGAGAATTATGTGGTCTGCCTCCAGGGGCGGACTGGGAACTTAAAGTGACCCTCAGCCTCAATCTCTCTCACAAACATAGTTATATAAACCAGCAGCTTGTATACAAACTACAGGCAGATTGTGCCATATCACTGCAAGGTTAGAATGCTAATACCTGAACCCCAAAAATCTGAGAGTTTTTTTGTTTGTTTTTTTTATCGCTACTGTATTAATACCCCCATTGGTGATCATTAGATGTGATGTTGCAATGCCATGTCCTTGTGACATGCTGTTCTTGCACATGATTGTTGAGGCCAGTGAGTGGCTGCAGCGGCCTTTTGACTGAGAACAGGTCCCTATCACTTCCAGTCCACTGGGAACCGTCCAGAGCCGTGGCCCTGGGACAGAGCACATTTTAAAGTCTTTTTTTTTTTTCTAACATACTACTGCCCCTTGAAACTTTCCCATTTTCACAATGCAGGTATTTTTTACCAAAATAGCACCTGTCACTGGAGGCATGCTCTCTGGCAAGTACAAGTAAGCAAAGTTCTGGTCTCTAGTTTCTCCCAGGCAGCGCAGTGACAGTGTTTTTTTTTTTTTTTTCATTGTTGCATGTTGGTTAGGGCTCATGCACACGAGCGCGTGCTGGCCGTGCCCGTGCTGAGGGCCGCAAACTGAGGTCCGCAATGCACGGGCACTGACCGTGAGACCACCGCATGTGGATCGTGGACCCATTCACTTGAATGGGGTCCGCGATCCGCACCGCAAAAAAGTAGTGCTTGCGCTACTTTTTTGCGGTGCGGAGACACGGCCAGAAACACCACGGAAGCACACCGTAGTGCTTCCGTGGTGTTCCGATCCTTGCCTCCGCTCCGCATCTCCCGGATTGCGGACCCATTGAAGTGTATGCGGGCTGCAATACGGCCACGGCCGTGTGCATGAGCTCTTAGTAGAAGAAAGCCAGCAAGTGACTTGCTGCTGGATGCAAATTACTAATTTGTGGTTACTCTGCCCCATATGATTACAGTAAGTGACTGGCAGTATAACCATGATGAGGTGTAGGGGGTCTCACCAACTCAGCTTCCTGCATCCCAGTCATCATTCACCATTATCAATTTTTTGGCTTCCTTCCACCTTGTTTTCCTCACCAGGATCATATCCCAGGTTCTGTACAGCACTCTAGCCTTGTCTGTTTTTCCACCACATCTAGTTTCACACTTCCGGTGTGAGTTCCGCAGTATGCAGCAGTTTGTGACCGATTCTCTGCATTGTCTGACGGAATGTGGCAGTATCTCCGCCGGACCCCATTATACTTAATGGGGCCGGTGGACATTCCGTCTGCATCTGGCAGCGCCGGTTGCAGTGAATTCCTGGCATGCTATTCTCTGCTGGAACAGCCTGCCAGAATTCACACCGCAGGTGTGAAACTAGCCTAACGCCTCATTTACACGTCAGTGTTTGGTCAGTGATTTTTTATCCAAAACCAGGTGCGGCTCTAACCACAGAACAGGTGCAGATCTTTCCCTTATATCTTATGTCTGTGGAGGCTCCAGACCTGGTTTTGGCTCACAATCACTGATGGAAATCACTGACCAAAACACTGACATGTGAATGAGGCTTAAGGGCTCATGCCCGTGGCCGTATTGCGGCCCGCATACGCCAGGTCCACAATACAAGGGCACCAGCTGTGTGTAGCCCGCATCACGGATTGCAGACCCATTCACGTCAATGGGTCCGCAATTGTGGAGATGCGGAAAGGAGGCACGGATCGGAACACCATGGAAGCACTATGGTGTGCTTCCATGGTGTTTCTGGGAGTGCAATCGCACCGCAAAAAAGTAGTGCATGCACTACTTTTTTGCGGTGCGGACTGTCGGATGCGGATCGCGGACCCCATTTGAGTGAATCGGTCCGCGATCCGAATGCAGTAGCCCCACTGTAAGTGCTGTGCATTGTGTGCATGAGCCCTAAGGCTGATTTCACATCATTTAGCTTACCGTTCTTCTGAACAGGACATGGAAAATAAAACTGATCCGTTATTTTGAGCATCAGTTTGTGTCAGTTCCGTCAGAGATCAGTTATTTCTGACGGGAGAAAAAGTCCTGCTTATGATACTTTTTCTCCCATCAAAAATGTGTTCCATCGCATGCAAGCGGATGAGGTAAGTATTTTATTATTTATTTTTATATTAATAGCGGGGAAGGCGAGGGCATTATATATGGGGGCACAACTGGGGGCTATTCTAACTACTGGGTGTCACTAAGGGGACCATTATTTATACTGGAGGCACTAGTCTGTCACCAGTTTTATGGTGTCCCAAGGGCAACATAAACTAGTGACAGTTAGCAAAATGCTGGGCCACTTCCTTTAATTGACCCAGCCGTTTTGCCAAAATCTTGTATTAAACAACTCCAGTGCATGCTGAACGAGTCCCCATAATCACGAGCTCCTGGCTCTCCCCGCTCACCTGCTGCTGATTCACTTGGAAAAAAATGTCGGAGTCAGGTGGGCGGGGAGAGCCGTGAGCTCATGAATATGGGGACTCACTGGCATGTGCTGGAGCTGTTAGGATTTAAAGGGGTTGTGCAGCGATTTCTGTTGATGACCAATCCTCTGGACATTGGACCCTTGCCGAGGATAGGTCATCAATATAAATCACTGCGCAGCCCATTTAAAAGTGCAGACAGCAGAAAACTGGTGACTGATTCCCTTTAGTGGCCATTTGGATGCACAACACCGGTTAAAAAACGGACAGAAAATGACTACTGAGTGAGTCGAGTCCATTTTTAACAGCTGTTTGTTTTCACTGTCATGTGCACAGTGGCGTAGCTATAGGGGTCGCAGCGGTCGCAGTTGCGACCGGGCCCCTAAGCCACTTGCAGGGCCGCACCGCCAATTAGCCAGCTGCGGCGCGGCCCTGCGCACAGATGGGGCTGGCGGCGGGGCAGAGGGAGATGAGCGCTTCCATTGTGGAATGTCCTCAGGACGGCAATACAGTTGCCTATATTGTACTGCGGGGCAGGGGAGGGAGAGGCGTCTCCCCTGCCCGTTCCTCTGATAGGCTGCAGGCCTAGTGCAATGACGTCATCGCGCTGCCTGAGCCGTACAGCGCGGGACACAGGCCGGAAGAGGCCTGCATCGCATCACTGCCAGCCTGATGGAGGTAAGTATTAGTGTTCATTTTTTTTTATTGTAGCAGTCACCGACCGGAGCTCAATTGGGGGCACTGGGGGCATTTTAGGGGCACTGGGGGCATCTTACTGGCACTGGGGGCATTTTTACTGGCACATGGGGGCATTTTACTGGCACATGGGGCATTTTTACTGGCACATGGGGCACTGGGGGCATTTTTTACTGGCACATGGGGGCATTTGTACTGGCACTAGGGGCATTTTAATGGCACATGGGGGCGCTGGGGGCATTTTACTGGCACTGGGGGCATTTTACTGGCACTGGGGGCATTTTTACTGGCACATGGGGGCACTGGGGGTATTTTTACTGGCACATGGGGGCACTGGGGCATTTGTACTGGCAGATGGGGGCACTGGGGGCATTTTTACTGGCACATGGGGGCACTGGAGGGATTTTTACTGGCACTGGGGGCATTATTACAGGCACTGGGGCCATTTTTGGGGGCATTTCTTACTGGCACATGGGGGCACTGGGGGCATTTCTTACTGGCACTTAAGGGCATTTCTTTATGGCATGGGAGTACTGGGGGCATTTTTACTGGAACTTGGGGCATTTTTACTGGCACGGGGGGCATTTTTCTGGCACATAGGGGCACTGGGGCATTTCTTACTGGCACATGGGGGCACGACGGGCACTTCTTACTGGCACATTATGGGGGCATTATTACTGTGGGGGCACCCTGGCACAGTATCAGCGCAGTTATGGGGACGTTATGTTTACACTATTACTGTCAGGGACACTATTTGCTGGGTGCAGTTATTTTAGGACACTGTGTGCCAATAATTGAAGGGCACTATCTGTGTGGTACTAGTGGCACAGTACTGGGAGTGGTAGGATGATTTATCCAGAAGACGGGAGGATGATGGAAAAGTAGTAAACTAAGATTTGTGCAGAAAAAAAGTGTTGGCGTCTGGTCTGAAAGGAGAAGATGAGGAAAGAGAAGATCTACATCAGAGGAGACGTCACTGGATGTAAGAGGTATGGGGCTGTATCAGGCTACATTCACATGAACATTGTGTTTTGCAGTCTGCAAATTGCGGACCCGCAAAAAAGGATGATGTTCCGTATGGCATCCATTTTTTTTTTGCAGATCCACGGTAACAATGCCTATCCTTGTCCGCAAAACGGACAAAAATAGGAATGGACATACAGATGCGGACAGCACACAGTGTTCATTTAAGTGAATGTAGCCTTACCCTGTATGTTCTGTAGTGATATACGTAATGTTAGGAGGGAAAAGGTTAGGGTGAGAATTTGCCATGGGGGGGGGGTTCAATTTTTGACTTGGCCGGCAGAAAAGCTAGGTGCACCAGCGCTGGGGGGGGGGCCCAAGCTGAACTCTTGCACCAGGGCCCATGAGCCTTTAGCTACGCCCCTGCATGTGCATGTAGCCTTAGTCCACCCCTTGACCTGCAGGATGCATTTCCAAGTAAGAGAAAAGGGGGAGGTGGAAAGATGGGGGGATACATTTTTGAGTGAGGGACTTCATGTAAAAACCTTATTTATATGGCAGTAGATGTTTATTTTAGAATCACAATGAAAATCAAGTTGTTCCATAGCTCTCTATAAATGCTTGACCATAAGTATCCTGGATAATGGTGTAGACTAAGCCATTCAACCGACTCGTATTCATCAACTAACACAGAGTAGTGAAATGTACAAATAGGGTAGGCACCTTATAAGGCTACTAGGTCAGGTAGAATGAGGGTTAAAGCACTCGATAGACTGTTGTTATTCCATTTAAGGTAATGTGCTAAATGAAATTTCTAAAGGATCTCCATGGGCCTTTCAGGAATGTAGCTCTAGAATGAGATTCCCAGTGAGCCAACTCCTCAAATCGGTAAAGCTGGTCTACTTTGTCAGTCCAAGCTTCTATAGTTGGGGCAGACTCACTCCTCCACATATAAGGGATTAGTAGCCTAGCCGCTGTTATAAACATCGTGGGAAGGTTTTGTCTACTTGGTTGAAGGCTATTATTGGGGCACCATAGTAAAACGAGCTTAGAATACAGGGATAGCTGTGTGCTACAGATCCTAGAGCTGGGCGATATGGCCAAAAAAAAAAAATCTCAATTTTTTTTTTTAAATTTTGGACAATTCACGATTTAAATCTCGATTTTCTTATGTTATTAAAAATATAAAAAAATAAATTAAAAAAGCCCACTGTGCCATCAGACCTCACATCAGCCCACTATACCCCCATCAGACCTCAGATCAGCCCACTGTGCCCTCATCAGACCTCAGATCAGCCCATTATGCTCCATCAGACCCCACATCAGCCCATTGTGCCCCATTAGACCCCACATCAGCCCATTGTGCCCCATCAGACCCCACATCAGCCCATTGTGCCCCATCAGACCCCAACTCAGCCCATTGTGCCCGATCAGACCCCACATCAGCCCAGTGTGCCCCCATCAGACCTCAGATCAGCCCACAGTGCCCCTATCAGACCTCAGATCAGTCCACAGTAGTGCCCCCTTCAGACCTCAGATCAGCCCACATTAGTGCCCCCTTCAGACCTCAGATCAGCCCACAGTAGTGCCCCCTTCAGACCTCAGATTAGCCCACAGTAGTGCCCCCTTGAGACCTCAGATTAGCCCACAGTAGTGCCCCTTCAGACCTCAGAACAGCCCACAGTAGTGCCCCCTTGAAACATCAGATTAGCCCACAGTAGTGTCCCCTTCAGCCCTCAGAACAGCCCACTAGGCCACCATAAGAATAAAATAAAAAAATCCCTTACCTGTCCTGCGCCGCGGCTCCGCTCCAGGTCCGGCGCTGCACTGTCACCTGACTGCGTGCAGCGTCAGGTCAGAGTGCGCGCACTACGTCCTGACGCTGTACGCGGTCAGGAAAGTGCAGCGCGGCCCCGGAGAAGAAGAGGAGCGCCGGACACCGGAGCGGAGCCGCGGCGCAGGACAGGTGAGATATTTTTTTATTTTATCTGGCGGGCGCCATTTTAAGAAAATCGAGTTCACGATTTTCCTAAAAAATAAAATCGTGAGGCTTTCAATTGGCGAATTAATCGAATTAATTCGATTAATCGCCCAGCCCTAACAGATCCTATCAATCAGAGAGCCCACCTCAGACCAGAAGGGCTGAATACGTGGGCAGAACCACCATATGTGTGATAGAGAGCCCAAGCCTCCACCACATCTCCAGCATTGGTCCGGGATATCAGAGTTGATCCTATGGAGAAACTCAGGGGTTTTATACCACCTGGTTAGCAGTTTAAATGAATTTTCCTGTATCTTGATACATCTATTGAATCCGTGGGAATGGGTTAAAATAAATGCTTTTTCTGGGTCAGTTAGGGTGGTCTTGAGCTCTCCTTCCCATGCAGACATAAAATATATCTGTGGGGATACCAATGAGAGTAGCTGTTTATATAAAAAGGAAATTATCCTTTTAGGTGGTTCCCTGATAGAAATTAATTTCTCTACCCAAGTTAATGGTCTGCCTAAAGAGTTGGGTAACGTGACTGATCTTATGTCTCTGCGAAAATCAAGCAGGTGAAGAAAAGGGGACTTTTGTATCCGGGGGAGTGCCAAAATATGTTCCCAATCTAACGAGCCATCAGGCAAGGAGATGTCTTGAATGGGGATATTGTAGAGAAGAGACCACACTCCAGAGGTCTCAGCAAGACCGGGATGGATATAGGCCTGAAGAAGAGCTAGAGGGAGTTTGGGGTGTGGGAAAAGAAGGTCTTTTGACTTACAGAGTCCGGACCACACCGCTAGCATACCTTTCTGTATAATTGTGAAAGACGGATCCTTATGGTGAAAGGGTCTTAGGCCCCACAACACCATCATCTCTTTTCTGGTTAAGAGAGATCTTTCTAGTGTGGAGCACAGGTTTCTAGTCTGTGAGGACGTTAAGGAAAGGCCTCTGTCTAGTTGTATAGCTTTATAGTATACAGGGGCGTAGCTAAAGGCTCATGGGCCCTGGTGCAAGAGTTCAGCTTGGGCCCCCCTTCCTTCGGTGCTCTATGTGTCTTCTTATGCGGCACAACGGTCTTTGGGCCCCCTCAGGCTCCTGGGCCCGGTAGCGACTGCTACCTCTGCACCCCCTATAGCTACGCCCTTGATAGTATAGTTGTAGGTCAGGAAACCCAAAACCCCTGAATCTCTTTTCCCTTGTTAGAAGAGAGTAAGAGATTCTAGCGGATCTGCCATTCCACAGAAAGAATGAGAAAAGCCTGCGAACCTCTAAGAAAAAGGAAGCCGGCAGCCAAATCGGAAGAACCGTAAAAGATAAACTTGGGGACAATATAAGTTTTTAGAAAATTCTTTGTACCCATCCACGAAATAAAGGGAAGTTTTAGGGATTTGAGTTGGGAACGGACTGTTTTGAGTAAAGGTATATAATTATGCATATACAGTTCAGCAGGGTCCACTGTGATATGAACTCCCAGAAATTGCAGACTCTTGGACGCCCATGTGAACAGGGTTGTAGCTTTTAGTTTGGTTACTACGCTAATAGGACATGATATATTCAAAGCCACTGACTTACTGTAGTTTACTTTAAAATTGGACAAGTTGCCAAATTCGTTGAAAATAGACAACAATCTGGGAAAGATTGGTAGGGGATTGGATGTCATAACAAGTAGGTCGTCAGCGAATACTGCAGTAAGGTGAGTATGCCCCTCTACTGTTAGGCCCTGTATCACTGGGTCCCGTCTAATTCTCTGGAGTAAGGTCTCCATAACTATGACAAAGAGGGCAGGTTACAGGGGACAACCCTGCCTTGTGCCATTAAGTATAAAAAAGGAAGCGAAAGGGTGCCGTTTATTTTGACCCTGGCCGACGGGGCAGAATACAGTGTAAATATAGCTTGAATAAATTGGTTCGTGATTCCAAAGCTAGACAGGGCAGCAGACATGAATTGCCAACTGACCCTGTCAAACGCCTTTTCCGCGTCCGTGCTGAGAAGAGCAAGTGGGCTGTTTGACTTCCTCGACCAGGAAATAAGTCTAAGCAGGCGTGTTGTATTTTCTTTGCTCTGTCTGCCAGTGACAAAACCCATTTGTTCTTGGTTAATGAGACTAGGAAGAAGGGATTGAAGACGTTGAGCTAGTATTTTTGCCCACCACTTAACATCAGTGTTAAGCAAGGATATCGGACGATAACTTCCGCAATCTAAGGGATCTTTTTTATCTTTATAGATTATAGTGATGTGTGCTTCTAAGGCCTGCGGTGGTAAACTTCCTACACATAGAAGGGAATTACAGAGAGATTTAAAATGTGGGATCAAAATGTCTTGAAACGTTTTATAATATTGGATGGTGAACCCATCAGGTCCCGGACTTTTGCCTGACGGGATGGAGGCCAGAACTTGACCAATTTCCGTGTCAGTAATTGACAGTAGCAATTGGTTGGAGTCTGTGCCATTTAGCACAGGAAGGTTGAGGGTGGAGAGGAAGGCAGTGGTAGCTTCAGCTAAGTTAGTGGGCGAAGGTGTAGACATTGGCGGGAGGTTGTATAATTTCGCGTAAAAGTCTTGAAAGGTTTTTGCGATATTAGGGGTGGAGTTTTGCAAGAAACCTTTGGAGTCTTTAATAGATGAGATGAAGGAGTCAGTTTGTTGTTTTTCTAAAAGTGCGGACATCAATTTATTCCCTCTGTCCCCATGTGCATAGGCTTTAAACTTAGCTCGAAGTAATAGTTTGGCCGATGTGACGTTCAGAAGATTCTTAAGGTCAGTACGAAGCTTCATAAGCTCCTGGGCCACACTTCGAGCTTTACTCTGCTTGTGCTTAATTTCTAGTATGGAAATTTGGGAGAGTATTGCATTGAGGGCAGCCGACCGTCGCTTCTTAATTTTAGAGCCTAGAGCAATAAGTTCTCCTCTAACTACAGACTTGTGGGCCTCCCATATAAAAGGGGGGATGAACATTCTGTGGTGTTGAACTTAAAGTACTCTTCCAGCAAAGAAGCTATGTGCTTAACATGAGATGGATCTGCGATCAGCGTCTCATTGAGGCGCCAGTTCCATTCCCTAGTAGGGAGATCTTTCATGTGTAAATGAAGGAAAACAGGGGCATGGTCCGATAAGGTAATATTACCTATCCTGGCCTTACTAGCTAGTGCGATGTGGTCAGAGGATAGAAATAAATAATCTAATCTATGAAAAGAAGTCTTTGCATGAGAGTAGAAAGTGTAATCAATAGTGGATGGGTTAAAAGTTCTCCAAACATCAATGACCCTCAGATTTTACAAAGTTCTTCTAAGCTTGGCTAGTAACGTGTATGAGAGGGGGGTGCGCTTGGAGGAAGAATCTATATCTGGTTCCAGGGGGAGATTAAAGTCGCTCCCAAGAACTACTACACCTTCTTTCAGAGTAGCCAGCGTTTTGAGAGTCTGAACGAGCCACTGAACCTATCGCTTATTGGGGGCATACAAGTTTGCCAGCGTGATGGTGGTGCCAGCAATTGTTCCTTTCACAAATAAATAACGACCTTCTGGGTCCGCAATGGTAGCAGAGTGTTTAAATGGGACTTGTTTCTGTACGGAAATGCTGACCCCTTTACTAGCAGTGTTGTGTGTGCTATGAAACCATTGGGAGAATTTTTCCGTGGGAATATTTGGTATCTTACTGGATTTGAAGGGGGTTTCTTGAAAAAATGCAATCGATACTTTGTCTTTTTGTAGCAGCGAAATGATCTGCGATCTTTTACGTGGCTCGTTCAGACCTCTAACATTGAATGAAGAGACTACAATAGAAACCATGTTAATGGACAAAAACACATCATACAAGAACAATAGTCCCTCAGGGGAGTATGCGAAGGAGGAAAGGGGGAAGGAGGATAGTGCAGAAAGAAAAGGGGAGAAAGAGAGTAGATAAATAAAGGAGAACATGTTGATTCAGTACTAAACAGGCATATCCATAAAACAAGATGGAACAAATGCTCTGTGGCATACCTGGGCCAAGATTGGCCGCTCCCACTAAAACCATGAGCAGCCAGACTCCCAGGAGGGGGGTTCCACAGAGCGTCTAGGGGCTGAAAGTCAGCCATTAGACCAACAATAACTATAACAGGTGGGGAACTGATCAAACCCCTGTTTCAAAATCTATACATGAGGGTTTATAAAGAAATAACTGAGTATAGGTTCTCCCCGATGTACAGAAAAAAAAAAACCCTAAACAGTATAAGGAGAAGGGAGAAACGGGTAAACACCATAGTGGTTGATAAACAGCCAAGGAAGAGATGATTTACTTTGTTCGGTTATGAAAGGGGAGTAATTTTGGTCTCCTTGATAACATCGAAATGTAGGGGGACAAAAATAAGCAGATGGCAGTCACACATCTTAGGTAACTAGGATATGGTAAAACGGGACCTCGATGGGAGAGTCACAGTATAGCCTCCTATTAGTGTCCTTTTCAGACGCTTAAAAGGGGGGTTTTGTACCCACGGAGACAAATAGAGCAATGCCTAATGATAGGCCTCACCAAGAAGGTGCTAGGGGGGGTCAATGAGAGGACTCACTCAGGTCTTGGACTTAGTGTAACGGTCTCTCTGAGCCTTTCCGGATCTCCCCGGTGACACCAGATGCGACGTGTCTGATCGAGGTGGATTAGGCAGGGGAGACCCTTGATCCGCTGGCATCCAGGAAGGGATGTCGATAGGCATAATTCCAATCTTGTCCCATGCTGAATTCAAATCTTGCGGAGTCCTAATAGTGACCTGTCTTCCGTTCTTCACGATGGCCAAACCGAAAGGGTACAGCCATCGAAATGGTGTGTTTGAAGCTTTAAGGGCCTCTAGCAGTGGCCGCAGCATACGGCGCTTGGCGAGCGTCGATGGCGCCAAATCTTGGAAAATCGATATGGCGGCTTCCTGGTGCTGGAGAGAACTCGCGTCTCTGCTGCTTTTAAGGATTTTTGCTGTGTCCACAAAACTCAAAAGGCCACATATGATGTCCTGTGGCGGCTCGTTAGGCGTAGGCTTTGGGCGGAGGGCCCTGTGGATTCGTTCAGTCACAACTGAAGCCGCTCTGTTGGGTCCTAATAGCGAGGAGAAAAGTTCTTTAGCCACTGAAGGCAGCTCATCTGCGGCCACTGTTTCAGGTAGGCCACGAATCCTCAAGTTACGCCGCCGACTGCGGTTTTCTTGATCTTCCAGTTTGAGGAAGGCTTCGTTAAGCAGCGTTTTGTGGGCTTGCAGAGCCTCATGTGTTTGCACCCCGTATGAAAGGATCGCCTCTTGAGTGGTTTCAAGGGCCACTACTCTGTGGCCCAGGTGACGGAGGTCCTCCTTAATATCAGTCAGGTCTTTTTTCAATTATGAGAGGGCTGACTCCAGTACTTCTTGGAGGATTGATTTAGAGATAGGTGGGTCTCTTTTTGGTGGTCTGCGCTCCGATACATCAGATATGCTGCCAGTCTCGGAAAGTTCCTCAGCATCAGTATGCAGGGCAGTATCCAGCGCCATCTTGGCCACACCTAGGCTGGCGGCCAGCGTTTTCTTTTTCAAGAATGTCTCCAGATCAGGTTGCCTCACCCGCGCGGGAGTGCTTTCTGAAGGTTCCCTGGCCTTATCTTTGTCGATTTTGCCCATGTTGGCAGAAATGGGAAGCGTATGAAAGGGAAATGAACCAGTTCCTAAGAGGAGCTCAAACTCGTGCGGCCATTCAGCAGCGCGGCGTGGCTCCGCCCCCAGGTGTAAATTCATTGAGAAATACGGTTGCAGTCAGATAAAGTGGATGAAGCCAAGTATGACTTTTTAAATGAAAATTTAAATTAAAATTAAATATTAAAATATCCTCCACGTAATAAAAAAAATTTAAATTCTTCAGAAATATGGGGTTTTGCGCTTTGCATTCTGTGTTGCCTGGGAGTGATTGATGCATGTGTACTGGTAAACTGTGAGGAGTTGAGGGGCCCATACTAAGGGGACCTGGGGTCTGTCTATGCCCCTGCTTGAAACCATCATTGTAACTTTATTAATTTTCACCATTAGGTGAGCATGGCTCCTACTCTGCCACAGTATCAGCTCCACAATATACCTCTGCTGTTAGAAGTACAAACAATAGGGAATGTAAATGCAAACAATGATATTTCTCCATAAAGAATTATAAGGAAGTGCTAAACATATAGAGAAAAAAATCCTTGGTAAGTTAGAAATGTAAAAGTCTGGGATTTTAACACTGATCTCCAGTACTTAGCAAGTGACTTATCCTTACAAGTAACTGTGCTTGGTACTGCAGTTTGTCCCGCCACTTGAATGGGATGGGCTGCAGTAGCAGGCACAGCTGCTCATAAGGGCAACCCACTTTTTATATGTAAATAAAGAAACGGCATGATTCTGGTATTGATCAGCGAGGTACAGGGGGGGGTATCAAACGCTTGCTGATCAAACAAATGTGAATCGGATGCAAACCAAGGATTCCTCTTGAGCATGAGGCCTTAGTGATTTTTGACCAAAACCACTGTGAATGGCACGTTGGCCAATGACCTAATGTGTGTGGAGAGCATCATCAGTGACAGATAATGTCGAGGGAGAGAAGGATCTGGCAAAGTAAATTATGTTTGCCTGATCTTTTTGTTCTTCCAGGATAAGCCACTGTAAGAGATGTTTGGCAGCGGCTTTCTCCTC
This sequence comes from Rhinella marina, assembly GCA_900303285.1. Classification (NCBI taxonomy): domain Eukaryota; kingdom Metazoa; phylum Chordata; class Amphibia; order Anura; family Bufonidae; genus Rhinella; species Rhinella marina. The sequence continues at coordinate 22,703 of ONZH01005271.1, forward strand.
TCTCCCATTGAATACACATGCACCAGGGGCGTAACTACCATAGCGGCACACCATGCGACTGCTATGGGACCCAGGGAAAGTGGGGGCCTAGTCTTAGTTGGGATTATCTCCTCTTCTACTGGAGGTGAAAACTTGGTCAGGACTCTACCCTCTAAAGGAACAACTTTTAGCAAATGAGGCAGTGGAAAAATGGGTCATTGAAAAGGGTTTATGCGGAAACCCTTCCGTCCTGTGTGGGGTGCCTGGTTTGATCCTTGCTATGGGGCCCTTACTTCTCTATGTACACCACTGACATGCGCGCTTGGCTGAAATATACAAGTGCATCTCAATAAATTAGAATGCAAAGGCTTCCTAAGCCTTTAAAAAGGTTCCTTAGTCTGGTTCAGTAGGCGACACAATCATGGGGAAGACTGCTGACTTGACAGATGTCAAGAAGGCTGTCATTAACACACTCCACAAGGAGGGTAAGCCACAAAAGGTCATTGCTAAAGAAGCTGTTCACAGAGTGCTGTATCAAAGCATAATAATGGAAAGTTGAGTGGAAGGAAAAAGGGCAGTAGAAAAAAGTGCACAAGCAACAGGGAGAGCCGCAGCCTTGATAGGATTGTTAAGAAAAGGCCTTTCCTAAGTTTGGGGGAGATTCACAAGGAGTGGACTGCTGCTGGAGTCAGTGCTTCAAGAGCCACCACACACAGACGTATCCAGGACATGGGCTACATTCCATGTGTCAAGCCACTCATGACCAATAGACAACGCCAGAAGTGTCTTACCTGGGCCAAGGAGAAAAAGAACTGGACTATTGCTCAGTGGTCAAAGGCAGGGGCGTTGCTAGGCTAAAACATTCGGGCCTGGGCCCCTGATGTTTCCTCCCAGGCCCCGAATGTCCTGCCTGCCAGCTAGATACAATTGTATTGCCATCCTCAGGATGACAATACAATCTAATCTAAAGCACTGCAAGAGGTGAAGGACCTGTGGTGACATCACAGGTCATGTGATCGGTGCAGTAGCTGAGTAGGATTTGCGATGATGTCACTGGTCACATGTCATCATGTGACCAGAGCAGGAGAGGCTCCACAGTGAAGAAGACTCTAGGGGAAGAAGCTCTGCTGAGGTCTTCTCTAAGGAGAGGTAAGTGAGGGGAGAGGCAGAGTAATGCTGGGAGTTGTAGTTATTTACCTGGGACTGTATGTTAGAGCTTAAGAGAGGGATGTTATTTACATGGAACTCAATGTTCAGGGGGTGATACTATTAACATGGGACTGTGTTAGAGGGGGCTGTGGGAGGGAGTGATGTTATTTACATGGGACTGTATGTGGGAGGGAGTGATGTTATTTATATGGGTCTGTATATTGGAAGGGCTGAAGGGAGGGGGTGATGTTATTTATATGGGACTGTGTATTGGGGGGCTGAAGGGAGGGGAGTGATGTTATTTACATGGGACTCTACGGCGGAGGGAGGGAAAATAATTTTATTTACATGGGACTGTATGGTGGAAGGGCTGAGGAATCATCATTGCTGAGGGCACTAAAGGGAGGAATATAACTACAGGGGGCATTATAACAGTAGGGGGCAGTATAAATTCTGGGGGCACTTCAGGACAAGCATTTTAACAGGGGGCGGCGATATAAATACTGTGGGCACTGTAGGGGTATTATAAATCCAGGGGACATTATAGATGTTCTGATTACTACTTGGGGCTCTATAGGACGGTCTTATAGATCAGCCTTATTTCTAGTAAGAGCACTATGGGGGGCCTTATTACTACTGAGGGGTCTGTAGAGAGCTTTATTACCACTGGGGGAACAATAGGGGGGCCTTATTTATTATGGTACTCTGTAAGGGCATTATTAATACTGGAGGGCTCTTCTATTAATGGGGGCACTCTTGTGGAGCATTACCACTGTTGGGGGCAGTGTTACTAATAAGGGCATTCTAGAAGGGAATTACTATTGGTGGGACTATGAGGAGCACTATTACTATGGGGGCACTCATTTTTCTTCAGGATAGTATTTGGGGGTATTGGGGCACAGCCAGCAGCAGGATAACACTGTGGGGACTCCAGGTTGGGAGATGATGAAATGTGAGGAAGCTAAGATGTCTGTGTGTCACACTCTACAGAGACGAGGTTGAGAGAAGGTGTCCGGACCGAAATGGAGAAGATGATGACAGAGATCTACATCAGAGGAGATATCACCTGGAGGCCCTGGATGTGAAAGGTAGGTGCTGCTGCGGGGGAAAGGGGGTTGGCGGACGGTTGACTTAGAGAATTAGGCCATATGCATTGGGGCTTGGGCCCCGGATCTTTTGAGACCTTAACAACGCCCCTGGTCAAAGGTGTTGTTCTCAGATGAAAGTAAATTTTGCATTTAATTTGGAAATCATGGTCCCAGAGTCTGGAGGAAGAGTGGAGTGGCACTCAATCCAAGCTGCTTGAGGTCTAGTGTGAAGTTTCCACAATCAGTGATGGTTTGGGGAGCCATGTCATCTGCTGGTGTAGGTCCACTGTGTTTTATCAAGACCAAAGTCACTGCAGCCGTCTACCAGGAAATTTTAGAGCACTTCATGCTTCCCTCTGCTGACAAGCTTTTTGGAGATGGAATTTTTATTTTCCAGCGGGACTTGGCACCTGTCCACACTGGCAAAAGTACCAATACCTGGTTTAATAACCATAGTATCACTGTGCTTGATTGGCCAGCAAACTCGCCTGACCTTAACCCCATCTATGGGGTATTGTCAAGAGGAAGATGAGAGACACCAGACCCAACAATGCAGATAAGCTGAAGGCTACTATCAAAGCAACCTGGGCTTCCATAACACCTCTGCAGTGCCACAGGCTGATCGCCTCCATGCCACGCCGCATTGATGCAGTCATTCATGCAAAAGGAGCCCCAACCAAGTATTGAGTGCATTTACTGGACATACTTTTCATTTCGCCAACATTTCTGTGTTTTAAAAAAAAATTACAGTTGGTCTAATATAATATTCTAATTTTCTGAGATAATGACTATTGGGTTTTCCTTTACTGTAAGCCATAATCATCAACATTAAAAAAAAATAACCACTTGAAATAGGTCACTCTGTGTGTAATGAATCTATATAATATACGTGTTTCACTTTTTGAATTGAATTACTGGAAAAAAAAACAACTTTTTGATGATATTCTAATTTATTGAGCTGCACTTGTACATTGGTGTGGGGGAGTTAGAAGATAGCTTACCAGCGACATCTATTGAATGTGTATGGCTCTCTTAACCCAACAGTGACCAGTGTTTGTGGGTTTGGGCTTAAAGGGGTTGTCTCACTTCAGTAAGTGGCATTTATCATGTAGAGAAAGTTAATACAAGGCACTTACTAATGTATAGTGATTGTCCATACTGCCTCCTTTGCTGGCTGGATTCATTTTTCCATCACATTATACACTGCTCGTTTCCATGGTTACAGACCACCCTGCAATCCATCAGCAGTGGTTTTGCTTGCACAGTATAGGAAAAAACGCTAGCCTCTCTGGTGGCCGGGACCATGGGAGCGCACATAGGCTAGTGCTTTTTCCTATATTGTGCAAGCACGACCACCACTGATGGATTGCAGGGTGGTCTGTAACCAAGGAAACAAGCAGTGTATAATGTGACAGAAAAATTAATCCAGCCAGCAAAGGAAGCAATATGGATAATAACAATACATTAGTAAGTGCCTTGTGTTAACTTTCTCTGCATGATGAATGCCACTTGCTGAAGTGAGACAACCCTTTTAATGACCAAGCAATTTTTTTAATTGATGCCTTCCAAGAAATATAACTTTTTTTATTTTTTGTTCATGTAGCCGTATGAGGGCTTGCTTTTTGCAGCACAAGTTGTAGTTTTTAATGGCACTATTTTGGGGTACACATAGGTTACTGATTAACTTTTATTAACTATTTTTTGGGAGGATGGGAAAAATAGCAATACTGCAATTAAGTTTTTACAGTATTCATTTTGAGGTGTTTATTTTTCTGCATAAATAACACTATAAATTCACTTTCTGGGTCAGTATGATTATACATGCATAGTTTTACTACTTTTGCACAATAAAAACCCTTTTTGTAAAAAAAAAAAAAAAAGTGTTTTTGCATTGTTGCATCCCAAGACCAATAAACCATTTTACAGCATTCATTGTATGGAATAAAATTGTGTAGTGTCATTAAATTACCAAATTACCAGGGGATTTTATTTTTGCAATTTTTCCATTGAAAAGCTTTTTTTTCCAATGGGAAAAAGGTGTGTGAAATTTTTTTTATTAAACTTTTTATTTATATTTTTTGACCTTTGGTTTAACCATTTACTTGTCCCACAAGAGGACTTTAAGAGGCATTCTTTAGATTGCTTCTATAATACCTTATACTGCTTATGCAGTGCAGAGTATGATACTGTCAGTGCTATACAGACAACCACCAGCAAGCTGCGCCAGAGAGGTACATCCTGATGGGGAATATACTTCATTAGGCCCCAGGCTATCATGCGAAGACATTGGCACAGTGCAGTCTCATTTGTGGGGTGCGATGAGAAACAGAAGGAGCTCTTTCCCTCTCTACTGCACGTAAATCGGTGGCGGCTTAGTCTAAGGCATGTTAGTGACCACTAAGAGGTTAAGGCCTTATTCACACTACTTGTTTAGTCAGTGATTTCCATTAGTAATTGTGAGCCAAACCAAGCATGGAGCCTACTCGGCTCCATATAAGGTATAATGAAAAGATTTATTCCTCTTCTATGTTTTTGACCTGACCATGTGCCCTTCTAGCAGGGGGGAAACAGACAGCAGAGGGCCCTGTGCAAAGAATGTGTCTGCCCTTCCCCCCCCCTTCCCTCGGTGCTTTGTGCCAAGGGGCAGGGGTGCACCTAGCCTTTCTGCTGTCAGAGGCAAAAATTGAAATGGCGCCCCCCCCTCCCTCATGCCAAATTCTCAACCTAACTCCATCCCTCAAACCCTACTGTAAAATACATACTGGGAAACCATTACATACATTGCTACAAACATACAGGATAATACGGCTCACATACTTCTAACATCCTGTGAAGTCTTCTCTGATATAGACATTCTCCTCATTCTTTCCTCATTTTCTCCAGTCAGACCAGACCGCCATGATGACTTCTTTCAGCAGTGTCTTGTCTCTGCAGAGTTTAACAAAAAGAGTAAATAAAATAGCAAACTTACAAAATAAAAATAAAATAATGTCCCCCAAAAATAATTTCACTAAACTGATACTGTGGTTCCCCAGTAATAGTGCTCCCCAAAGTCCACCAATAGAAATAATTATCTGCCAGAGTGCATTCAGTGTTAAAGAGGACCTTTCATGCGTTTAACTTACAGAAGCTAAATACCTTTACTGGGAGGGTACCCCACGCTGATGCTGCCATCCAGTCAGGTTTTTACAAAATAGCAATCCCACGCCCCGCTGTGCCCCCCTGTATTTTTCCCGCTCAGTATGCTAATACTGAGCATCGGAACAGGGAGAAGGAGACGCCAGGGTTTCCTTCTCTCTGGCTGTGCCGCGATCCAATCACATCGGAGAGCGTCACAGCCAGGAAGAAAAAAACTCCTTGGCTGTGACGCTCTCCGATGTGATTGGATCGCGGCACAGCCAGGGAGAAGTTACCAGGTTGGAGGCGTTTTCTTAGAGATGTGGTGTCCGGGAGAACGCCCCCATATATTGTGCGGCGGTCATGTGGGCGGGACTCAGGTCATGTGACTCCACGAGGCTGAAATCACAATGCTGGCTTCCGCCCTAATAGTCCCGTAGTTGGGTCACGTGTTAAGAATATCATGTGACTCTAAACCAGAGTATAGAGCATAGACTGGATATATAAACCTGAGTGATATGGGTTTTAACTATTTAGTTATGATTAAAAAATAAAAAATAGTTTTAGGCTTATGAGGGAATAAAATATGTATAGAAATTATATGAAATAAAAAATTTTGGTGAACGATTTAGAATAATGATGATCAAGAAAGAATATTGATTAATTAGATAATATGGAGAAATAATATATAGGATCTTGAATAAATACTAGTAAATAAATAAATAAACATATAAAAAAAGATAAACAGATAATCCTTAAGTTGGAAAAAAATAATAATTAAAAAATTATAAAAAAAAATATTTAAAAAATTAAGAAATATATTATTAAATAATGGTCATAATAGCCAAACATAAATCAATGGTTATAATAGGGGAATCTTAAATGTAAAATAAAAAAATTAGGTTGATGAATATATACAGCAAAATGTGAAGAAAAAAAACTACAAAAAACTAAACTGAAGGAAAATGAACAAATCAGAGGTTAATTTCGAATGCCTCATTAAGACCGTGGGGGTTAAGCGTATTTAACTTGTAGATCCAATACATTTCACGGCGTCAAATATATCTCAAACTACTACGCTCATGTGTTGGTATTTGCTCAATTGGTGTTATATTAAAACCATGAAAGGATCCCTGATGGCAATCTGCTGCATGTCTAGATACGCTACGTTTTGGGTACTTCTTTTTGACATTCTTCCTATGCTTATTTAACCTGTTTCTCAAGGATTGTATGGTTCGTCCAACATATTGCAGCTTACATGGGCACTCTAGTATATAAATCACATACGTAGAATTGCAGTCCAAAGTACCTCGGATAGGAAAGGTCATGCTATTGGCTTTATTGCTGAAAGTATTTTTTTGGCAGATGGTATTGCAACAGAGGCATCTTGGCTTTTTGCACTTCCTACTGCCCATGTTTACCTCTGTATTATTCCCTCGTTCCTTCATTTCTCTTAGTTTACTGGGAGCAAGGAGATTTTTCATAGTACAAGCCCTTCTACATGTTATACGTGGTGCTTTTGGTATAATTCCCTCTAGAACCGGGTCTTGTTTTAAGATGTACCAGTGTTTAGATAAAATAGATCTAATATTGTTGTGATTTTGATTATAGGTAGTTATAAAGTTCAACCGGTAGATGTCATCAGATTTGGCTTCTGTTTCGGAAGTAGACATTGTGATTGTGTGAGCTTTGCTGCTTTATCTAGTGTACCTCGCACTATGAGGCTTGGATATCCTTTAAAGAGAAAGAATATATCATGGTAAAGGACTCAACTTTGGCTAACTTTTATCACCTCCCAAAGATACATAAGGACCTAGAAAACCCCCCAGGTATTATTATTATTTATTATTAAAGCGCCATTCATTCCATAGCGCTGTACATATTAAAAAGGGTTTACATACATAATGCAGACAATTGCACTAAGCATGAAACAAGACGAATTAAACTGGTACACAAGGAGAGAGGGCCCTGCCGCGAGGGCTTACAATCTAGGTGGTATGGGAGAAGGACACAGAAGGTGAGGATAGAGCTGGTCATGGCAGTATAGAGGCGGCAGGATCACGGGTTGTAGGCTTGTCTGAAGAACTGGGTTTTCAGGTTTATTTTGAAGGATTCCACTGTAGGTGAGAGTCTGATATGTTGGGGTAGAAAGTTCCAGAGTATGGGGGCTGCACGGGAGAAATCCTGGAGGCGATTGTGCGAAGAGGTGATAAGAGGGGAGGAGAGAAGGAGGTCTTGTGAGGATCGGAGATTACATGTGGGGATGTATCGGGAAAGTAGCTCTGAGATGTAGGGAGGGGACAGGTTGTGGACGGCCTTCTATGTAGATGTTAGTATTTTGAACTGAATTTTATGGGCAATGGGGAGCCAGTGAAAGGATTGGCAAAGGGGAGATGCAGAGGAGTAACAGGGTGAGAGGTCGATTAGTCGGGCAGCAGAGTTGAGGAAAGATTGGAGTGGGGCAAGAGTGCCAGATGGAAGGCCAAAGAGGAGAATGTTGCAGTAGTCTAGGCGGGAGATGATGAAGGCATGTACTAGTACTTTCGCAGACTCATAGTTGAGGAACGCACGGATGCGGGAGATATTTTTGAGTTGGAAGCAGCAGGTGTTGGAAAGGGCTTGGATGTGTGGTCTGAAGGAGAGGGCAGAATCCAAGGTCACTCCAAGGCAGCGGACTTGTTTGACTGGGGAGAGTGTGCAGCCGTTGATTGTGATAGATAGGTCTGTTGGAAGGGTTGTGCAAGATGGGGGAAAGATGATGAATTCTGTTTTATCCATGTTAAGTTTTAGAAAGCGGGAGGAGAAGAAAGAGGATATGGAAGATAGGCATTGTGGGATTCTGGATAGTAAGGTGGCAATGTCTGGCCCAGAGAGGTAGATTTGTGTGTCGTCAGCATAAAAGTGATACTGAAAGCCATGGGACTCTATGAGCTGTCCCAGGCCGAAGGTGTAGATAGAGAGCAGGGGTCCTAGGACAGAGCCTTGTGGGACACCAACAGAGAGAGAATGAGAGGAGGAGGTGGTATGAGAGTGGGAAACGCTAAATGTCCGGTCTGTGAGGTATCATGCGATCCATGAGAGGGCCAGGTCAGTGATGCCAAGAGATGAGAGAAGATGAGAGATGAGAGAAGGATTTGGGGGTAGTCATCTCTGACAGCCTCAAAATGAGTAACCAATGCAGCCAGGCGGTGGGGAAAGCAAATCGTATGCTTGGCTGCATAGCTAGAGGTATAACGAGCAGAAAGAGGGAGATAATGATCCCTCTGTATAGAGCTCTAGTGAGACCACATCTGGAATACTGTGTTCAATTCTGGAGACCTCACCTGCAAAAGGATATTGCTAAAATAGAACGGGTCCAAAGAAGAGCTACAAAAATGGTGGAAGGTCTAAAACATAGAACTTATCAAGAAAGACTCCGAGTTCTTAATATGTATAGTCTGGAGGAAAGAAGAGAAAGGGGGGACATGATTGAAACTTTTAAATATGTTAAAGGACTGAATAAAGTTCAGGAGGGAAGTGTTATTAATAAGAAACAGAACATAAGAACACGGGGGCACAATCTGAGGTTAGTTGGGGGACAAATCAAGAACAACATTAGAAAATATTATTTCACTGAAAGAGTAGTAGAAGCTTGGAACAAACTTCCAGCAGAGGTGGTTGATAAATCCACAGTAACTGAATTTAAACATGCCTGGGATAAACATGTATCTATCCTAAGATAAAAATAAAAGGATAATAAAAGGGCAGACTAGATGGACCAGGTGGTCTTTTTCTGCCGTCAATCTTCTATGTTTCTATGTTTCTATGAGAGAGTTTGTAGCAAAAGGGAGTGGTCAACAGTGTCAAAGGCAGAGGACAGGTCAAGGAGGAGGAGGACAGAGTAATGTTTTTTTTTGTTTTGGCTGCTAGCAGGTCGTTGGTGACTTTGGTAAGGGCAGTTTCAGTCAAGTAGTGGGGTCGGAAGCCAGATTGTAGCCGGTCAAAGAGTGAGCAGGAGGAGAGATGAGAGGACAGTTCAGAATGCACATGTTGCTCAAGTAGCTTTGAGGCATATGGAAGAAGTGATATTAGGCGATAGCTGGACAAAGAAGATGGGTCAAGTGAAGGCTTTTTAAGGATGGGTTTAATTGTAGCGTGTTTAAAACCAGAGTGGAAGACACCTGAGGTTAGCGATAGGTTGAAGAGATGAGTTAGGGCTGGGATGAACACCATGGTGAGGTGGAATGAGGTTGGGAATGAGGTGGGAAGGTGGTGAGATGTGATCTGGAGAGTAGGGTGGAAAGATGTTCTTCTGTAATGGTGGAGAAGCAGGTTTTGGGGGAAGAGAACTGAATAGTTCTGATGTTAATGATCTTTTGTTTGAAGTATGTGGCAAAGTCCTTTGCTGAGATGAGAGGTGAGGGTGGGGGCGTTGGGGGACGGAGAAGAGAGTTAAAAGTGTTGAAAACTTGTTTGGGGTTGTGGGACAGGGAAGATATTAGAGATGAGAAGTAGGCCTGTTTTGCATCAGCGAATGAGGATTTGAAAATGAGGAGGGATTGCTTGTATGTAGTGAAGTGTAGGTAGGCCAATTATCTTAGGCGTATCTTCATTGACTAGAAATCTATCTCATTACATTGATGTCTTTCTACAGAAATATGTGATCAGATTGAAATCATATCTGAAAGATTCAACTTCTCTCATCACTCAACTCCAAGAGATTCCTTGGGGTGATAATTACCAATTGATAACACTAGATGTCACTGCCTTATATTCAAATATTTCACACACCCTAGGCCTAGATTGCATATCAACAATTCTGACATCCGACGACACTATGCAACAAGCACAAAAAGAATTTATATTAAAAGGCGTAGAATTCATCCTTACACATAATACCTTTAGATTTCAATATCAAATTTTCAAGCAAACACCAGGGACTGCCATGGGCACGCGATTTGCGCCAAGTTATTCCAATATATTTATGGGTGCCTTCGAGCATAGATTTCTAACAGTAACAATTGGAAAGAAAATATTATCTTTTACAAGCATTATAATGACGACCTAATATTCACCTGGAAAGGGGACGACACTACCATTCAAAAATTAATTTCACACCTTAACAACAACTGGGGGATTTCTTTAACAGGTACTCCCAGTCCTGACAAAATAGTGTATCTGGATCTAGAAATCATCATTCAAGAGAACCTTATCTTCACAAAAACATTCTTCAAAAAAGTGGATAGCAAAAGTTATTTAGATTACAAAAGCACTCATTATTAGAGATGGAAATGCAATATCCCAAATAGTCAATTTAAATGAATCAGGCGCAATTGTACTCGGGAGGCTGACTTTGCTGATCAAAGTAAAATCATATCAGCAAGGTTTACAGATAAAGGATATCCCAGCCCCATAGTGCGAGGTGCACTAGATAAAGCAGCAAAGCTCACACAATCACAATGTCTACTTCCGAAACAGAAGCCGAAATCTGATGACATCTACCGGTGGAACTTTATAACTACTGTCACAGCAATCTTCAAGACATGACTTAATCACAGCCATCTTCAAGACATGATTTAATCACAGCCATCTTCAAGACATGATTTAATAACAGCCATCAAAGGTATGATGTAATCACAGCCATCTGCTGGGACCTAGCAGATGGAGTAAACATCGCAGGGGGTCCTGTCTTTAAAACAGGTCACTTGTATACAATTCACGCCTTGTCCAGACACTATGGAACCCAAAAGCCTTTCATAGGAAGAACCCTCCGCAGGGAGCTATCAGCTTGTTAGACATGATTCCTACTTTCCAGACATAGGGGAGCCTGGAATTAATAAAGAATTATGGACTGGCTGTGTATCACAAACCTAAGCCCATCATATATTCGCGAAGCGGGGACAGAGAGGGACAGGTACATGTCCATAAGTTAGTGATCACATGTCAGGAAGCGGAGATACGGAGATCTCCAAGCAGGAACCTGCTAAGTGCGTCGTGTTTGGTCTCCACCTGTAGCCGGAACTCAGGCGGGTCAGTTGGTACCAGAACTCTTTCCCTGTGACCTCCCGGTCTGGAGCTATGGGCCATATTGGTTTTGTGGAGTTTTTTGCTACCAGAACTGGGACAGGGGGGTTGACTCCTCCCGGGGGAGGAGGAGAGTGGCTGGCTGCAGGATAAAAGGCCCCAGAGAACACAGACCAGTGTCACCCTGAACATGGTTTTTGGAGAGACCTTGGACAAGCTGTTGACATCACTGCCCCCCATGTGGTTACAGCCAGGCCTTACAGCAACCCAGAAATCATCTTAACGGACTATCCATCTCTCTGGTAACTGACTATTGTTCTGTTCAATTCTGTTGTACCCTACCACTTGTATTTGCATATCTGACCACTGTATCCATCTTCTGTGTATATAGTTAGTGAGCCCTTAAGGCAATTAAATATATAATTTAATCTTGTGCTGTTCTTGTATCTCGATCATGAATCCCCATGTCCGTGTTCTCGGTAATATTGTTATACGCTACCTAGGGTTGGCTGCTCACCCGATATAATCCGTTAACTGACTGGAGTTATATCAAACGAGAGCTGGTGGCAGTACTACTGGGCTGATTCGACTGATTCGGTTTCGCTGGTGATAGCGAAAGGGGTCTCTCAGATGGTCAGGATTGTGAGTGAGCGTAGCACCACACAGGGATCGCGTGGGCTACCCTCTCTCCCTTTCTGTGCCTGCCTGTGCCTGCATGCACAGGAGGCGTCTGTGAAAAACCGTGCCATACGTAACCTTACACACTCCGAGGGGACGTGGAACGTCACGTGTTTGTAGGCAAAGACTGAACCGTACCGCGTGATCCCCACGTAAGCACGTGCAGGGGCAGGGCTGCTGGTACGGTTCATCACAACTACCTATAATGAAAATCACAACAATATTAGATCTATTTTATCTAAACACTGGTACATCTTAAAACAAGACCCGGTTCTAGAGGGAATTATACCAAAAGCACCACGTATAACATGTAGAAGAGTTTGTACTATGAAAAATCTCCTTGCTCCCAGTAAACTAAGAGAAATGAAGGAACAAGGGAATAATACAGAGGTAAACATGGGCAGTAGGAAGTGCAAACAGCCAAGATGCCTCTGTTGCAATACCATCTGCCAAAAAAATACTTTCAGCAATAAAGCCAATAGCATGACCTTTCCTATCCGAGGCACTTTGGACTGCAATTCTACGTATGTGATTTATATACTAGAGTGCCCATGTAAGCTGCAATATGTTGGACGAAGCATACAGTCCTTGAGAAACAGGTTAAATAAGCATAGGTCGAATGTCAAAAAGAAGTACCCAAAACGTAGCGTATCCAGACATGCAGCAGATTGCCATCAGGGATCCTTTCATGGTTTTAATATGACACCAATTGAGCAAATACCAATACACGAGCATAGTAGTTTGATATATATTCGAGGCCATGAAATGTATTGGATCTACAAGTTAAATACGCTTAACCCCCACGGTCTTAATGAGGCATTCGAAATTAACCTCTGATTTGTTCATATACTGTATGAAGAGGGGGAAGTGAAGTACTTGGGGTGGGGGGACAGTGAGGCACTTGTGGTGGGGGGAGCAGAGGGAGCAGTGAGGCACTTGGGGCAAGAGGGAGCAGGGGAAGGTGGGACACTTGCGGCAGCAGAGGGGGCAGTGAAGCACTTGCGGGGGGACACAGTGAGGCACTTGTGGCAAGGGGAATAGAGGGGTCAGTGAAGCATATGGGGGAAGAGGGACACTTGGGGCAGGAGGGGAGCATATTATTTATATTATATATATTATATATTATTTTTTTTTCACATTTTGCTGTATATATTCATCAACAAAATTTTTTGATTTTACATTTAAGATTCCCCTATTATAACCATTGATTTATGTTTGACTATTATGACCATTATTTAATAATATATTTCTTATACATTTTTTATATTTTTTTATTACTATTATCCCCCCCCCAACTTTAGGATTATCTGTTTATATTTTTTATATGTTTATTTATTTATTTACTAATATTTATTCAAGATCCTATATATTATTTCCCCATATTATCTAATTAATCAATATTCTTTCTTGATCATCATTACCAAAATTTTTTATTTCATATAATTTCTATACATATTTTATTCCCTCATAAGCCTAAAACTATTTTTTATTTTTTAATCATAACTAAATAGTTAAAACCCATATCACTCAGGTTTATATATCCAGTCTATGCTCTATACTCCGGTTTAGAGTCACATGATATTCTTAACGCGTGACCCAACTACGGGACTATTAGGGCGGAAGCTAGCATTGTGATTCCTGCCTTGTGGAGTCACATGACTGGAGTACCACCCACGTGACCGCCGCACAATATATGGGGGTGTTCTCCCGGACACCACATCTCTAAGAAAACGCCTGCAGCGTGGTACCTCTCCCCATGGGAGCCCACCAGGATGAAAAGGGGCAGCTTATCTTATCCGGAATACCATTGGTATAATATAACCCCGAAACGTGTTGTTTTATTTGCTCCTTTTATTGGAACAATATAATAAAGAAGACCTTTTCATCAAAGCGACCGTCTGCGTTAGGAATTAATGCGCCAGAACAGGATCTCACTTACCAGCAGCACTGTGGAGGCTGAGAATGTGGCGCCGACGTCAGGGAACTGTTCAGCAGCGGAAGGGGCCACCACTTTACCAAGATGCAGGCTAACCAATGAGCGCTTGGTGATGGAAGTGCTGACTGTTTGCTCTACTGACCAATGAGCATCAGAATAAGGGAAGCGCTCATTGGTTAGTGTGCTGCTTTGAAAGGGGAGCGGCCTTTACATTGCTAAAGGGATGCCTGCACTAGTCCTTTCTCCTCAGGTTAGCATGTTCTTCCCTCCCCCTGCACTAGTAGCATCACTATCCCTTCTGCTCCCCCTTGCCCTAAGTGCCTCCCTGCCCCTTCTGCTGTCCCTGCCCCAAGTACCTCACTTCTCCCTCTGTTCCCCCTGCCTCAAGTGTCGCATTGCCTCATCTGCTCCCCCCTGCCCCAAGTGCATCACTAGCCCTTCTGCTTCCCCTGCCCCAAGTGCCTCACTTCCTCCTCTGCTCCCATTCTGACCCAGGTGTCCCACTTCCCTCTCTTTCCCCATATGCCTCACTGCTCCCTTTGCTCCCCCACCACAAGTGCCTCACTGTCCCCTCTGTCCCCACCCCCCAGCCCCAAGTGCCTCACTGCCCCCTCTGTTTCCCCCCAGCCCAAAGTGCCTCACTGCCCTCTCTGCTGCCGCAAGTGTACCACTGCCACCTGCTCCCCCTTGCCCCAAGTGCCTCACTGCTCCCTCTGCTCCCCCTGCCACAAGTGCCTCACTTTTCCCCCACCCCCTCACTTCCCCCTCTTCTCCCATATGCCTCTGTTTTCCCATGCCACAAGTGCTTCACTGTCCCCTCTATCCCCACCCTGCCAACCGCAAGTGCTTCACTGCCCCCTCTACTTTCCCTCAACCCCAAGCAGATGGGGCAGTGAGGCACTTGGCACAGGGGGAGCAGATGGAGTAATGAGGCACTTGGGGCAGAGAGCTATCAGAAGGGGCAGTGAGACAACTGGGGCAGGGGGAGCAGATGGGGTAACAAGGCACTTAGGGCTCAGATCTATAAGAGGGGGCAGTGAGACAACTGGGGCAAGGAGGGGGCAGTGAGGCACTTGGGACAGGGAGGGAGTAGAGGGGGAAGTGAAGTACTTGGGGTGGGGGACAGTGAGGCACTTGTGGTGGGGGGAGCAGAGGGAGCAGTGAGGCACTTGGGGCAAGAGGGAGCAGGGGAAGGTGGGACACTTGCGGCAGCAGAGGGGGCAGTGAAGCACTTGCGGGGGGACACAGTGAGGCACTTGTGGCAGGGGGAACAGAGGGGTCAGTGAGGCATATGGGGGAAGAGGGACACTTGGGGCAGGAGGGGAGCAGAGGGGGAAGTGAGACACTTGGGGCAGGAGGGGAGAAGAGGGGGAAGTGAGGCACTTGGGGCAGAAGGGGAGAAGAAGGGGAAGTGAGGCACCTGTGGCGGGGGAGCAGAGGGAGCAGTGAGGCACTTGGGGCAAGTACCTCACTTTCCCCTCTGCTCCCTCTCTGCCCCAGGTGCCTCACTGCCCCCTCCTTGCCCCAGTTGTCTCACTGTCCCCTCTGCTAGCCCTCTGCCCCAAGTGCCTCATTACCCCATATTCTCCACCTGCCCCAAGTGCCTTACTGCCCCCCTCAAGTGCCTCATTTCCCCCTCTGTACCCCTCCTGCCCCAAGTGTCCCTCTTCCCCCGTATGCCTCACTGTCCCCTCTGTTCCCTCCCTGCCCCAAGTGCCTCACTGCCCCTTCTGGTCCCCCTGCCCCAAGTGGCTCACTGTCTCCTTTGCGCTCCCTGCCCTGTGCCTCACTGATTCTCCTGCTCCCCCTGCCCCAAGTGCTTCACTACCCCCTCTGCATCCCCACCCCCCACCCCAAGTGCCTCACTGTCCCCTCTGCTCCCCCTGCCTCACTGATACCTCCTGCTCCCTCTGCTAGCCCCCTGCCCCAAGTGCTTCACTACCCCCTCTGCTTCCCCACCCCAAGTGCCTCACTGTCCCTTCTGTTCCCCCTGCACTAGTTGCTTCACTGTCTCTTCTCTGCACCATTGCAACAGATGCCTCACTGTTCCTTCTCTGCATGCCCACCCCCCACAATGTCCCTTCTTCTCCTCCTTGTCCCAGCTGCCTCACTGCTCCGCTCACAGCAGATTCTTCACTGTCCCTTATCCTCCCCTGCCTCAGGTGCCTCACTGTGTCACCCTCCCCACACTAACAGCCCCAGTTACCTCACAGTATTTGCTGCCAGTGGCACATACACTAACAGATATGGGGGGCAGGAAGTGTTCCAGGCGGTTGCTCTATAGCCAAGCTGCTCCCCACATCTATACCGGCTGCAGTAGACTGCCTCCACTGAGGCTGCATACTCCACTGGTGGGAAGTTGCCCTTGTGTATGTACACTGCCTGGTCAAAAAAAAGGTTACACACTCTAATATTTTGTTGGACCGCCTTTAGCTTTGATTATGGGCGTTGCATTCATTTTTCCCCAAGTTCTTGTATTGGGAGATTTGAACCACTGTGCAAAGTCTTCACCAGCACTTCCCAAAGATATACCAAAAAGGGTGTCAAAGCAGGAATAAGTCGGGGCCTGCATATGCAGCAGAGTTAACTAGATGTGATAACTTACCAAGTGTGACTGCTAACTCTGCTGTATCCATACGTGTGCAATTTGCCTTAACTGCTTAGGGCACCAAAATGCCTTCTCCCGCCCCTGACTAGAAGACATGAGACACTACAAGGTTTACACATAGGTGATGCGTGTTGGCAGAAGGAGGACATGTTTACCGTATATTGTTATTTATTAATGCATTTCATCCTCTGGTTATTGAGGAACCATAAGATAAAGGTGTTGTCTCACGAAAAATATTCAACAGTTTTCAAACCAACATCTGGATCTGAATACTTTTGTTATTGCATGTAATTAAAAATGTAACATAGCCAGTGAGTTATTCAATAAAATGTATCTGTATAGCGCCACCTTCTCTTTGTTTTTTCTTTGACCTGTTCACTGAGATGGTCACACATGCTCAGTTTCATCCTTCAACTGCCTTCTGAGCTGTGATAGGGAGAGCTGAGACACACCTCCTGAGCTGCAGCAGAAAATACACTCCCCTTGAGCTGTCAGCTTGATGTTAATCTACCAGAGCAATGAATGGGGACATCTCTGGATCCCTGTGCGGTACAGGGCCGGTTCTAGCTTTATTAAAAAGAGGATGGACTATATGATGGCTGATTTTCATTTTTTACATTACTCATGGGATAACCCCTTTAACATACAAAAGGGTTCCTACATATAATAAGAAGAACTGGAGTGTTGACCAGTTTCCCTGTACTCCTTATTATATGATGGGACCCCTTTTGCATAACCCCTAATGAATCCTCATTGACTAGAAGATAAAAGTGCTGAAAGCAAATAAAGGCAATTGTAGGGTAATCATATATAGGGGCAGATTGTCACTGCCCTTAAAAGAGTGGGAACTATCATTGGGTCACCAGAATGAGCACTCTCCCAACACAGATTACCTATGTGTAAAAAGCAACTCTGGAGTCTTTCCTACCATGCCTTTTGGTTAATGCACAGGAATATCGGTGAGGTATTTAAGTTTTTCTTCTTTAGAGCATTTGCACATCATTTACACATGGATGGTCTTTAGAGAAGACTTGTAATCTCAACTCTAATAAACTGTACTCACATAAAGTCATCCATACAAATCATTAGAGTTGACTTCAGGCAGGAACACACAGCATTATAAATCATTATAATGCCACGGGTCAAAGTCATAGGAGCAGCATTCAAGATGTGAAATAACTACATAGACACATTCTGCATAGACACATCTTTAGGGCTCATGGACACATGCGGACCACAAATAGCTGTCTGTAATGCACGGCACCGGCCGTGCATGGTGTTTACAGATGTCAAGTGAATGGGTCCGTGATCCGCAATATTCAGTCCGTACCGCACAAGTGTTTTCTCATATAAACATGTCAGGAGAGATGGCAGATAATCTTGAATAGTTTAACCACACCTAAATTTCAAGTGTCAGTGGCAGACAAATTTTGAGTGAAAGTCACCTAGTATTTAGTGAAGTGCTTTACATCATTAGAACCCTTAGACCACTAGCAGCAAAATAGCTCTAAAGTATCACTTAACCTCCAGCATAATAGGCATTTGTGAATCTGGGTATCGTCTTTGTATGTAGACTCATTTTACACTAAACATGACAATGATTTGCATGACTAAATGTCACATTTTATTTTATCTGACCATTTCACTAAATTCCACTGGCTGCAATAATGTTTTTGTAGGGTTCAGATGCCGTATTCTGTAGCGTGCATGTAATTTATGACAGGTTCTATCATGACCAGCTCAGCAGAAACGGGTGTTGATGAATCAGGACCTATGAGCTTTGGGTTTGTCTTTGGCATTCTTCCCATTCTCATTGTTGTACTTCTGGCAGTATGCTCTTGCTTCCTAATACATTTTGTACTCTGTATTCTCTTTTAATTAGCCTAATTGTGGTTAATAGTAATTTCAAATTTGGCTGTTTTTTTCACAACGGTTTGCTAATCGTTACAGGTGTACAAACGTCTGTTGGATGGGTAACAAAGGGATTTCACATGTGCATAACCTCATAAGGTATGGGGGGAATGTATCATTGTAGGTGTTTTTGAGATTTGTTGTCAGATTGGAGTTGCTATGCATACCTGGGTATGCCTGGGCCTGTGGAGATCAGAATTTTTAAAAAGTATCTACTCTAAAAATTCTGATCAAGTATTCATACCAAATTTTTAGGTGGCGCTGGAAGGTGCAGTGCTCAGAAAAGTTGTAAAATGTTTGCACAAGTGACCCCAAAAAGTTGTAAAGTCTGTATTAGCGACTTTTTGAAGCCAGATTTCTGGTGTGCAGGGCTTCATAAATTTCCCCAGGTGTTTATACCCCAGGGAAACAGATAATTAGATTGGTAAAGGTAACATTATACAGCATGTAAAAATGACAAAACGTCAATAAAAATAAATGAGATTTTTACAAGAGGAAATCACACTGATTGCAGGAAAATACATTTTTATGCAGTTGACTGTAATGCAATCTTCATATCTGTATCTTCCACTTCATCAAACCTTTACCATAGGCTGTTTAAGAAAGTCTAACCCAGCTCATTTCTAATAGCATCATAACAAATAGGCCAGGTAAAAAAAAAAAAATCTGTTACTTTGAACATTAATTATGATCAATTTATTCCGTCAGAGATCAGTTATTTTTTTATAGAAGAAGTCCTGCATGAAAGACTTTTTCTTACATCAAAAATAACTGATCTCTGATGTAAAAAACAAGATGGATCAGCTATTTTTATTGTACAGTGATGGTAACTGAGCACAACTGATCAAAATACATAGTAACATAGTAGTAACATAGTTTGTAAGGCCGAAAAAAGACATCTGTCCATCCAGTTCAGCCTGTTTTCCTACAAGTTGATCCAGGGGAAGGCAAAAAAAACCCTGTGAGGTAGAAGCCAATTTTCCTCACTTTAGGGGGAAAAATTCCTTCCCGACTCCAGTCAGGCAATCAGAATTACTCCCTGGATCAACGACCCCTCTCTAGTAACTATAACCTGTAATATTATTACCCTCCAGAAATACATCCAGGCCCCTCTTGAACTCTCTTAGTGAACTTACCATCACCACCTCCTCAGGCAGAGAGTTCCATAGTCTCACTGCTCTTACCGTAAAGAATCCTCTTCTATGTTTATGTACAAACCTTCTTTCCTCCAGACGCAGAGGATGTCCCCTCGTCACAGTCCTGGGGATAAATAGATCATGGGAGAGATCTCTGTACTGACCTCTGATATATTTATACATAGTTATTAGATCTCCCCTCAGTCGTCTTTTTTCTAAAGTGAATAAGCCTAATTTTGATAATCTTTCTGGGTACTGTAGTCCACCCATTCCAGTTATTACTTTAGTTGCCCTCCTCTGAACCCTCTCCAGCTCTGCTATGTCTGCCTTGTTCACAGGAGCCCAGAACTGTACACAGTACTCCATATGTGGTCTGACTAGTGATTTGTAAAGTGGCAGGACTATGTTCTCATCACGGGCATCTATGCCTCTTTTGATGCAACCCATTATCTTATTGGCCTTGGCAGCAGCTGTCTGACACTGGTTTTCTGCAGCTTAGTTTGCTGTTGACTAAAATTCCTAGGTCCTTTTCCATGTCAGAGTTACCCAATGCTTTACCATTTAGTATGTACTGGTGACTTGCATTATTCCTTCCCATATGCATAACCTTACATTTGTCAGTGTTAAACCTCATCTGCCACTTTTCTGCCCAAGCCTCCAGTCTATCCAGATCCATCTGTAGCAGTGTACTGTCCTCCTCTGTGTTAATTACTTTACACAGTGTAGTGTCATCTGCAAAAATTGATATTTTACTGTGCAAGCCTTCTACAAGATCATTAATAAATATATTGAAGAGAATAGGACCCAATACAGACCCCTGTGGTACCCCACTGGTGACAGTGACCCAATCTGAGTATGTACCGTTAATAACCACCCTCTGTTTTCTATCACTAAGCCAGTTACTTACCCAAATAATAAATGTTTTCTTTTTTAAAATTTCCTGTTCTTCTGATGGATCAGAAGAAAGGAAAGCTGAACACAGATGTGAACCCGGTCCAAGATACTAGTAATCCACCAAAAAACTCTCTTGAGCGCTCCCTTCCACAGAAATTTCTGTGCTGCTGTTGAGCATACCGCTGTAGTTCCATTCTTCTCCACTAGCCAGTGCTATATGATTGTAAATAGTCACAGCATAGTATGTCTGTCACACCTGCGTGTCCTGAAAAGTTCCCGTCCTGTCTGGGGAGCACGCTGGTTGTGTGCGGGTTAGTGTCAAACGCAAGACCAGACTGTACCTTTTCATCTCTTTAGCTGTACCCAAACTGGTAGAAACTAAGAGGACATTTCTGGAACTTGTAGTATCACAACAACCAATTTGTCATTTGGGCACGGCCACGTGGTCAGGTTTCCTGATGCAGTTTTGGAAGCCAAAACCAGGAGTGAATTCATAAAAAGAGGAGGAGTCGTATCTGTCTCTCATTTTGTGATCCACTCTTGATCTTGGCTTCCAAACCTGCATCAGGAAAACTAACCATGCGGACATACCCTTAGGGCTCATGCATACAAAGTATTTTTCGTTCTTGGGGTTTTTTGCGGCCCATATGCGGAACCATTCACTTCAATGGGACCACACAAAAACCGGAAATGACTGTGTGCATTCCGTGTCCATATGTCCGTTCCTCAAAAAAATAGAACATGTCCTATTATTGTCCACATTACGGACAAGGGTGGGAATGTTCTATTAGCGGCCAGCCCTTCCGTTCTGCAAAAATGAAGAATGCACACTGCCGTTATCCGTGTTTTCTGGAACCACAATTTGAGAACTGCAAAACAACGGTCATGTGTATAAGCCCTTAGTGTGCAAATCATCAGATACCTAAGTAGTTTTGAGAGTTTGCTGTTTCTTATGCATATGGCTTTTTGGTTGACCATTTTGTTTCCATATTTCTATACCTCTATATTTCAAAAAATAAATGCAGATCCTAAATTATGTTCTCTGCTTCCCATACATACCTTATTATTTTGCCTTGATTTCAGTTTGCAGTTGTGTTTCCAATATTTCACAATTTTCCCAGGATTCCATGTTCTCTATCTTTGTTTTTTTGTTTTTTTTTATTGCATATTTTATTTTGCATATGACTGCTACAAATACTGTTACACCCCCTCTGGGATATCGTCCCAGAAAATGTACAATTTTTCTTCAGGGAACTTTCACAGTAAGATAAATATACTAAAATAAAACATTTAGTATATTGTCAACATGAAACCTCACAGAACACAGCGTTATAAATCTTACAAATAAAAATTATGTGCATTCAATAATATAAAAAAATAAATACATAAAACAAAAAGGGCAGCCTGCATGGACCACTTGTTCTGCCGTGGCTATGCTATCTTGCTATGGACTTTGTAGAATGACAAAGAGCAATGAGCATCTTGTGTAATAATTATTGATGCAGCATGTGCCTTTGGGTTCACGATTACATTCTATTTGCGTGTCTATACCATGAAACAAGCGATGCGAACACTAGAGGGAACATAACAAGCAGTTATGTATTGCATGTGGAATGTTAACATATACATTGGCTGTACAATCCGTCCATCACATATCATATGACTGGAGAGAGTGGGATTTCCCAGAGTTCCCTGCTCAGGGACCCCTTCCCCCAACATAAAGCTCCTGGGAAAGGAATTCCTCCTGCAGGACCAGTCTACCCCCCCTCCGCCCCCTCCCTTGCTATCACTCCTCCCCCTCCTCCCAGGCAGAGGATGCTCTGAGCAGCACATTACTCCTGCCCCACACAAGCTTTGTTCCAGCACAAGAAAAGGGACCTGCCTGCCTGGCCAGGGAACATTAGGATCTCTAATTAGTTGTCTGCCACACACCCAGGGTAACTTAGATTCACACACATTCAATGCATGAGCATGTACATGACCTATCTATATAGATATATAGGTATAGATATATACATACACATATATGTATATAGTGGATATATCTAAATATATACTGCTCAAGACTTTCTGGATAATAGTTTTAACTCAATATTTCCCCTGAATTTCCCAACCTCTTAATTCTGTTTTGCTTAGGACATTTATTGTCTTTTGTGTTCACATCTATGTATTATAACGTGTGAAATATAGCAATAATGAGAAATTACAGCGCTACCTCAGTACAATAAATGCCTTAGAGCAATGCTTTTTAAGGGGATACCTCAGTGCTTTACCTTTTTGTATACAAGGCTTGAATCATGTTGCGTATTTAGTGCTCTCCCTTCTTAATATACTGAATTTAGTTATTGCTATTGCATAGGAATTGTGTCTTATCTTTGCATATGCCTTTCCCATGACGCCAGCTTTAATGGATGTGTTTATTGATTAAGCATCTTATATAGAAATGCAGCAAACCTTGTAAACACCCTGCACATACACACCCCTCTGCAGTAATGGTCCCTGACATCAGCACCGTAGAGCTAAATTTAAACATACAATATATTTGAAAGGAACAGTTCACGTTCTGTTATTTTTACCTGGTTTATACAATGCAATACAAATATTTTAATTTTCCACAGATTCCTAGTCATAGAAACGACAGCTTGATCCATCTAGATATATAGCGTTGCCATATCATATAATGCTGTACAAAGAATGTGCTGTCATTCTCTGTCTTTTCCTGAACAGCTGAAGGGTATATTCAGACACAGCAGATTTGTTGCAGAAATTTCTGCAAGTAAAAACTCCATTCCCTAAATCTGAATGGGAGCTGTTTCTGCTGCCTTTGCGTGGATTTGTGCAAGCCCCATTCAGATGTATGGGAGAGATGCAACAAATACTTTAGATGTGAACACACCCTAAGCAGGCAGTATTTTTTCCCCCTAGAGAACACTTGTACAACAGTTTAATATGGCTGACATAATATCCATAAATAACCATAAATATCTAAAGAGGATAGACTATAATATTTGTCTACTGCTAGTGGAAAACATCAACTTCATAATTAAATTCATATTCGTTTATCAATTGCTTTATTTATTTTACTCACTTATGTAGCGTTGACATATTCCGCAGCACTTTACAGATGCTTGTTGTTCCCAATGCAGTTCACAATATAAGTTCCCTATCAGTTTGTCTTTGGAATGTGGGCAGAAACTGGTGTACCCAGAGGAAACCCACGCAAACACAGGGGGAACATACAAACGTCGTCCTTGGATTGGAACCTATGACCCCTATGCTGTAAGTCACCAGTGCAAACCACTGAGCCACCATGCTTTCAGATTGACAGCTGAACAAATGCTGGATTATTATGGAATATATTATATAACACTTTGTGTGTTGTCTTCCACTTTGTTGGAGAGAAACTGTTTACTACATTGATATATATTAGTGATAAATCATATGACAGTGTATAATCATACAGTAGGTCGACATATGATCATGAAATTAGTAAAGAGAAGACATAACTCCAGTTACTGAGAATGGACTATCAAAACAGATTTATTTCTTTTTACAATTTTTTAGCACTTTGGCTACATATTTTCCAAACATTTTTTTTTTCCAGATTTCAGAAGGATGAGATAAAGTGACGAATCCTCTTGTGATGATCAGGAGACAAAGCCTTAGTCACCTCAGATGGTGAAAAGCAAAAGTATAAAATGTTTTTGAATAGAGTTAACATTGTATTGGAAACGTATGTTCACATTCAGTCTGCATACCGTGATTTATAGCAGTGTCCTTTTTAGGTAATGTACATTTGTATTTATATACTGCCAAGCACATGCAAACACTTTATAGGACAGACACTAGAATGCAGAGAATTCTAATCTGATTCAGGGAACAGTGAAACATACATGGGGTCATCGGTTGTAAGGACTCCAAAACAGGGCAGACAGCACAGTATATATCAACACCTAATAACTGGACAGATACACCAAAGACACAGATATTTTTTGTAGAATTAATTTTGCATTGTTTATTATCAGTTTAATAATTCAAAATCAATATCTTTGTGGACATTCACCTCTACTATAGTCTATAAAAGGCATACAAAAGTTTTCAAAAAATTGACAGTGGATGCTCTGGATCCATTCACACTTCTTTTCCAGTGAAAGACTTAAAGAGGACCTGTCACCACAAAATGCAATGCAATCTGAAAGCACCATGTTATAGAGCAGGAGAAGATGAGCAGATCGAGATATATATATCATTTATATCTTTGTTTTTTTTCACCTCCTATGAACACCTATTGGTACAGTAGGGAGGTGTTATCAGCTCGACCTCTCCTGCTCTACAACATGGTGCTTTCAGATTGCATTCCATTTGGTAGTGACAGGTCTTCTTTAAGGGCAGCTTGGTATAGAGCAGGAGGAGCTGAGCAGATTAATATATAGGAATTACAGGAAACGATTCAGAATAATTTGGAATTTACTTGTAGGATAACAGGCCAAACTGGATGGACAGATGTCTTTTTTTGGCCTTATAAACTATGTTACTATGTTACTTATATCTGTACTTATTCTGGTCTTTGAGGTCAATGAAGTAGTCCTATCAGTGACATTCTTCCCTCTATAACTATGCATACAGAGATAGCTGTCAATCACTGATAGGACCACCTCCTCGACTTCAAAACCCAGAATGTGCAGGAATTTAAATGAATCAACTACAAGTTTTACTGAATCTTTATCTATAAAACTATATAACAATCTGCTCAGCTCCTCCTGCTCTATAACATGGTGCCCCTAGCTTACATTGTATTTTCATGGTGACAGGTACAACTTCTCCCTTTTTTAAACTCACTCCTAGTTTTTGCTTCCAAAACTACATCAAGAAACCTGACCATATGGACGTACCCTTAGGTTAGTAGTTTGTATCAGTATTTGTAAGCCAAATCCAAGAGTGGGTCCAAAACATAGAAGATGTAGAAATCTTTCCATTAGACTTATTATCTGGTGATGTTTCTTTTAGACAAAACCAAGAGAAAAATGAAAAAAGAAGACAAGGTGTAAAGAAAAAGTGACTTCTTTCTCTCATGCACATGACCGTATGTATTTTGTAATCTGCAAAACACGGATCTGCAAAAATTGCAGATGATGTCCGTGTGACATCTGTATTGCATCAGTTTTTTTTTTGCGTATTCATTTAAACGATGCCTATCCTTGTCCAAAAAACAGACAAGAATAGGACAAGGAATAGGATGTTTTTGCGTTATGGACTTGTGGACATACAGAAATGGAATGCACACGGAGTAATTTCCATTTTTTTCCAGCCCCAATGAAATGAATGGTTCCGTATTCTGTCCACAAGAAAAATCCCCCAAAAAAACGAACGGGCACGGACAAAAAATATTTTCGTGTGCATGAGCCCTTAGTCTGGGCTCACATCCATCAGTTGTGTCTAGCCAGTTGTTTTATGCCAGAGCCAGACACAACTGATATTTATGTATATTTTATTGCACAGTCCGGTATTCATGACCTTAAAGTTCCAGTGTCTAGTGACTTCCAGTGTCAAAACAGAAGTGCTGGCCTTACTTATTTACTGCTGTGTTTGGCTCAAGAAATTAATTAAAAACTAAATGTGTGAATATGTCGTATTGTCATTATTACTTTATTGTAGGAGCTTTCAGTATGGAATCCCAAATTCTTCACCGATACCTTGTGATAGAATTAGAATGCAAACTGCATGTTATGGATCACCAGAAACTGAATTACTGATATAGAGGGAAAGAAAATCATATGCACCTTGCAGGAATTTCTCTGTCATTAAGATACTATTGTCAGTGTACAGTAGATTGAAGAATAGGATTCAGTGCAAATCATTCATATTGAATGAAACACTGGGCAGCTGGAAATCTTTACTTAATGGTATATGGTGAGTATATCTCCCGTCGTTGTTTTAATCATTCCAGAGGTACTTTGGATAACATATTGAATAGCTTTTTATTTTATTGAGTCATAGCTCGTCAACTTTTATTTGCAGATGGATCATCATTAAATCATTTACAAATGGTTCAGACTATTTCTGTGAAGCTAAAAAAAAGCAACATATGAAGATTACTCAAGTATACCAATTCTGGGTTTAAAAGGGCATGCTTTTTGGGCTGTGGTAAATATGTACAACATCAGTGAATGAAGATATATACAAATATAATGACTTTTATATATTTACCTGCTGTTATGCATCGATTTGGGAATGCTGCATTGTTCTTAAACCACAGGCATTCCTCCTCAATACTAAAAACCCATTCACAAATACTTTACATAGAGTACTACAAATGCAGTTCTCTACTGAAACAGTTCTAGAAACATTTCCTAGAACTAGTTCATTAAATAAAACACCATGTTTGACCCCCTGTTGCCTTAAACCAAACCTGTAATCTATGAGCCCATCTCCAGCTAATAAGAAGAGTCAATCACGTCCAATAATTTCAGCAATCGGTAGAGATCTCAACACTGGGACTCTACCAATCAAAACTTCAGACTTGTCTCTATGAAATAACAGTTCTGTGAAAGTGCAAGCACTATTCAAAGCTGAGGTCATAGTGCAGTGGAGGTATACTTCAGAAAATACTCCCAAAGTGTACCTCCACAGCAGCCACTGATGTTGGTCTACATGTACAGTATAAGCATTCAGTGGCATATTTTATCCATAGATTCACATTATAAAAAACTATATACCTTATAGTACAATTTTTTGCAGGCTACCTCTGAATCAAATAGCGTAGTTGACCATTTTATTCAATATAGGTTTTTTTACTAAGAATATAATGCCCAACACATGCCAAAAAGCAACTCTTTTAGCATACGACAGGGTCAGTTGAGTTCTATGCTTACAAATGCCTAGAAATGCAGTGTAAACTCTGCCTAATGGTGGATTTAGGTGAGCAGATCCCGAACGTTTTGTTAGATGATAATAATGTAGTGTAAGTGTATGTAGTAAATGAATAATTGTATTGAAAATGCTCATTTAACACTTGTAAAATTGTTAATGTGAACAAAAGAATTATCATTTGACATTACTGTACTATGGCAATATACAGGGACATAGTGTGATCTTTCAGTGTAAAAAATAGGCATGTTTTAAGTAAATACAGTGAACGATCCTTGATTAAGCGAGTAAACAATTGCAAGTGAATGAATCTGTACACAATAATATTTACATGAAAATTCAGGTTTGTCATCAGATTTAAAGGGAACCTGTCATCTCCGAAACACCCCCTGAACTAGAGTAAGAGATGTATAGTGTAAGTGATGCTGAATCCGAATATGTAAGTTTTATCTTCATACTCACTTCCATTCTGATGTTGTGCTCCCACAAACCTGCAGTAAAATGCATTCACAGGACTCTTCTTTGAGTCCTCTCCATTATGTGAGTGAGCACCGGAGTCCAGTGAGTGCATTTTACTGCTGGTTTGTGGGAGCACAGCGTCGGAATGGAAGTGAGTATGAAGATAAAACTTACATATTCAGATTCAGCATCACTTACACTATACACCGCTTACTCTAGTTCAGGGGGTGTTTCTGAGATGACAGGTTCCCTTTAAATCACTAAATGCAATAGTGTCGTGTCGCCTAAACGATTATCTAAATCTGCCAGTGATTGCTACCATTTAGCCTGCAATTTTAAGGTGGTTCCAAAACCATGCTCAGATTATTTTCTGCTTTATATTTCTCCAAATAGTGTTTTTACATTACAATGGTTATCTTAACCGGATGAGTGCAGTTGTATGAGGGGCCACTCTTTTATATTGAGAGGAAATGAAATCTTTTTAGAGGTCACAGAACTAGTGATATGTGGGATAAAGTAGTAATCATAGGATCTGATATTTCCTGGACTTCCTGTCAGTAATCTCATAAAAAACACTACAGTTAGCCCAATCCCAATATGAAATGGCTGCTTACAGAAAAGGATGCATTTTACTAAATAAATGTAGAAAATATATATTTTAAGTCACAAGTAAAGACAACCTTTACGGGAATATATCCATATAATGTGTCCGAAAATGTTTCATAGTCACATTACAAATAAAAGATTATTGTGAAGTAATTGAATATGCAATCAAGCAGCCCAATTCAACTACTAGAATAAATATAGATAAACTTCTATGTAACAATCTGTCTAGTTACACAGTAATGAGGGATCAGAGGATCCTGTCATTTAGGGGTCAAAGACAGCAAGATGACAACTTGGGAGTTGTAATTGCAGGTATATTGATTGTCACCAAGGTTTCCCAAAAACAGATATAAATAATGGTTGAATAGAACTTTAAAACAATTTGGCAGATGAGAACAACTCAAGCACTCATTATCATTATTATTATTAATATTAATATCACAACTTAAAGGGAAAATCTAACTAAAATATGTCTTCTTCCTTCTTTTTTAGTTAAATTGACACTGTGACTTTAGAATTTTGAAATGTCCAACTAAACCTAAAATAACGTCATAAAATGCAAAATATAAAAGCTTTATGTGTCACCTCAGGTTTAAAGATTAAGTAATGAATATATTCTTGTTTTACTTCCTTTACTCTAGTTTATTGAAACTGTTGCCTGATGCTGCTACTTGTATGAACTTTTTTTCTCAACTTAACTGTGAATTAATGGGATACTCGTCAATAGGTAACAGAAACCCTAGTAGCCAATAGCATGAACAAAAAACATAATTTATAGGTTGCATTTATCTGAAATTTTATCTGAAATACTTAACTGAAACCAAATTGTATGATTTTTTTCCCCAATTATTTTAACAAATTGGACAACTCAAAAGTCAGGATGGATCATATTATATTTATAACAAAATTTGTTTAGTTCACTTTAAAATATTAAATGTCCTTTGTATATGTGGATGAGAGTGCTTTGACACACTGGAAGCATATTATGGTAAGGTTTACTCACTTTACTATATTGTAAGTTCATTTTCTACCATTGACTGTATTATATTTGAGGGGACGCCAGCGGAAGCTCTCCCATTTATTAGGTATGTGTGGTTATCACTTGTTTATTTCCATATGCACGTTGTAACATAATCTGCATTGAATAATTATTACTACAGGACATATACTAGGGCGGTGGCTAGTGTCATTAGGCATTGTTTTGCATCACTTGTCACTTTGTTAGCTATATTGATGTATATGCATGTGATTTTCATTTAGCAGATATTAATAGGCGTTTATGTTAAGAGGGTAGAGCATCCGCATGGCGTGTTGTCATAGTTCTCCTACTGTATTATGTGGATGGTAATTATTTTATTATTATATTGGTTAATAAAAACAAATGTTTTTAAGGGGCTACTGGTTATACTCTTGTTCTTTTTGTGGAAAGTGATTATCATATGGAGTATCCCGGTCACTAGTTGTGATCTTGAGGTGGATTGTGTTGTTATAACATTGACTGTATTATAGAAACTTTATTTATCAAAGCTTCTTGACTGGCTTTAGAGTCCAGCACTTTTGGATTAGTATTTTTTCTGAGAAAATGACATTGTCATTTACTGCTTTGTATATTGAAGTATATTTTATTAAAGGAATTATATAAAAATCAGCTTAGAACTGCCAAAAATGGTAAAAAGCTATAATGACATAATAATGATGTGTTTTTCCGTCTTCTTTGTAATTTTTATCTCGTGTTCACACATCCTTAAAGAGAACCAATCACCACAAAATGCAGTGCAATCTGCAAATACTTTTGTGGGTAAAGATCCAGTAAACCTTATAATTTATGCATTTAAGTCTCTACTATTTCTGAAGTTTTTTTCTCCCTGGCTGTGACGCTCTCCGATGTGATTGGATCGCAGCACAGCCAGGGAGAAGGAGACGCCCATTGAGAAACCCGGGCGTCTCCTCCTCCCTGTTCCGATGCTCAGTATTAGCATACTGAACGGGAGAAATACAGGGGGGCACAGCAGAGCGCAGGAGCTCTATTTTGAAAAACCGAACCCCGTGTCAGAAGCAGCGGGGGTTGCCCTACCAATAAATGTATTTATCTACAGTAAGTCCAAGACATGAAAGGTCCTCTTTAACAACAGGCATAATCAATATGTAATGCTAATGTTTTATTTGTGAGAAAAGAAAATGAAAAGAACACGTGTATATTGTTAAATTTAAATTTTTAAAAATGTTTATAAACAATATATATAGTTCTATAGGTGTATGTCCTCATAGTTTTCTCAATTTTAGCTTTGGGACATGGTTTATCTAAAACGGTTAGGACTTTCCTTACCTGGTCTCCCACTGCAAGCAGGAAATTTAATGTTGAAACACGTCCCCTCTCACCAAAGATTGTTTTGATCAGAGGTCTATGACTGGGAGAGGAAGTGGCTAAAGTGTGGACAACTTCTACAAATTAAAATAAAAAAAAAAATCATATAATCACCCTTTACTCCAGCGCCATTCCCCGAGGAGCTTCTCTGGTACTCCCGTTACTGTTTTTAGCAGTGGTGACATGCCTAGATATGGCACATGACTGCTGTGGCCAATCACTGTCCTCAGCTCTCTGCAACTGAGAACAGTGACTGGTCGCAATGGTGAGGTGGCGAATACAGGCACGTCACTGTATATGTCACTGACATGCCTGGATTTTGCACCAGATTATTGGCCTGATCCTTAAAGTGTGTAAAATAATCCTTATTCTCACAGGTGTAAATATTTACTGACCAATTTTCAATCCCTGGTAGTAAAATTGTTCCCTAAGAAGAGCAAATAAGATCTGGATTGTTAATTGAAGATTAGTTAAAGAGTAACTAAACTTTTATAATAATTTTTAATATGTTGTGCCTAACCACCTAAAAAAAAATTTCTAATATACTTTATTTATTAATTTTCTATTTTTACGATACTTTTACATCCCTAAAGCACACCATTCAGTGTGCACTTAAAACTCAGATCTCCGTACAACACTAACAGCTCAGCGGTGTACGGAGTACTCATTTTACGAATGGGCAGCAGCAGGGCACGGAGTACAGGCAGGAGCACACAGAGCTAATATGCAGTTGTCTTAGCCTAGCGGAGCAGGCAGAAGCAGGAGCCCGATCCTCTGAGCTAATCCTGGCATAGTACATGGTTATAGGGTACCCATGTGCTATGCCTGGAGTTAGTAATCATCCAGGGAGCACGAGCAGGAGCAGTAATGTACATTCCTGCCCGTACTCCCTGCTTCTGCTGCCCATTCATAAAATGAGTACTCCATACTCTGTAAACTGCTGAGCTGTCAGCGGTGTAGGAAGAACTGAGTTTTAAGCGCACACTGAATGGTGCGCCTTAGGGATAGAAAGTATAGTAAAAATAGAAAATTAAAGTATATTAGGAAAATTTTTTTAGGGACAACATATTAAAATGATTATAAAAGTTTAGTTATTCTTTAACATATTTGCAAAATCCTGTCAATGATAGTGAAAAAGAGAACAAAACAGACATTCTGAAAAAAAGGACCCTGCCATAGACTGTGAGGATCCGTCTGTGATGTTTTACTGAGAAAAAGTATCCAGATCTATTCAGTCATAAGATATGAAATTGTTAATAACGATTATGTTTTATTAACTGATGGTCAACTTTGTTTATGTACAGTCTGTGTAATGTTTACCACTGAAAAAGATTTTCATTTGTGGTTAGAATTAGTTTTTATTTTTTATTTATTCAAATTGATCAATAATTTAATAATGTTACATAAACTTGTAGTCTAGTTCATGATAATAAATTTGTTATTTTCTAGGCAATAATCTACTTAAATTAGTGGTATATGCCACACAAACAAAACACATAAAATTTCCACTTATAGAAACATTTTAAAGATCTTTCCAGAAATATCTATCATCATATTGGTGAACCATATATGTTTAGGTCAATGCAAACCAAAAGGGATAGTCCAGACAAAAGTTTCCTATGGCGGTTTGTGTTAGGAGAAACAATATTTTCACCCCAAAACAGATAAAATAAGACAACATATTTCCAAAATTATCACCTGAGGTCTAATGTTGTCCACAAACTTTTACAAATATATAGATTAAAGGTTACCTAAACCTTAGTAAGAAAAATATAAAGGTTAAGGAGCCATGCTCAGAGCATTCTACCCCTTTGTCTTTCATTGGCTATGACTGTGGCATATAAGGGCAGTTGTAGAGGTAGTCCGGCTGTGCCTTACAACTACTTCATGATGGATATGTTTATCACTGGTTAAATGTGTCTGGTAACGTTTAGATCTATTGTAATAAAAGATAACAAGTATTACTGACTGAGGATAATAAACCAATTGTTAAAGCCTGTCTGTGTGGCTAAAAACCTGAAAATTTGAGTTTCACTGCAGTCAATTATTTTATTTTTCTCTAATGAGTGAATCAGTGGGAACCAGGAGGGAATATAGTGGTCACCAAATAATCTACTTCCTTCATTTTGCAGGATTAAACAAACTGTGACATCTTCACTTCGCAGAATTGTAATTTTTTGTATTCATATCAATTAACTAAAGAACTTTAGCTCTGGGATTATATACACAACTGTTTTATATATACAGCTGTACTTGCCTCTTTATAAGTATGAGATCAAACATCCAGAAATTATAATTTATTTTGTATTGTAGATAAATAATATAGCTTTCTTTTTTCATTTACTTAAAGGGGTTGTGTCACTCCAAAAAATGGCATTCATCATGTAGACAAAGTTAATACAAGGCATTCATAATGTATTGTGATTGTCTAATATTGCCTCCTTTGCTGGCTGGATTCATTTTTTAATCACATTGTACACTTCTCATTTACAAGGGTTATGACCACCCTGCAATCCAGTGCCAGCTTCTCTTGTGGTCGGGAACATGCAAGCATTCATAGGCACGCATGTACAGCAGCTCCCATCCTGGCCACCATTGGCTGAAGTGAAACCAACCCTTTAACCCCTTCTATCTCGGGCCAGTTTTCACCTTCCTCCCCAGGCCATTTTTTTTGCAAATGTGACGTGTCACTTTATGTGGTAATAACTTTGGAACACTTTTACTTATCCAAGCCATTCTGATATTGTTTTCTTGTGACACATTGTACTTTATGACATTCATACATTTGACTCGATATATGTCACCTTTATT
Organism: Rhinella marina; assembly: GCA_900303285.1. NCBI lineage: Eukaryota > Metazoa > Chordata > Amphibia > Anura > Bufonidae > Rhinella > Rhinella marina. Next base: position 56,310 of record ONZH01005271.1, read on the forward strand.
TATAAATAAATTTGGAATTTCCAAAATTTTAATTTCTCTGCTTTTAAAACCGAAAGTTATACTTAACATTCCCCATATGTCTTATGTTGGCATCATTTTGAAAGTGTCATTTTATTTTTTTTTAGGACGTTAGAAGGCTTAGAAATTTAGAAGCAATTCTCCAAATTTTTAAGAAAATTTCCAAAACCCACTTTTTAAGGACCAGTTCAGTTATGAAGTCACTTTGTGGGGCTTACATCATAGGAACCACCCATAAATGACCCCATTTTAGAAATTACACCCCTCAAGTTATTCAAAATTGATTTTACTAACTTTGTTAACCCTTTATGTATTCCACAAGAATTAAAGGAAAATGGAGATGAAATTTTAAAATTTCACTTTTTTGGCGGATTTTCCATTTTTTTTCTGTAACATATCAAGGGTTAACAGCCAAACAAAATTCAATATCCATTACCCTGATTCTGCAGATTACAGAAACACCCCACATGTGGTGGTAAACTGATGTAAGGTCACATGGCAGCGTGCAGGAGGAAAGGAACACCATATGGTTTTTTGGAAGGCAGATTTTGCTGGACTGGTTTTTAGGCACCATGTCCCATTTGAAGCCCCCCTACAGTAGAAACTCGCAAAAAGTGACCCCATTTTGGAAACTACAGGATAAGGTGACAGTTTTATTGATACTATTTTGGGTTACATATGATTTTTGATCTCTCTATATTACGCTTTTGTGAGGCAAAGTAACCAGAAAATGGCTGCTCTGGCACAGTTTTTATTTTTTGTTTTTATAATGTTCACCTGACAGGTTTGATCATGTGTTATTTTTATAGAGCAAGTTGTTACGGATGCGACAATATCAAATATGGCAACTTTTTGTTTGTTTTTGAAAAAAATATGTTCTTCTTGTGTTTATTTTCTGAAAGCCAATTTTTTTATTTTTATTTTTCTGCCGATCGTCTTATGCAGTGGCTCGTTTTTTGCAGGAAGAGTTGACGTTTTTATTGGTACTACTTTTGGATACATATGATTTTTTGATCATTCAATATCAAACTTTCTGGGGCAAGGTGACCAAAAAATTGGTTGTTTTGGCAGTTTTTATTTTTTTATGGTGTTCAGCTGAGGGAGTAGATCATGTTTTTATAGAGCAAGTAGTTATGGACGTGGCAATACCTAATATGTCAACTTTTTTTATTTATTTCATTTTAACACAATAAAAGCATTTTTGAAACAAAAAAAATCATATTTTAGTGTCTCCATTTTCTGAGAGACATAGTTTTTTCATTTTTTGGCTGATTGTCTTATGTATAGGCTCATTTTTTTGCTGGATAATGTGAAGGCTTGATTGGTGCTATTTTGGGATACATACAACTTTTTGATCGCTTGTTATTGCACTTTTGGTGATGTAAGGTGACAAAAAATGGCTCAATTTTTATTTTTTAAGGTGTTTATCTGATGGGGTAGATGTGGTATATTTATAGAGATGGTCATTATGGACGCAGCAATAATTAATATGTGTGTTTTTTGTTTTTTGTTCTATTTTTTAGGGGAAAGGGGAATTTTTACTTGAAATTTTATTTCAAACCCTTTTTTTTTGTCCCACTCTGGGACTTCAACTTTTGGGGGTCTAATCCCCTCTGCAGTGCATTACAATGCATCTGTATTGTAATGAATTGCCTATTAGTGTATTACTGGGGATGAATCTCTTAGGCTTTCTTAGAAGGCAAGTCCCAATACCTCCGCAAGGCATCGGGCTGCCTTCTCACCCATCGGGTCCCTGTCAACACTGAGTGGGGACCCGATGGGAACCCTCACTGACCGCAAACACCTTCTATGCCGCGGTCAGCGCAGACAGTGGCATAGAAAGGGTCAAATTGCCGGCATGGCTTTTACAGCGATACTGGCGGATACAGCAGGGGCCCAGTTATCAGTGACTGCAGGGCTCCTGCACTGATCGAGCACGCACCGCTCCAGTGCCCGCCTGATCAGCATGACGTAACAGTATGTCAAATTGTGGGAAGTCACTTCCCGCTATGATGTACTATTAGGTCATATGTCAGGAAGTTGTTCCCATTGTTGCTTTTTATCTCCATTCTACTCACTTACAGGAGCAGAGAAACAAAAATAACAGAAGCACTTTTATTGTCAATTGATGAAAATTAATGGCACCCGACAGACCACATTGACTATAATGGGGTCCTTCGAGTTTGTCAGGGGGGCCGGCATTTTACCAGATAAAATACAGCAGAACAATGTGCTATTTTGTTTGGAATCTTTAACAGAATCTATGAAGGAGGATCCTAACAGAGACCCTGATGCAGATGTGAACATAGCCTCTGGGTTTGCTCCCAGCATTCCTAGTGTATATCAATATTGTGATACAAGTGTATATAACCTTTACGATCTCACAGTTTACCAATGATGTTTGATATGTGGGAATCAAAATTCATATAACCATTACTTAACTTTTTATCCATGTATATAACATAACAACCGTCTCACTGATATTGACAGGGGCCTTTTACTAAATACAAAGTGAAAGTGTGAATTTTCATGAGTTATAAATCTGGGATCGCGTCATTATGTTTCTATATAAAAGTCTTTAATCTCCACTTACCTCATGAAAACACAACATGTGGTGTTACCTAATGAAATAGCCAGCCCAGACTCTTGAGTATTAAAAAAAAAGAATTCCTAGCACTAAAAACTAATTAGTGATACCACAGCCATGTATAGGTTTCATCATGCTGAACATTATATGTGAAAATAAAGGCTATCACCCATTAGTGCAGCCGGATCAGTGATTTTTATCTAAATTCTATTGAAAAATTGACATTTATATGGTACTTTTTATCCTCAATCCTTGAAACCTAGTGAGCAAAAGCTGTCACATATTCCGGATGGTAAACTAATTCCATCCTGACTGAAAATGCTTGGCATAAAGGTAAGCAACAGACAAACCCAGCAGCTGTCATGTTAAAGGGGTCAGTGGTGAGCAAATTTTGCCATGTGGGAGGTGCTATTGGCGGCTTATTTTGCCTGCTACAGGGGAAATGTAGTATCACATGCTAACGTGCTGGGGTGTCCAATCTAAGACATGCAGGCATAGCAAATGACCACTTATATTTAGTCCCTGCAGCCTGTCTGACCATACAAAAAGGAGTTTCTAGTATTGGAGAACCCCTTTAAATTACCATGGTTGGTAAACTTGTGACAAATTACAACAATACTATACTTCAAATGGTGGCACAAACATTTTTCCAAGTTGATAATATTGTATCTAGCGGCTCACCTCCCTATTGGTATAGATGTGGTGCTCTGTCTCAATGACTCACCCTGTCATAAAAGCCGACCCAATATATTTAAAGATAGACAGGCACTCCCAATTGGAACAAGCACAGACTGATGAACGCCTAAAAAATTATATATTTAATCTTTTAAAAAATAATAAATATTGCAAATATAAAATAAGACAGTAGGTTCTCTGAATCTGGATCCTGTGAGAACAGGATATAGATTTTGGGATGTATGTAGACATATACAAGGATTATAGCAACATCAGTGAGTTTAAGCTTCTTCTCATAGTCAATAGATTTTTTTCATAAAAATCCTACTATCAGCAGTTATTCAGTATAGATATTCATTGAGAAAAGTCCATAACTTGATACTGAGATATCCACAGATGTATATGTAATACTGTCCCAGTTTTTATGAAGAAAGTCTAATATATAGACACAGGTTGAGATGTAAAATTGTTCATCAAATGTAAGTCTTGACTGTAGTTGGGTTACATGTATCAATCTGTATCCAGTATTGGTTCACAGTGATCCTACAGGCCCACTATATATACACATCGAGAGTGTGCTGATCAGTACTCATTATTGGCGTTGTTTCCTGGCTCTCCACCGTGGCGTCCCACTCACCCCTGCTGCCGCATCCGCTTCAATGGAGTTCTCTGTGTATCTTGGAGCGTGATGTAGTCTCGGCGTCCCACGTGGTGTAGAGGAATCACAGCGTCCCACGTGTTTATGATATTATGATCGTGCACGATACCTTGGTAGTCTCGAATTGTTGCTGCATAAGTTGTTATCTTAACTTTTTCAGTTTCCATTGAAGCGGACGCAGCAGCAGGGGTGAGTGGGACGCCACGGTGGAGAGCTAGGAAACAACCCCAATAGTGAGTACTGATCAGCACACTCTCGATGTATATAAATAGTGTGTCTGTAGGATCACTGTGAACCAATACCAGATATAGATTGATACATGTAACCCAACTGTGGACAAAACGGAGGATAATTAATACTGTGTGTGTTTATATATATTACAGTCAAGACTTACATTTGATGAACAATTTTACATCTCAACCTGTGTCTATATATTAGACTTTCTTCACAAAAACTGGGACAGTATTACATATACATCTGTCGATATCTCAGTATCAAGTTATGGACCTCTCAATGAATATCTATACTGAATATCTGCTGATAGTAGGATTTTTATTAAAAAAAATGAAAAATTGGATCTATTGATTATTTATGAGAAGAAGCTTGGACCCACTGATGTTGCTATAATCCTTATATGTGTCTGCATACATCCTAAAATCTATATCCTGTTCTCGCAGGATCCAGATTCGGAGAGCCTACTAACTGTCTTATTTTATATTTATATTTGCAATTTTTATACATTTTTTAACAGATGGATTAAATATATAATTTTTTAGGCGTTCATCAGTCTGTGTTTGTTCCAATTGGGAGTGCCTGTCTATCTACAAACATTTTTCCAATGCCAGGACAGTTGGCAAAATATATGTCTTTTTACAGACATAGCACCACGCTTGTCCATGAGCTGTCTGATATTGGAGCTTGGAACCACTTAAATGAATGGTGCTGAGCTGCTTGCATCAGACTGGCACTCTTTTTGAAAGGAAAATAAATAGTTAATTTTTCAAATGTCATACAACCTCTCAATTCCTTGTTTGAAACCTCAGATGGTGGACCCCAAGGGCAGCTGGTGTACATGTTGCAACAGATCATTGTGGCTTACTTTAGAAATGGAAAGCACAACAGAGATGTGAACAGTGCCTTAGTCATTCATGTAGGAATGTTTAGGATCTAGTGGCTTAGTCCTAGGGCTCAAGTCAGGTATTGGCTCACTCTCTAATATGAAGTACTTTGGTACCCCATTTTTTGGTATCCGGTGGATTAGTGTCCCCAGTCTGCTTTATCCAGAGGTTTTCATAAAGATTCAGGTTCCAGATATCAGAAATTTGACAGTGGTTTGTGAACACTCCTGCCAATGCCTGAAGAAGGGAAGGTGAAAGCATTTACTGAATACTCTTCATCCTGGCACTGGATGCAGTGATTCACCTGTTTAGCTGTAAGTACTAATTAATTGCCCTCTTCCTATGGTTTTGATACTTATTTCTATTATTGATAATCACATATCACATATAAAAATATATGGTGTATGCCTGCCAGGAGATCTGCCATTTTCCCCATTACTTTTATCTTCTCAGAATCATGTCTGTAAGAGGAGATCAAGTAGTCAAAGCTGCACTTCTTTAGCTAGGCTCATTCCTCAGGATTTGGTGAGCCAAAATGGAAGGAGAACCTATGCTCTCTCAAGTTTTCTACAAGACTGCTTTAGGATTTAGAACATTTTCCTGTTTACTTTATAATTAGTGTCAGTTGGGTTAGAAGCAATTATTACCTATTCAATGGACCCCCTTCCTTCTCCGGCTGGAACTCCCATCAATTGCTAGAATAGGAAACCAGTGGATATCGGATAATTGCTTGACTGGAATATGTTCGGCTTTCCTTTAAGCATACTGTATTATTTATAATGTATGTAAAAGAATATTCTTTCCATGTTTTCCATGTCAAAGTTCCTGAAATTGTTGTTTCAGCACTGATCACTGAACATTCAGAAAGGCTGACACTTCTGGTTCTGTACATATTACTCTTTTAGCAGTCCTCTCATTATTATCACAGGCAGAATTATGATGATACCTCTATTATAAAGCTGTAGATAGAAGACATAAGATGACACCATTGACAATAAGTTAAAGAACAGGTTTCATCCAAAACCTTTTATTAATGTATCACATCATTTTGTGTAGACGTGTACAGTTTCACAGAAATCATAAAAGTTACTTTGTAGCGCAGAGATACACGAAAGAAAGGTGTGTAGCTCAAAACTAATACAATATTTCTATTTAGAACAGGTTTATATATTAGAGTCCTACATTGTGGGATTTTTTAATGATGCTGCTTATGTTTGCTTTTCATTTTAGACTAAAAAATAATAAGTTTAGTGCAAGACAGTATAAAAATTGGTGCATTGGAGTCTTTTTGAAACTTAAAATATGGGAACATGCAGAATGCTTTGCATTGATGTATTGTCTAATATGCCTTATGAAGGGCAGATTTTTTTTTTTTTAAATCAGACTGTATACTTATTCTGTAATGACGTTAATTTCTTGATTTAGAATAGCTTTATTCAGTTGTCAGAACACAAACGTGGTATACTGTGAGGCAGCACAGACTGAAAAACAGTACAATAACTATAACACGCATGCTTAGTAGTGCAGGGGTGCAATGTAGGACAGATCCTGTATTATACATTATGCACCAGACTGACATTCAGTATTTAGTTTATAGAGCTCTAGTGCCACCATTTCTTGACTACTTACTGTGTTGAGTTCTGGAGTCTTTATCTGAATAAAGATATTGACTAAATACAATGGGATAAATGCTACAAAAATGGCAGAAGGTTTTATCAAGAGAGGGAATGTGTGACTGACATCTTTTCTGCCAGTTAAAACCAGATAGCGACCCTTTTTTCTAATCTGCTTTTATTTCCAGATTTTTTAAATTCTATTTCCTGAACATGATTATGGGGGCAGCCCTCTTGCCTGAGCTGTTCTTAACAGCATTTAGGAAGCTTTGAGAGAATTGCTTTACGGCTGCCACATAGGCACTAAACACAATGGACAGGAGGGAACAATATTGTCTTACATGAGAAAGTTTTCTAGGCATGTTCTGTGACCTGTGCAGACATCATTGTATAAGGAAAGACTAGATAAGCTTTGGCAATTTTTTAAATCCTATTTCCTGAATATAATAGGGACAGCCCTCTTGCCTGAGCTGTTCTTTACAGCATTTAGGAAGCTTTTAGAGATTTGCTTTACGGCTGCCACATAGGCACTAAACACAATGGACAGGAGGGAACAATATTGTCTTACATGAGAGAGTTTTCTAGGCATGTTCTGTGACCTGTGCAGACATCATTGTATAAGGAAAGACTAGATAAGCTTTGGCAATCACCTGTTGTGAATGGTGGATCTGGTTTTATCTATATGTAGGTGGTGTCTGTCATTCTAGTATTGCCTTTGACTGCCTTTAAGCAGATAACTGCAGTAAAGTGATCTTTAGAGACCAAGAAGTGGCACCTATTAGTAGACTTAGTTGCCAGTGCAACAACTGCAGCATTTTAGTTGTTTTCTTTATAGATATTGCCATGAAAAATTAAAACATAACCACCAAATATTCTGTAAAAATATGTTTAATATAAAAACATGATTTAAGCAATAGGTCATTTTCTAATGATAAATTCCCTCTGATGAACTTCATTCGTTCTTTAAGCCTGGAACCTGGAGGAAAGATCGGAAAGGAGGGCCATGACTGAAAACTTAATATATTAAAAGTTTCAATACGGTTCAGGGAAGTGTTTTCAATAATAAACCGAACAGGAAAACAAGCAGCACCATATAAAATCAGTTGGTGGGTGGAAGATAAGAAGCAATGTCAGAAATATCTACTATGTCAGAATCTATCTTTACTAGAAGAGAAGTAGATGCTTGAAACAAACTTTCAGGAGTAGTTAGAAAATGTATGGTAAGTGAAATTAAACATGCCTGGGATATACATACATCTATCCTAAGTAAAAAAATGGAAACAGTATAAAGGCAGACATGATGGTCTTCTGCTGTAATTTTTTAATGAAATTGTACATACATAACAAGAGACTATCTAGATATATCTTAATAACCTAGTAGATTAATTAATTCATCGCTTATATATATATATATATATATATATATATATATATATATATGTACAGTTAATGTAAATCCTTTTTCTACTACAGTGCTTTGAAATATATAACACTTTACTTCTACAATAACACTCTACAACTATTATTTATTCATAGCAGCAAAAATGAATCAAAATGGACTCCATATTCTGTTGACTTAGGAAGCAGATTAAATCCGGTGTCTTTTATACAGTATATACACTCACCGGCCACTTTATTAGGTACACCTGTTCAACTGCTCGTTAACACTTAATTTCTAATCAGCCAATCACATGGCGGCAACTCAGTGCATTTAGGCATGTAGACATGGTCAAGACAATCTCCTGCAGTTCAAACCGAGCATCAGTATGGGGAAGAAAGGTGATTTGAGTGCCTTTGAACGTGGCATGGTTGTTGGTGCCAGAAGGGCTGGTCTGAGTATTTCAGAAACTGCTGATCTACTGGGATTTTCACGCACAACCATCTCTAGGGTTTACAGAGAATGGTCCGAAAAAGAAAAAACATCCAGTGAGCGGCAGTTCTGTGGGCGGAAATGCCTTGTTGATGCCAGAGGTCAGAGGAGAATGGGCAGACTGGTTCGAGCTGATAGAAAGGCAACAGTGACTCAAATTGCCACCCGTTACAACCAAGGTAGGCAGAAGAGCATCTCTGAACGCACAGTACGTCGAACTTTGAGGCAGATGGGCTACAGCAGCAGAAGACCACACCGGGTGCCACTCCTTTCAGCTAAGAACAGGAAACTGAGGCTACAATTTGCACAAGCTCATCGAAATTGGACAGTAGAAGATTGGAAAAACGTTGCCTGGTCTGATGAGTCTCGATTTCTGCTGCGACATTCGGATGGTAGGGTCAGAATTTGGCGTCAACAACATGAAAGCATGGATACATCCTGCCTTGTATCAACGGTTCAAGCTGGTGGTGGTGGTGTCATGGTGTGGGGAATATTTTCTTGGCACTCTTTGGGCCCCTTGGTACCAATTGAGCATCGTTGCAACGCCACAGCCTACCTGAGTATTGTTGCTGACCATGTCCATCCCTTTATGACCACAATGTACCCAACATCTGATGGCTACTTTCAGCAGGATAATGCGCCATGTCATAAAGCTGGAATCATCTCAGACTGGTTTCTTGAACATGACAATGAGTTCACTGTACTCAAATGGCCTCCACAGTCACCAGATCTCAATCCAATAGAGCATCTTTGGGATGTGGTGGAACGGGAGATTCGCATCATGGATGTGCAGCCGACAAATCTGCGGCAACTGTGTGATGCCATCATGTCAATATGGACCAAAATCTCTGAGGAATGCTTCCAGCACCTTGTTGAATCTATGCCACGAAGAATTGAGGCAGTTCTGAAGGCAAAAGGGGGTCCAACCCGTTACTAGCATGGTGTACCTAATAAAGTGGCCGGTGAGTGTATATATTCATGTTCTCCCATTTGCATCCACAAAATGTAATCTAAAATAAACCAGCATTTTATTGTATAATAAATTATTTCAATTGTGCTAACAGAAAATGAGCTAAAATCTAAACTTGCATTATCCTTTATCAGAACACCAGCAATGTAATGTTATGCAATCCAAAATGTATATTGTTTCCTGATGTTGATTACATATAACCGCATAAAGACTTTTGTATAAAACAAATTGAAACCGTTTCTATAAACAGCTATAAAACTCTGGTGACGGAGTCCCAGATTTATCATTTATAAATAAGTCAATTTATTATGTGTACTATAAGCAGATTGTAAATACATGTTTTTGGAGCTTAAGATACTTTAACATAATATACAAAACACAGTTATATTTTCTCTCTCAATATGGCAATTGATTTTATGTGTTTTTTTGTTTTCATACGCATACATATGTTTGGTTGTTTTATAATAAAGTTTATTAGACTCATGTTTTTCTTTATTTTTCCATTTTCAGATGTGGTTTAGTGTCACACAAACGTGTAATTATAGGCACAGAAATATTCATAAGCCTTGAACATTTTCATTGCTGTCGTCTGATTACCATTAATCAATAATGATGAAATCTCTACATGTATTAAGGCTATGTTCAGACATGGGAGATATTTGTAGCAATTTCTGCAAAACCCATTCTGTAACAGAATGGTCTTCTTTCTGCAGCATGTCCATCGATTTTTGTAAACCCAGTTACATGAACAGGTCAGTCGTAGAAACTGTGGGTAACATCTGAACATACACTAATAGTTTTCATGTTTTCTTTTCCTTTCCCTTGTATTCACACCACTATATCTGAAAGGTTCTTAGTTGTATACTATAACAATACCATAGGCTATTATGGGTCACACATGCTAAAAGAGAGCCCTTATGACATATGTTTTACTTTTCTCTAAGTGAACTGAAAAGTATAATCACCTCCATCTTTAAGTTCACTATAAACATAGAGGTGCATACATCTGCAGTATGTTTTCTGTTTAAATCTGAATGTAGTTGGCAAGCATAGTGTGAACAGAGCCTTTACAGTATACTTCAGTTTATGTAAAAACTATTTTGAACTAAGGCGGAGTTCACGCATCAGTTATTTGATCAGTTATAACCATCAGTTATTGTGAACCAAAACCAGGTCAGGGTCAAAAACACAAAGCAGGAGTAGATCTTTCCATTATACCTTATTTCTGTGGAGGCTTCACTACTGGTTTTGGCTCACAATCACTGATGGAAATAACTGATCAAATAACTGAAGTGTGAACTCCTAAATGGGTAAGATTTTTCCTAAACATTCAATCTCTGTAACTGCATCATGCATCTGAATGAGGTTAGTAAAAATCCCTGTACATTCTGCAGAATCAGATTTTCAGTTGTAGAAATGTCTGCAACAAGATGACCTCTTTTATGAATCAAGGCTTAGAAACTTAGCCCTGACAGGGAAAAGATGGACTCTTGAAAAGATTATAGTTGTATGTAATAAGATATAGATGCTTTTTTTCCCCTAAGATAGCACAAAATTTCCTGTATTGTGTTAATGGGCAAACTTCTGAGGATGGACATGCAGAGTAATGAATAATTAGTTTGTCAGACATAGCTCTATATTAAGTGAATGTTTTAACCCCTTATAGACCGCTGATACATTTCTACTGCGGTCAATAAGGGGCCTTAAAGGGTTTGGCCCATATCAGACTTTGATAGGATATGCCATCAAAGTCAGATAGGTGCAGGTCCTGCTCCTATCTCCACAAAGGGCTTCTGAAGTGAAGGAGTGCAACACCGCACATGTGTTGGTGCTGTCCATTCACTGCTGTGGGAGTTCCAAAAATTTTCTAAAGTCCCATAGCAGTGAATGAAGAGTGCATGACTATCTCTCCAGTCACCTACATGGGATTGCCAGAAGTAGCCAAGCCAGTGCTTGGCTATTTTTAGAACTCCCATAGTGGTGAATGGAGAGTGGACATGCTTGTACTGTGCGCTGTGTACTGTACTGTGTCGCTCACTTTGGGTGGACTGTTTCGGAGATAGGTGTGGATCCCAGGTAGGGCTGGGCGATTAATCGAATTAATTCGATTAATTCGCCAATTCAACACCTCACGATTTTATTTTTTAGGAAAATCGTGAACTCGATTTTCCTAAAATGGCACCCGCCAGATAAAATAAAAAAATATCTGACCTGTCCTGCGCCGCGGCTCCGCTCGGGTGTCCGGCGCTCCTCTTCTTCTCCGGGGCCGCGATGAACTGTCCTGACCGCGTACAGCGTCAGGACGTAGTGCGCGCACTCTGACCTGACGCTGCATGCAGTCAGGTGACAGTGCAGCGCCGGACCTGGAGCGGAGCTGTGGCGCAGGACAGGTAAGGGATTTTTTTATTTTATTCTTATGGTGGCCTAGTGGGCTGTTCTGAGGGCTGAAGGGGACACTACTGTGGGCTAATCTGAGGTTTCCAGGGGGCACTACTGTGGGCTGTTCTGAGGTCTGAAGGGGCACTACTGTGGGCTAATCTGAGGTCTCAAGGGGGCACTATTGTGGGCTGATCTGAGGTCTGAAGGGGGCACTAATGTGGGCTGATCTGAGGTCTGAAGGGGGCACTACTGTGGACTGATCTGAGGTCTGATAGGGGCACTGTGGGCTGATCTGAGGTCTGATGGGGGCACACTGGGCTGATGTGGGGTCTGATGGGGCACAATGGGCTGAGTTGGGGTCTGATGGGGCACAATGGGCTGATGTGAGGTCTGATGGGGCACAATGGGCTGATCTGAGGTCTAATGAGGGCACAGTGGGCTGATCTGAGGTCTGATGGGGGTATAGTGGGCTGATGTGAGGTCTGATGGGGGCACAGTGGGCTTTTTTAATTTATTTTTTTATATTTTTAATAACATAAGAAAATCGAGATTTAAATCGTGAATTGTCCACAATTAAAAAAAAAAAAATCGAGATTTTTTTTTTGGCCATATCGCCCAGCTCTAATCCCAGGCGTGGTACCCTCACCTATCTCACATTGATAACACAACCTAGCAATATGCCATCAACGCCTGAGATGAGACAACCCCTTCGAGCTAGGCCATTGACTTTTTATCGTGACCTTCTCTAAGCACTGCGGGGGTCTCCCATGCAGGGAAGTCCAGGAGCTCAGCTGTCTTATGAGAGCCGGGCTCTTATTCTAACTGTGCAGATTGGCAGAACAGCCACACTGGCCATTTATAGAGCCTCTGTCAGCATGATCAATACAAGGCATGCTTATTATGATCATGCTGATTAAAATGATACCTTACTTATCTTTGGAGGTTGCAGGATTGTGGAGATATAAGGATTTTTATATTTATGCAAATCAATCAGTTGAAGCCTCAAGGGGCAGGATGTAGTGCTTCAAGCACTGCTACAGCTACACCCCTAGTGCTCATTACACTCCGCCCGCCCCTTTGACAGCACAAATAGCCCTTTCTAATGGTGCCTACGCTGTGACTCACTAATAATCATATGTTATATGGAGTTATTTGTGTCAGTGTGTTTTGATAATGTGCTGTGGCTTATATGTATGCAATCATTGGTGACAGTGGAGCCTCTGCAGAGGGGCGTGAGCACTGTGGAAGGAGGAATAGAAATTGTTTAAACAGATCTTATGTACCTTAAAATACCACAAGTCGACCCCCAAAAAAACTATCCCTCACACAGCTTTGTAGAAAGAAAAATATAAAAGTTATGGGTCTTGGGACAGTAATGCAAAAACATTTTCTTTTTGCAAAAGTAGTAAAACTTAATAAAAACTATATATTTGGTATCGCTGTGATCATATTATTTATGCAGCAAAGTGAATGTCACAAAATTTACAATGTAAATAGACATTTTTTTATATTGCTCCCTAGAAATAGAGTTAATAAAAGTTAATTAATGAGTTATATGTACCCTAAAATGGTGCCATTAAAATCTACAACTTGTTCCACAAAAAAAAACAAGCCCTCATACAGCTTCCTCAAAGGAAAAATAAAAAAAGTTATAGCTCTTGGAATGCGACAATCCAAAAAATGAAAAAATGTGCTTAGGCTCAAAATGCATGCAGGGGAAGAGATTAAAGAATAACTTCTACAGCTTTCAGAGTTTACTCTTCAGCTACATCACTAGGAAAATTCAAAATGAACTAACTATTAAGCGATATTTCAATTTGTAGGTTTCTGATTTTACCATTACTAAGGTTATTTTTACATGTGAGTGTAACACATTCTGTGTGACGGCCACATTTGCCGAACTGAACATCGCTCCTCTGACCCGAACTCACTACATCATAATGACTTTTGATGCTGTGAGTTCATGCCTGACTGTACTGTTCATATAATGCCAGAAATGCAGTTGTCACATGGAGCGTGTTTCCCAGACTGAACAGACTTATGTGAAATTAGCCTGAGGCTAGGGCTACACACAGACCTTTTGTAGTGAGATTTTCCCATTTTCGCTATTAAAGCTTGACAGTTAAAATTAAACTCTCCGCAAAATGTCTGTGTGTAGCCTTAGGATACATCCACACATAGTGTGTCTGCTGCAGATGTTCTTCAGCAGAAAATCCTCAGTTTATCTAGCCAAAATCTGCAGTGGCAAAAGTTATACCACACTAAATAATGCAGATTTTACTGTGGATTTCAGCAACATAAATTGACATGCTATGAATTTAAAATCTACACCACATTTCAAGTTGAAACAGGCTACAACTAAACACATTAGATGGCTGGCCGTTCCCTTAGATATTGGCGGATTTGGCTGACATTCATCTATTGTGTATGCCCACCTCAGTCATACTAGTGATTGTAAGATTAGACACATTTCTATCAGAATAAAAAAAACTACGAAAATCAGGGAAAAATTTATTAATTTTTTAGCTAGCTTTACATCAGTAATTTATGATATTGTTGTTATGAAATTGGCTCAAAACAGTTCAACACATTTCTACTGGTCGAATCATAAAGTCTGGACCCTGTAGATGTTTTTCTCTCCACTTGCTACCACCCTGTCCCATTCAGTTTGTTTGAAACTGGGTCAGGGGTTATAGGAAGGAACTGGTGACTAGCAATCATGCTTAGTGCAAACTTTTCTTTCTTTAGTTCTGCTTGTGTTCACACATTTAGGTTTGTTTTATGTTTTAGCAGATATTCTGTAAACAACAACTTAACATAACATAAATGCTATTAAAACCCAAGCACATAACAGTTCACAGATTATCCAGCGCAATTTTGCACATCAGATCTTTCATGTTTAAGCCTACAACTTTATGCCTCAACATCAGCAGAAATGTGTGATCTTGTGACCATGAATGTATAAAAGTGTTACATTTACATTATTTACAGCTTTATGTAAAAAGAGCCAAGGATCAACCAAACCAGACCTATACAAATAGGCTCTTGAGCCATGTGTCACTGTCCTAAACATATAATTAGTATGTTATCTCCATGTTCCTTCATGTAACAAAATGGCGTTTTCGGCTGCATGTTTGGCTCCATTGACATAACATAAAGTATGTATGGATATCTGACTCATCGTGAGTCATGAATGGTAATTCATTCTGAGGCACACTGAAACTAATGCTTCATTTGAGAACCACTGCTCATTGTTAAAGACTTAAAGGGTTTGACCATTTTAGGAGACCCATTTTCATATACCCTATTAGGAAATCCTCAGTAAATAGAGGTGGGTCCCCTGTTCAGGACTTTCATCTCTTGGCAAGAATGTAGAGAAATCACAAAGAGCATCTCCTGCTCTGGAGGATGTGTCTCGTCACGCCTTACAAAGACAGCCCATCAATTTGAATGGGCATTGTATATTGCTTAAAGAGAACCTGTCACCACAAAATCCAGTGCAATCAGCAGGCGGCATGTTACAGAGCAGAAGGAGCTGAGCAGACTGATATATAGCTTTGTCAAAAGAGTCAATAAAACATTTGATCAGCTTTTTAACAAGGGGCCCATTAAACAAGTAGAAATTGTCCAGAGTAGAAAACCCCTTTAAACTTTGCATTCCTCAATGTACTTGTTGTCCTTATGGTTGAATATGTATGTATAAGCCTTTCTGATGATGTACTGTATAATATACGCATTTGTATAATGAAACAGAGTTACATACATTGAACATTGCAAATTAATGATGTTAAAAGTGACGGTGCCCCCATCAAACTCTGTAAATGCAAAAACATTTCCAAACTTCATTTATTTCTTAATTTCTTTAAGACGGTGCTTGAATAAATACTATTCCGTACTCCCCTGATAACTGGAAGCATGCAGTGTGATTCATCTACTGAATGGTGTGTCATCAGTGAATCACTGAAATATTTGAAGAATAAATATATATTATCATATAGTGGGTCATTCATGTTTCCAAACTCTGTTAATAAAATAAACTGTAGTTGATCATGTTCAGCTTTACCAGACACAGTAACTCATAAAATATGATTATGAGCAACCTTAGAAATATGAGCAGCCACCAGTAGAATACTTCTGTACCTCTAAAGCTGTGTGAAATACTAATATAGATACATATATAGAGAGGACGATACTAACTAAACCAACTAAAGATGTTTTTTTAGAGTTGTGAATTTCAGTTCTATCACTTCTATGGACAATAACAAATTTAATTGTATATTTTTGTATTCTTCGTATATATGTATAGAGTTATATGTATGATGGGACCAGCATTGTAAGGAGGAATAGAGAAGAAGCCTTGCATTTTGCCATAGTAATTAATCACCTATTTGGCAAGTGCTGATCCTGCATTCATTCCTGTTGAACTCAGCATAAGGTAGAATGCCTGGAGTTGATTTACATGAGTTTGCTCATATTCTGGTGCAGCCAGATGCATTAACAGTATACAATGTATAGCCAAAATGTTTACCAGGAATACAAGGAATGTAGCTGCAGGCACCTAAACTAGTATATGCTACATTCACATTTTTTCCATGCTTTATTTTTTGTAGAAGAAAGTCATTGTGGAAAGGGCTATATGGGTAACCAGTGTTGGATGCAGCTATGCAAAGCTTAAGACTGGAAACTATTTATACATGCATGTGAAGCTTCAGTAATATCAATTTTCATCCAAATCTTGGGGGTGGGCGGGGAAGGGGGGGGGGGTGGTTAGTAGTTCTGCAACTGTGTGTCCAACTTCCAATGGCGTACTTTTCTTGATCAAAGGGGGGTTTGTATATTCAGAATCTGAAAGATCCCTAACATAATGTGGCAATGCTCCTGTGCAGAGAGGTAAAATACCATTTTAGACAGTGACCACTATGCTTTACCTAGTCTGGGGATGGGTAAGAGTCCCAGCAGTTTGCCATTACTTACTTTCAAGCTGATCAGATTTTTGGCTGCAGATATCATCTTATGACTATGGTGACAATAAGACTGCAAACTGACACGTCCTGTCGACGAAAACTGAGATTGGACAAGTTCAGTTTCAAGCTCTCTGATCCCATTCTTTCCTTTCATGACCTAAACAGTCATGTTTGTGCTGGAGTTGCGGGAGGTACACTAACATAAATCAACCATAGAAGTAAAAGATTAAACTTTGTAATGTATCTTTAATTAGAGGATAGTGGTATTGCCATGGTATCCCAAAAAGCCATGCATTGGCAGCCTTCTACACTATGGGAATCTCAAGCAGAATGGCAGCCTTATATGCTCACGGACAGAGGAAAAAAGTTGCCTATTTTTTTATGGAGTGTCCAGAAATTTCTGGATGGTTGGCAACCCTGCTACAGAGGCCTATGAGGCTCAGCCCACAGGCTGGGTCTCTAGGCAAATTATCAACGTATTACACTGTGTAATACACTGATAGTCAATGCAATACAATACAGATGTATTGTACTGCATTGAAACAGGGATCAGACCATGAAATGTTGAAATCCCATGGTGGGACAAATATAAAAAAGCAAAATAAAAGTGTAAAAAAAGTAAAAAAAATATGCCCCTTTCCCATAAAAAGAGACATGTAAAACAGAAAAAAACACACATTAGGTATTGCCACATCTGTAAAAACCTGGTCTATAAAAATATCATATGATCCACCCCGTCACGTGAACACCATAAAAAAAACTGTGCCAAAAAGCCATTATTTCTCACCTTACATCACAAAAAGTGTAATACCAAGTGATCAAAAAGTCGTATGTACACCAAAATAGTCCCAATCAAACCATCACCTCATCCTGCAAAAAAATGAGCCCCTACATAGGACAATCACCCCAAAAATATTAAAAATATGGCTTTCAGAAAATGGAGACACTAAAACACGATTTTGTTTTTTTCAAAAATGCTTTTAATGTATAAAACGAGATTTTTAAAAACAGACATATTAGGTATCATCGTGTTCGTAACAACCTGCTCTATAAAAATATCACAATATCCAACCCATCTGGTGAACACGGTGAAAAAAGTAAAATAAAAAAAGCCATTTTTTATGACATTAAATCACAAAAAGTGTAATAGTCATCAAAAAGTAATCAAATAGTCATATGTACCCCAAAATAATACCAATCAAACCCTCACCTCATGCTGCAAAAAAATGAGCCCCCCACATAAGACAACCCCCCCCCAAAAAAAAAAAAATATATGGCTTTCAGAAAATGGAGACACAAAAACAAGATTATTTTTCTTTTCAAAAATGCTTTTATTGTTTACAACAAAAAAAGCTATAAATAAATAAATAGACAAATTGGGTATTTCCACATCCGTAATAGCCTACTCTACAAAAATATCAAATGATCTACCTCCTAAGGTGGATGTTGTAAAAAAAATTAAATACAAACTGTGCCAAAACAACTATCTTTTGGTCACCTTGAGTAAAAATGGATAATATTGATTGATCAAAAAATCATACGTACCAAAAAAAGGTACCAATAAAAATTTCAACTCTTTCCGCAAAAAAAGAGCCTCTACACAGGATGATTGTCAGAAAAATAAAAATATATATAGCTTTCAGAAAATGGAGACACAAAGACTTTTTTTTTTCAAAAATGCTTTATTATGTAAAACTGAAACAAAAGAAAAATAAAAGTAGACATATTTTATATTGTCGCGTTCGTGACAACCTGTGCTATAAAAATGGCACATGATGTAACCTGTCAAGTGAACGCCATAAAAAATAAAAACTGTGCCAGAACAGCCATTTTTTGGTTACCTTGCCTAATAAAAAGCGTAATATAGAGCAATTAAAAAATCAAATGTACCCAAAATAGTACCAATAAAACTGTCACCTTATCCTGTAATTTCCAAAATGAGGTCACTTTTTTTGGAGTCTCTACTCTTGGAGTGCATCAGGGGGTCTTGAAGTGTCATATGGCAATTTAAAATTATCCCACTGAAATCTGCCCCCAAAAAAACCATAGGTCGCTCCTTTCCTTCTGCGCCCTGCCGTGTGCCCATACAGCAGTTAGCAACCACATATGGGGTGTTTCTGTAAATTGCAGAATCAGGGTATTAAATATTGAGTCTTCTTTGGCTGTTAACCCTTGATGTGTTTGCTTCCAAAATTTGAAGCCATATAACAGCCTAAAAATATAAAATTACATTTACAAAATGATGCAAACATGAAAGTGGGCATAAGAGAAATGTAAAGTAATAACTCTTTTTTTGATGTATCACTATCTGCCTTAAAAGAAGAGAAATTCACATTCTGAAAATTGCGAATGTTTCCAAATTTTCTGTAAATTTTGGATTTTTTAATGCATAAAGATGAATTATTTTGACTAAAAATCATGAAGTACAATTTATTGTGAGAAAACAATCTCAGAATGGTTTGCATAAGTAAAAGCATTCCAAAGTTATTACCACATAAAGTGACATGTCAGATTTCCAAAAAACAGCAAGGTCCTTAAGGGGTTAAAGGGAGCTACGTATTAATCATTCACTTTCTTGGAAAAGTTTTTGAAGTCTATGTTTCATATGCTGATAATTAGTGTATTTTGCGCATTAATGTAAAGTAGCATTACAGATCATGAGCTTCCATTATACATTTTATGAAAAGTTTCCTAAGATCAGCTTTACAATGGAGATCTAATGGGAGTGTGCAAAACCCATGTGCTCACAGTAACTATATTTTACACAATTGTGAAATTGTTCAAATGGTAATATAAATCAAGCTTCAGGATGGGTCAGAAGACCGCAAATTATGCCACTTTGTATAAAGATATCTGTACTCATGACAATCTATATTTTCCACAAAAGAACGTATAAGTGGGCAGAAGAACATTGTGTGCGCTTGTATATGCCTGAGATGCAGTGTAGTAGTATATTTGTACCAAACACCTTCTAGAGTGGAAAGTAGAACAAAAAAGATGGGAAAGAAAAATGAACTAATAAACCAAAAGCGGGACAGTTATAGCTTTCTTGTATACAAAAGAAAATATACAGCACAATGTTCTAAAAGAGTAATAGAATGTACTGTGGTTATTTGAAAGCAACATATTAATGTAAATATTAATGTTTCCTAGTTGTATATAAAATATTTTCATTATACAAGGAATACCGAAAACTACAAATGTATAAGAGATTGACAACAATTTCTGCATGTCCCTGAAACAAAGTCTTGTAGAAATTCTGCAGAGAACCCGGGTGTATTTCCTGTTCATCGCTTCCTATTATGGTAAGTGATGGCTTAGAAATCTTTGTGTTCTACCCGGACAGGACAGCTCCTTCTGCAGCCAGTTATCTTACAACCAGACACAGTACTGTGGGAGGGAGGAATGCCAATCTTCTGGGAACAGACACATTTTCTTAATTTCTTACATATAGTTAGAATATAACATAAAACTCAATAAAAAGAAAGGAGTTGTTTTGGATTGCCTTTTGTGTATTTTTCTTGCTTAGTATCCCTTTAATTTTCACAGAGTATTCCAGAGATAGGGACATCGACTTGTACATTGCTTTGTGCACATATAGGAATGAGAGCCATTCCTGCATTTTTGTCCCTACACAAAAGTGTATGTGAAATAATTTACTTTTTTACTTTGTTTATATCTTTGGTTCAGAAATTATAAAATTACAGGTATGTACTCCCAGCTAGCTCATTCGGTTTTCCAATACCCATTTTGCAATCATCCACACTCTTATTAGTAAGTATGCTAATGTATATTTTTCTTAAAAAAAAAAACCTTATAAATATAATGGGAGGAATTTATTAGTCAGTTTTGCAGCTCTGCGGTTTACACCAAATTATGAAATATCACAATTTGTGGTGCATCTATAAAAACTTGCATCTAGAAATGTTCCATCAATTTTTTTTTACCCCCTCCCCCTGGGATGATTTTGCAACTTTTTTAAAAACGTTGTAGAGGTAAATCTGGAGGGAAACAATGAACATAGCTAACCGTACTCTCGCAGAAAAAGTTGCAAAGCTCTACTTTGCAGCCTTTGAGGCAAGAATTCTGGAGTGACAAATTCCCCATATGTATTGCAGATCTGTATCTATTCCTGAATGTAGACATAGCAACCACAATAAAATCATCCACTGTATACAGTGCCGGCCACACTGAGAGAACCAGACAGTATAAAAGAGAAATAAAATTTATGCAAAGTTGCATTTTTATTTAATGAATTAAACATTTATAGACAACTAAAATGTTACTTTTGTCGACATTTACATTCTGAACAACACCTAAAAAAAGATGGGCAAACACTATTCACACGGTGGTGTGTGGGACAGGTCAATACCAACATATATCAAAAACACACACGGCAATATGGTATGAAAAGTAAAGGTACTATTTTATTAAATCCTGTTAAAATCAGACAGACAAAAAAAACAGTAAAATGTGACAATTATTTTCCTATATGGTAATATATCAACACTGCTGAATGCCATACAAGACTACTAGCGGATTAAGGGTCATACTGGGACCCAATAGCACAACATAACATGGGTTGGATAATACAATGCTACAATGTGCAAGAAACCCACATTTAATAATAAAACAAAGGCATGAAAAATATACACCAGGAGGAGGCTATAGACAAAACGCATGTAGGGGTTGGAGCTGCTTCGGTCTGTATTCAGTTTTTT
This sequence comes from Rhinella marina, assembly GCA_900303285.1. NCBI lineage: Eukaryota > Metazoa > Chordata > Amphibia > Anura > Bufonidae > Rhinella > Rhinella marina. Next base: position 77,883 of record ONZH01005271.1, read on the forward strand.
TATACTGCCATATATTTTTCATGCCTTTGTTTTATTATTAAACGTGGGGTTCCTTGCACATTGTTGCCATGTTATGTTGTGCTATTGGGTCCCAGTATGACCCTTAATCCTCTAGTACTCTTGTATGGCATTCAGCAGTGTTAATATATGATTACCACTATAGGCATTACTTTCTATAAGTGATTTATTTTATTTTACTCGCTGATATATTCCTCAGTACCCTACAGACATTATCATTGCTTACTGTCCCCAATGGAGCTCACAACAATCTAAGTTCCCTATCAGTATGTTTTTGGAGTGTGAGAAGTATCTGGAGGAAACCCTTGCAAAGTCAAGGATGACATACAAACTCCATTCAGATGTTGGTCTTGCAAGGAGCTGGTGCTAACCAATGAGCCATGGTGCTGCCCCCAAAATAAAGAGACCCAGAAAAATAACTAGGGATCGAACACTCCCTAAAAAAAAAAATAGACCAGACCCTCTAAATAATCTGCCCTACAGGTAAGAGCCCTTCTTCTGCCATCTGCTTTTCCTACTTTTCCACATCATCTAATATCGATGAGAATATGTCATCAGGAACATCCAGCTTCTCCTCTCTCTGCATCTTGCTGAATTTTCTAGTTTTCCTAAACTTCGGACCGAATTTCGCTTTGAATACTTCGCTTTGCTCAACACTAGTGGTGACATTTACATTCTGCTTAATAATCAGAAATACTTCAGTGTATAAAAAATCCAGCAAATCAAGCACTTAGAGAGAAGACAGAATATACATTTCTTATCAGTTCACCACGGGTTTTTCTGGGTATTTATTCCTCCTTCACTTTCACTCACTCCAAGGGGAAGCTGCATTCAGTTGTCTATTGACAGCCAGGAAGGTTAGTTGTTTGTCATTGCAGATACTGATGCCGTCCATCTGTAAATTTTCAGACAGTCCACGGACATAGAAACTTTAATACAGCGTCCATAACAAAAAACACAATGAAGATGCATCTGGGATTTTTTAAATCAAATTATTAGCATTTGCCAGTTTCCCAGTAAATTGGGTCTTATTATTATTTGAAGCTATAGATACATATCACTTATCATCTTTAAGCTGTATTTTTTCATCTGTCACCAAAGTATCACAGTTTATTAACATAGATTTGTCCTATAAAAGTAGATAACAATATTCCAACATCCCTTCCCAACCTTCTTCAGGGTGCTGTCACACACAGTCTTTTTTAGCACTTTTTATCACCAGAAAATTGCCTTTTTCACAAGTTTTTTTTTTTTTTTTTTACGGGTGTTGGTCTTTTTTAGTGACATATTGTTTTTTTTTTTCTTTATAGAGAAGTCTATGGGAAAACGCCTGGAAAAAATTAGTACCACACCCAAAGCATGTGATTAAAAAAAAAAACTATACTGACAAAAAACAAATAACCTGAAGGGTGAAAAAAAACAAAACAAAATAAAATGTGCCTGAGATTAATATTTCCCAGACTTACCTGTAAAATCTGAAGCTGGAATTTTTTGCCTAAAAAACAAAAAAAAACAAAAACACTAAAAATAAGCTACCCTTTCCTAAATATCTATAAAGAGATATTCCTGATGACTTCTACAGGGCAGAACATCTATGTGCCTATCTCCTCCAGTTTTGCCATTATATATGGTCAGACCTCTATATGTATCTAAGTCCCTCTCAGGGAGATGATTCCGCTGTCCATATTTCAGGGCTTTCCTCTGATTAGATCCTATGTAGCATGTTTATTTCCATAGTTTCAATGTTCAGAAAAAAATTTATCGATCAAAGGTCAGGGAAGGCCAGGACGTGTTGATTGGAGCCTTAGAGTTTGCAGTTTTCTTCTGCTGATAGATCGACCATTCATTCATATACACTGAAAATTTTTTTTAAAAAATCAAGAAAAAATATCATTTAATTTACAAAAGCCTTTCGAACAAAGCAACCACATCTCACAATAGTTTTTTTTACACTTATTCATAAAAAAATTACATTGACTGTGATTTGTTGGATTTGGATGTTGGATAGTCAAACAAAAATAAGCCTTCGATGGACAATAGCAACCACACATATACAATAGTTTTACCACTTATTTATCATAAAAGATTACCCTGTTGGATTGTTGTTTTTCTGTATGGATGATCCATCATTTCAATGGTTTGAAAAAATCAGGATCGAATCAGGAAAGAAAAACAGGACGTGTGAATGGAGCCTTACTTTGCAGTTTTAGATTATAGATCGACAGAGACATTCATTAACCTTGAAAAAGTATCATTATTTTACAATTATCAGCAAAAGCAACCACATCATCACAATAGTTTTTACACTTATTCATAAAAAAGATTACCCTGTGATTTGGATGGATGGAGTTGTCAAGAAAATAAAAAAAAACAGGAGCTAGAGGGAGAAATATCAGTGATAATGTTATATTAGTCTTACTATACCTATACTGCAGGAATCAGCAACCTTGGATTGTGGTGTTTAGGTGGAGTTTTTATTTTATTTTTTATTTTTTTTTTGGGGGGGGGGGCATTTTTTTTTTCACTATGCAGCATACAATGGTTTAGTTTTTTTGCCTTGACATTTTTCCATAGGCTCCTCAACCGAACTTTAAAAATTCCCTGACGAAAATACATTTGTAACAACAAAAGAAGACACCAAAAACTAAAAATAAAATAATTACGGTATGTTTTTAAAAGCGCTGAAGTTAAAAGTGTGTTTGAAGACGGCCAAACATAAGTGGACTGGCTGGGGATATCTGTCTAAACATCTCTCTTCACATACACATTGTACATATGGTTTGTGGATTTTCCCGTTCTATTATGATCATTGAAATCTGCCAAAATTTACAATGGAAAAGCATGCACATCCTAATAGCTTGTGCTCCTTTTTCTGCACTTTCTAAAAGGGATTTTGAAGAATCCTATTTATTCGTTTGAATGGGAAACCTTAAAGTGACACTTGAAATTATGTCACTGATCGTTAATAATTTTATTAAATATTAAATTTTATTTTTATTAAATTAAAAAAATATATACCTATATATATATATATATATATATATATATATAGTAAATGATTAACGATCAATTACATCATTTCGAGTGTCACTTATGTATATGTAAATATATTTTTTAAATGTTAATCACTTAAATGATATATATTATATGCATGAAATCTGAGTGATAGAGGTAGGATCACACAACTTCTAAGCTCTCCTCAGGCAGAGCCTGTGTAGTATATGGCACACACAGGCTATAGGGGAGGGGGCTTGGAGGATATCCCCTTCCGCATTCCTGGCTTTAGGTGCTTGTGTGGGGCAGGATTTACATTCCAATTAAGATGTCTTTTAAGTGCCTAATGAAGGGTGAGACGTGGGTACACCTAAACGACGGGTCTTTCCAGCGTGGTGTATTTCATTCACAATTCCTCCATCTTGTACTGTCGGTGTGCAGCCGTATAACCCACATGAGAGAAAAGAGCGCCAAATCCAGGCTGTACACATGGCATGGGCGCCACAGGAAACGTGAAGTACAAAGCAGGCTGAGCGCCCTCATTGTCCCAGAGGCGAGCTTGTCTGCGTGCTGCACGCTTCTTTCCTCTCCATACAATCCTATGGAGTAGAAAGCCACTGGTGTATTGTGTGCAGCTCGCCGCCGGCGCTCCACATGCATGGCGTTCGGCTTTGGCCACCCACCTTAGGAAGTAATGGCGTCTACTGCTCGGCCCTAGCACTGCAGGCTGCTTTCCTGACAGAACATACAGGCACACGAAAGGCGTTTCATAGTCTCTGCTACCGCACCATATAGAGAAAATCTCCTCTTGGTACATGTGGCGGTTTCTGGACAGGCAGCCATTGTTGAGAATAAACTCTATATATATTTTTTCTGACATGTTACCATATTATTGAAGCTGCTCTATCATTACACAATGTATACATTCTCACAGCCCCCTCCCCCGTGTGTGTGTGTCTCTCTCTCTGCAGGCGGCAAATGGAAAACAGCCTAGGCGCCATTAGGGTTAATCGCTGTGTGTGCAGTAAGGACCCAGGAATGGGCACCTCCGCTTTGTCCCACCCAGTTGTGCTATGAGGGCAGCAGCTGGTGACATGTCAATGAGGAGGCTCCACCGCAGCTGTCTTGCTAGTGGAAGTGCTAGTTCCTCCTTGGATCTCCATGTCATTCTTCAATTCATTCACAGATTGTAAACCAAAGAAAGGGCAAGTCATTGAGTGCAACCCCTCCCCCCATACACCACCTCCTCCTCCCTGCCCCCTCACCTTCAACCTGATTGACTCAGCAGCTCTAGGGACAGAGGGGAGAAGGGCCCTGCAGGTCATAACCTCTGCAGTCTTCAAAGAGACAGCTGTCAGGTCTCTCACTGACCAGCCAGGCAAGGTCAGGGGGGAAATAAACACTGGGCCCCCCGCTCTTCCTCACACTCACAGGCGGCGCTGAAGATAACAGAGTATATAGGTGTACATATACACACACAGTATAGGCGCACGTGTCAAGACTCGCAGCCATCTTCTGTATCTGCGGACAGCAGGGGAAATTCTTCTTTTCCCCCCTTTTCTTCTGCACTCAGGACAAGGGGCTCACAGCGGGGCACACAGAGAAGGAAGCAGCCATAGGGGAGGAAGCCGACGAGCGCGGTGTGCGGCCTGCCGGGCCCTTCTCACAAGTCTAGCTGCTTTTCCTGCCGCCATAAAATGGCTCCCCTCGGTCTGGCTGCAGCACAGCAGGTGGCGGCCTATAGGAGACATGCAGTGTATAGTGTGAGGGGGAATGATGACACGGGGGTCGTAGCTTGCACCAGGTAACATGTTTATTCAGAGACAATACATGGTTGACGGCTCCTCTCTCCTGGACGGGGTTGTAGTAATGGCACTTTGAGGTCAGGTTCAGACTGATGCCCTTTCATCATTGCACTGCTTCTCAGGTTGTTACAGTAGTGCAACAGGGAAAGAGTGTCAGGCCGCCCAGGGGGTTCTGCAGGCGCCACACTTGCACGTGGGAAGACGCCATTGTGGGCGCCACAGACATGTTCAGCTGCTACAAGTGATCCAGCAGTGGGATAAGCCCTGATCTGCTGGCGCTGCCTGTATTGAGTGTCTGCTCACCATCCACTGAGCCCTTTTCCTGGGCCTCACAGGTCCCAAAAGAGCACATCAACAGGCCACCCACACTCTGCCCCCTCCTACCCACCCACTATCTCACTCACACACACACTGCCTCCTCACATTCTGCCCTAGGAAAGCCTCGCTTTCTGCCCCTCCCAGGGTAAAGCCTAGAATATATTGGCGTCTTCGAGGGCATGACGTCATGAGACCATGTGACTGCTTTTTCCCACCCCTTACAGACTGTGCCAGATGCAGGACAAGAGCTGGAAAGAGAAGCAGAGCAAGAGCAGCACTGCTGCGTCCAGAGCAGGGAGAGTGCAGGCACCTGTGCTGTGGTCAGTCATGTCTGCTGAGGGGCCTGGCCGCTCTATTTTTATGTAGTTTGTAGTGGAGTATATAAGGGGTCTGAGAGCTGTTGGAAGCTCTTATGAAGTCACCTACAGTTACATCACCTTACAAGGTATTTTTAAATCCTTAGCACCCTATACACTATATACCCTCCCTCTATATACATTATATACCCTCCTCCAGTCCTTCGTCTATATACACTATATAGCCTCCTCCACACCTCCCTCTATATACACCATATATCCTCCTCCAGTCCTCCCTCTATATACATTATATACCCTCTTCGACTCCTCTTTTTATATACATTATATACCCTCCCTCTATATACATTATATACCCTCCTCCAGTCCTCCGTCTATATAAACTATATAGCCTCCTCCCTCTATATACACTATATACATTTCTCCCTCTATGTACATTATATACCCTCCCCACTCCTCCAGTCTTCCCTCTATATACATTATATACCCTGCTGCAGTCCTCCCTCTATATACATTATATACCCTCTTCGACTCCTCTTTATATACCCTCCTCCAGTCCTCTGTCTATATATACTATATAGCCTCCTCCACACCTCCCTCTATATACACCATATATCCTCCTCCAGTCCTCCCTCTATATACATTATATACCCACTTCGACTCCTCTTTATATACATTATATACCCTCCTCCAGTCCTCCATCTATATAAACTATATAGCCTCCTCCCACTATATACACTCCTCCCTCTATATACATTATATACCCTCCCCACTCCTCTGTCGATATACACTATTTCCTCCTCCAGTCCTCCCTCTATAAACATTATATACCCTCCTCCAGTCCTCCCTCTATATATACTATATACCCTCCTCCCGTCCTCCCTCTATATACACTATATACCCTTCTCCACTCCACCCTCTATATACACTATATACCCTCCTCCAGTCCTCCCTCTATATACACTATATACCCTCCACTCCTCCCTCTATATACATTATATATCCTCCTCCAGTCCTTCCTCTATATATATTATATACCCTCCTCTAGTCCTTCCTCTATATACATTATATACCCTCCTGCAGTCCTCCCTCTATATACATTATATACCCTCCTGCAGTCCTCCCTCTATATACATTATATACCCTCCTGCAGTCCTCCCTCAATATACATTATATACCCTCCAGTCCTCCTCCTATATATCCTCCTCTCTCTATTTACATTATATACCCTCCTCCACACTATCCAGAGTATAGGTTATCAGTTTAAAACTCCCAAAAAACCCCTTTAATATTACTCTCGAAAACTGAAATGGCTAAAATATAAGGGCGGCTGGCATAATGTCCAGTCTGAATATGATGTCACAGTAACGACAGTTTAAACTAATTTGCCTTTTTGTACTACTTTTATATCCGCAACATTCACAGGCTGAACTGGATGAACATATATCTTTTTTTAGCTTTACAAACTATGAGGGAGATTAATCAAACTGGTGTAAAGTATAACTAGCTTAGTTGCCCATAGCAACCAATCACATGCCACCTTTCGTTTTCCAAAGGAGATGAGAAAAATGAAAGGTGGAATCTGATTGGTTGCTATGGTAACTAAGCCAGTTCTACTTTACACCAGTTTGATAAATATCCCCCTATGTTACTAACATACAAGTCCCCAAGAGGGACTAAAATAAATTAAATTATTGCTTATTTAAAAGGTTTGAAAGCCAAAAAATGAGATACATAACTGGCATCGGGTAGAAAAAATAATATACGAAACTGGCATCGGGTAGTGGGTGTGGAACCGCTGTGTCAACTGTTTGACTTTGAGCTAAACCTAAGGGCATTATCCTGTCAGTCCTCTGGTCTTCACACTTTATACAAGGGTCTGGACTTTGCTGCAGGGGAACTACCAGGCTGCTTCCTGGAGTAGTCTCTGTGTGGTTGACAGGTGACCCATGGGGGCCAGAGACACAGGTGTGAAGCACCGAAAGATCAGGCAAAACTTGTAGTCATTAACAGACCACAGTCATGGCAGGCAAAGTACATGCAAATCTGAAACAGGTGAGAGGTCAGGGAAGGCAGCACAGGGTCAGTATATTGAAAAGGCTCAGGTTAGGTGGCAGAGAATAAGAATCATGGAATCAGGTAGAAGTTGGTACACAAGCAGATTATGGCATCCTTGCAGGATCTAGCAAGCTAGTAAGGCTAGTTTCACACTAGCGGCACTGGACTGCGGCAGGCTGTTCCGGCGGGTGAACAGCCCGCCCGATCCGTTCTGCCTCAGGTGCACGTGTGGGGCCGGAACTACGCTCCTGCCCCATTCACTGTAATGGGGGCAGGCTACTGATCCGGCCGCAGCACGGCAAACTTGCCGAGAGGCGGCCGGAACAAAAGTACGACATGCACCTGCGGCAGCACGGATCCGGCGGGTGAACAGCCCGCCGGAGTCCAGTGCCGCAAATGTGAAAGTACCCTAAACTTGTTGCTCAGGCAGGAAGCTGATTACACAATAGAAACTGCCAAGAGCTGCACACTGAACCCAAGGAGCTGTTAACCCTTGCAATACTCTAGAAGAGGTGAGGTTCAATGAAGAATATCCACAATAGACACACAAAACAACAGAGCGCTGGACCTGCGAGTGAGTGGAAAGGCATCCATGCTCACTCGAACTGGCCACCAATGTAACAATGCCACATCTGTAACAACCAATACTATAAACCCATTTATTTTTGTTGATCAAGCCTCCCCAACGCCAGAATAAAAAGCAATCCGAAGATGTCTGCATCCAAAATTGGTGCCAATGAAAAGAATTAGCTTGGTGCCAAAGTAAAGAATTAGCTCTCACACAACACAACGTTGTGGCTCATAGAATATGGTGAATAGCCCTTAACAAAAGGAGCTATATTGTGCAAAAGTAGTAAATAAAAAACTTTACAGATTTGTTATATTCAGTATACGTACCCCAAGATGATACCATTAAGAAATATATACAGCAATACCTCCAAGGAGCACATGCATACATGAATGGGCTAATATGAGAACTGCTACAGGTAGTTACTACCATCAAAAACATCCAAGAAACCCATACAATTTGTTAAAAAATTGGATAAATTGTGTGGGCTGCACTTCACTACTGAAACGGTTACAATATATGGTCAGAAGGGACAACCTCCAAGGAGCCCATATGGTCTGCAGGAACGCTTCATACATTCTGAGAACTTCATATACAGGCCACAATATATGTTCTACAGGGAGAACCTCAAAGAAGCCCATATGGTCTGCAGGAACACCTCATACATTCTGAGAACTTCATATACAGGACGCAATATATGATCTGCAGGGAGGACATCAAAGGAGCCCATATAGTGCGTAGGAACACCTCATACATTCGATGCATTTCATATACAGGCCACAATATATGGTCTGCAGGGAGAACCTCAAAGGAGCCCATATGGTCTGTAGGAACACCTCATACATTCTGAGAACTTCATATACAGGCCACAATATATGTTCTACAGGGAGAACCTCAAAGAAGCCCATATGGTCTGCAGGAACACCTCATACATTCTGAGAACTTCATATACAGGCCACAATATATGTTCTACAGGGAGAACCTCAAAGAAGCCCATATGGTCTGCAGGAACACCTCATACATTCTGAGAACTTCATATACAGGCCACAATATATGTTCTACAGGGAGAACCTCAAAGAAGCCCATATGGTCTGCAGGAACACCTCATACATTCTGAGAACTTTATATACAGGACACAATATATGATCTGCAGGGAGGACATCAAAGGAGCCCATATAGTGCGTAGGAACACCTCATACATTCGATGCATTTCATATACAGGCCACAATATATGGTCTGCAGGGAGAACCTCAAAGGAGCCCATATGGTCTGTAGGAACACCTCATACATTCTGAGCACATCATATAGGATAGACTAAAAAATATGCAGGGATAACCTCAAAGAGGGCAGTGCATTCTAGGCACTTCAGTGCTGAACAGGCTACAATATATGGTCTACAGGGAGGACCTCACAGAAGCCCATATGGTCTGCAGGAACGCCATACATGGTGACATAAGTCACATACTCTTACTAAGAACCAAAGTAATAAAAACTCATAACTCCAATTGTGGATAAACTCAGGCTGCGTTGCTTTATTCTGGATTACCCAAATATTAAAACGATAATAAATAAGTACATATTAATGACTAATAACATATATTAACCACATATGAACCATAAATACTCATCCGTAAATATTGACCCAAAGTCCACCGATTAGCTGGGCGACAAATCCCCACAAACAAAGGAACGCGATAATTCATTCAAAGGGAGGGTGGGGCACTGGTCCTTGGTCCTCTTCAACTGCGAGGACCAAATCTGCGTCTCCCCTTTTTAAACTGAAACTTTTCCCACAGATGTCTCCAACAGCCAATCCGGATCCTAATTCTTTCCGCTGCTGACTCCACAGACCAATTGCATGCTGAACACTACATGGATGGTTGCCGGACAGAAAATTCCTTTGGACGGGATAAAGCTGGAACATAACACCTTTTCTGGTAAGCCCTGTGAAACAGAAAAAAAAGGGATGGGGAGGGTAGAGAACCAAGGAGGGGGAAACCGCCATACAAAAACACCAAAATGCCACATAACTCATTAAGAGTGACTGTGCCACCATGTGTCCCCCAAGCTATCCGCTCTCATGAGCCCTTGACATTCTGAGCACTTCATATACAGGCTAGACTGAATAATGTGCAGGGAGAATCACAAAGGAGCCAGTACATTCTAGCAACTTCAGTATTGAACAGGCTACAATATGTTCTGCAGAGAGGACATCCAAGGAACCAATTTGGTCTGTAGGAATGCCTCATACACTCTATGCACTTCATATACAGGCTATGATATATGATATGCAGGGAGAACCTCAAAGGATCCCATATGGTCTGTAGGAACACATCATAAATTCTGAGCACTTCCTATACAGACTACAATATATGGTCTGTAGGGAGAACCTCAAAGGAGCCAAAATGGACTATATACTGGTTCCTTTGAGGTTCTCCTGCAGCCCATACATTGTAGCCTGTTCAGTAGTGTGGTGCCTAGAATGTATCGTCTCTTCTGATTCTTGGCCCATACAGTTTACCCTGTTTATTACTATGGACTTGAGAAGGAATGTTATCCCAGCTCACCACATTAAACATCATCTTTCCAATATGTCCTCATGGTGCAGGGAAGAAACGCCATGTTATAAAAAAAAAGTCCAGTCAAACTGAAATAAAAAGTGTAACCGCCAGCATTTATCTTGTCCATTATATATGAAATCTAATTTCTATTTCATATTGGGCAAAAATCAATATTTGTAATTAATCAAAGGAGGGAAAAAAACTGTTCTGCATCCTGATCTCAGAACCTCAAAGGAGCCAGTACATTCTAGGCACTTCAGTGCTGAACAAACTAGAATGTATGGATAACGAGAATCTCAGGGAGCCTGCACATTCTAAGGTCCTCAGTAATGAATAGCGTAATATCTACAGGCTACATGGAGAAGAATCAAAGGCGCTTATACATTCTAGGCATTTCAGCTCTGAAACAGCTAGAATGTATGAGCTGCAGTACAAAACTCAAAGAAGTCTGTACATTCTAGACACTTCACTGCTGAACTGGCTAGAATGTAAGGGCTGCAGCGGGCAACTCAATAAAGCCTGTACAATCTAGGCTCAACCCCCTCCCAGACCAGTGCTTTCTCTTTTCTCACATACCTCAGACCAAACAGGCCTTCACGTGATCGGATATTACCGAGGGTCCTTGGCAGGGAGAGAGCACAGGAGATGACTGCACATGCACACCCACTAGTTCATCAAAATTTTTATTTTTTTTAGCATCTGATCTCAGGACTCAGCACCAACATCCACCAAATGCACTATTCACACCACTCTTTAGGGCAACATCCAGAAAGTGTGCAATGTATGCCCAATGTATGACAGCAGGCCTAATAACAGAAATAAATTGTGCAGGATTCAAACCCACTGACCCACCCAGCAGCACTCCATCCACACAAGAGGTCACTTTTAGGGTGCATTCACACGACCGTAAGTGTTTTGCGGTCCGCAAATTGCGGATCTGCAAAACACAGATACCGGCCTTGTGCGTTCTGCAATTTGCGGACCACACATGGCCAGCGCTATATAGAGAAAGCCTATTCTTGTCCGTGCTTGCGGACAAGAATAGGACATGCTCTATATTTTTTGTGGCGCAGCGGAACGGAACAACGGATGCGGACAGCACACAGTGTGCTGTCCGCATCTTTTGCGGCCCCATTGAAATGAATGGACCCGCACCCGGTCTGCAAAAGTTGCGGATTGGACGCGGATGAAAAATACGTCCGTGTGAATGCACCCTTAGGATAAGTTCACGCTGAGTTTTTTTGGAGGAGGATTTGAGGCAGATTTTCCTGCAGGGTTTTCAGCCAAATCCAGAAGTGGATTCCAAAGGAATTGGAAATATAAAGGAAGCAATTATAGTTCTTCCTGAAGGAGCCACTTCTGGTTTTTGGCTGAAAACCTGACAGAAAATCTGCCTCAAGACCTCGTCCTCAAAAAACAAACATGTGAACCTACCCTTAAACTGTGATCACACATGACTGATTAGCTGCGGACTTGCTGTTGCAGAATTCCCTACAGCAAAACCGTCAAAGTGAATGAGTTGGCAGAAAAAAATCCACAGCAGAAGCAGAAGATTTCAAATCTGCAGCATGCCAATTTTTAGCTTGGATTTCACCCCTTCCAATGCATCTGCGGAATTTCAGCAACGAAATCAGCCTAAAAAATGCACAATGCCTAGTTTTTTTTTCTGCCGCACATTACAAGCAGAAACAATGCAGATCAGTCACTAGAGATGAGCAAAGTTTTGTAAAATTCGATTTGGCTGCTACTGGATTTAAAAAAAAAAAAAAAAATCTGCTTCGCGGCGAATTTTGTCACACAGCGCATTTCTTTGTAAGTAATCGGTGCAATGACAAGGAGCGGCGCCACTCAACCGTCATTGTACCCCTCAGATGCTGTGTTCATAGCTGATCATGCCATTTGATACAAATAATAATAATAATACAGTGTAAAATAAAAAATAAATAAATAAATAATACTTACCTGATGTATTTGCTTACAACGCTCCGCCGCAAAATCTCGCTCATGGGATTTTGGCCGAGATCTTCAAACAAGATGGCAGCGGCCGACCCATCACGAGCAAATGGTTCAGGTAAGTATGTTTTTATGTTTTGTTTTTTTTTTTAGACTATTTCAGGTTAAATCAATTAGCTACTGTGGAGCACAAGCTTTGCAGTGAATGGAATTTATCCTGCACTCCTCACATGTGAACCCAGCCTTACTCTATACTGGACTGATAAAAAAAATCCACCAAGTACTGTACACAAGCAGCACACAGGACACTGATGTACACAGGGTATAGCACTATAATAGCACACAGGATACACTTTTGCATGTTCTGCTTGTAGCAATCTCAGAGTAATGGTAACACGGTCTATAATAAATAAGCAAACCATATTACAAAGGAGAGAGTTGATGCCAACAATGTGCCAGTCTCAGGACGCAAGTATCTTCATGGCATTCTGCACAAGAGGGGAGGTGTCTCAAGGAAAAGACCCTATAAGCAATATTGCACTACTACTCTGATGTCAAAAGCAGAGGTAATATTGATAGGGTTTCTTCCCTAAGGGCCACAACTCACAGAGGGACAGTCCTACAACCAGATACCTGTTGGGAAGGAAAGTTCAGAGTGATAAAGCACAGCTACCATGGCATACATCAGGAACATGATCTAGACTCTATTACAGGAACATTTCATTATTAAATCTGGCCTTAGCTAGCACAGAAATCACCAGCGGAAAGCAACCTTGTGACGTGGAATGTTTCCTTGGCCTCAAGAAACCCTGAAATACATAGTTGGGATTTTTAAGAAAGTAAAATGTAAAATGGCTGCTCCATGACACCATGTCAGATCCTAGAGGCACAGAGAGCGGCAGTCATCAGTACTACCTAAAGACGCACGCGTTACCTGCTGCTATGGCTTTGCTCGCCCCCAGCCGGTTTATCACAGTTTACACAAGGAAAAAAAAATCTGATGGACATTACTACTTTACCATTTTCAACAAACTTCTGCCGTGGTTGATGGCAGCTTTCTATTGATCCTGCTTGTTTAACCTTTCAGGAAATGGAGTGGAGGGAAAAGAGGGGGGTCTGTTTTCTCATTTTAAGGAAAGAGACCCCCCCTCCTCTAAGACCCCACACACACCCTCCTTCTTCCACAATCCAATCCCCTCCCCCTCTACAACCAATTCACTTTTTTGACACTTGATTCTCCTCCTCTCCCTTCTCTTTTCTTCCCTCCACAGACTGGTTTTCCAGCGGATTAAATGAAAGTGGAAACGGGATACAATCCTGTAATTCATGGATTCCTGGCTAATGTATGCATTCCACATTGATCTTACTATTGCATTAAGGATTCCTCACGTTCCACAGAACAGTGTGAGACAGGCCCAGTCGCCTTTGATGTAGCCTTCTAACCAGAAAAAAAAACCCTGATAAACAAGTGATCTGTGGCCATCAAGGGGTTACTGGAGAATTGTGAGCACATACATAAGCTGTACCATTTTCTCACACCCCCTTCACTGCACACCGGATACACAGAGAAGGCTCACTGATGATAACAAGAAAAATGCCTTGAAAACCCTTCCCTTTCTGAACAGCCACTTGATGGGGGCGATCAGGGACAGCCAGCGACCCAACAGGCTCTTCCCTAAACTGTATATACCACGCTGCTCAGTGTGACCGGTGTCCTAATAAAGCCATCCATCCGGAGAATGTGTGGCACTTATTAGAACCAACTTTAAACCAAGACACTAGCTAAAGTCTGCTATTTATACCCCAGGAGCGAGATCATGTTCACGTATGTTTAGAAGCAACCCCCACTTCATCACATTTCAGAAATGGCCTTTGTCTGATAGGAGACGTCAGCTAATAATACACTGTGCTCTTTGGGATATTCCAGATGAAAGTTTCCCTGGATATTCTTGGCACCTCACATCTGACATCACTGCGGTATTTTTAAAACAAATGTCACCATATTCCGAGAGTACAGAAACCGCTGACGATTTTATAGGCGTCAAACAAGTTTGTGCCGATGGTCATAAAAGGCAGAAATGGTAAAACTCACATGAAACCAAAAATAATGTCCTGTTTAGGACAGGAAGAACTGTCAGCGTAGACAACAGCAGTCTATGGCCCCACACCTTATTCAATTTGGGAATTTCCCATCCAGGATAAAAGGGTTAATCAGCACCTATTCCTATGATTCCAAGCATTCCAGCATTACCTAGCTAAACCCATGCAGCAAGCTTGTACAGATCTCCACATACACAGGGGATTCCTGTGCCATAATGCAGGATCCAACCTGCCCAGGTGAGAGCACACTGTCAGCTATCCCTGTAATTTGCCTTTTGGGCTGCTTTTCAAGTCTAACCACGCGAGATGCTCCAGGGTCCTTCCCACCTATGCGGACTGTTTACATGGCATAAGGCTGTCATTTGTAATAAATATATGGTGCAGGTCAGCAGAGAGTTATTCCCACAGGTCACAC
Source organism: Rhinella marina (assembly GCA_900303285.1). NCBI lineage: Eukaryota > Metazoa > Chordata > Amphibia > Anura > Bufonidae > Rhinella > Rhinella marina. The sequence goes on from ONZH01005271.1 coordinate 92,987, forward strand.
ATAGATTATAGCCGGTATATCTGTCATCGATCATTCATATTAGGTGTTTTTTAGAGACTTTGGGATAGCTAAGGGCTTGGCACTGTGGTGAATGGGTTGGTACAAAGGACAAGAGGCCAATGCAGCAGTGTCAGTGCTCACTCACAAGGTCCGATGTGCACTGCGATCCCCTCCCTGTCCCAGGCCGCTTCCTACTCATGAGGGCTTCTTTTAACAAGTTTATGCAACGACAGGATGGAAGCTCTCCCGAGGCTATCCCCTCCCCCTGCTCAGCCCGACCTGATTCACTGCATTCCACAGCCCTCCCCCCGCCTGCACCCCGCACACACTACACACATACATGCTATACACAGCACAGAGCCTGCGGTACAGATACACATATATAGTAGGACTGATACAGACACACCCTCCTGTCCAACAAGACATAACAGCAGCCTTCATCTCATCTCTACGAATAACTGTCATGGCTGAGCCCCTTCCAGACCAGAACCAGGATGCTATAGCTCCTGTATAATCATTGTAGTGTTATCTATGATTTCAGCGTATACATGGTGCAAAAGGGATCACAATAATAAACATGTGTAAATACCAAAAGCACCAAAAATGCCATTCCCTTCAAGAATCGCAATACAAATAATACTTACAAGTACCGCTTGGTACCAATTCCTTGTTATAGAGGTAGACAGCTGCTGGTGTGACCCACAAGGCAGTCTCAACCCTGTATGTACTAGAGACATAGGTATAGGCCATGCCCACACACTTGCATCCATGCTGCTACGTCAGGACAAAGCCATGAGGCCTACACAGGGTGCCAGACGGAATAACACTCTAGCAGGGCCTCATTTTCTAAATCATTCTATGAAGCCACTACCAGCTCTTGTGCCCCGATGCCAGCCTTTCAGAAAGGACAGACCACCTTTCCAGGGAATTGCATTTAGCTTAACATGACCATGCCCTGCCACTAAACAAGGGCAAATCTGCTGGGGCCCACAGCTCTTTTTAAAAAACTAAAATAAAACAGGCCTCATAATAATAACCAATCTATATGTGGGGGAAAAAAATTCTATAAATCAGTGTCCATTTCACAGCAACCAGTGCAGCACAATTACCCAGTCTGTATAGCCATTGCCTTTTTAAATGTATTCCATTAAAATAAATGCAGTAAATTCCAATGAAAAAACTAAATAATAATCATAATAACATACATAAAAAGTGACTCTAAATCTGGCATATGTGGGAATATCCTCTTGTTTAAATAAGACATAGAGATTTTGCAATAAATATAGCAATTCATCTATGACAGTAATATCCAGTATATTCTGTTCATGATTCAGGAGGAGAAATAAACAGCGTCGACATACAATGGAGCGATAAATGCTCTGCAGAGTCCATACACACCCCTCACTCTGGCAACAAGGGGTTAAGAAAGGATTCTCTGGCTGTAAGTGTTCATTTTTATGCAGGTTGAAATCAAACAAAAACATACAGAAACCAAGAGTCAGCCTGCAGCACACACTGGGGCGATGGCCGCCATGAAGGTGGTAATGTCACACTGACACTATTCTCTAATCACCAATTTAGAAGAAGAAGAATTATAATGCACAGGCAAATAGATGGGAGATGTACTGGAATGAAATGCTTTGACAATACTATTGCACTGCTTCATTAAAAAACACAGTAGTGCAACACTGTCAGAGCATCTCTCACCAGTTTACAGGGTCACTCCTGTGTATATTCACTGGTTACAGCATTACTGATGGGGGTGGGGTGGTAAACAAAAAAAATAAAGCTAAAATATTTCTAGGAACGTTGCAATATTCTGCTCTGGACAAGACAGAGCTGAGGAACTCGAGGCAGCAGGGGCTATGGGTCTATACACATAAATAAATCTAAAAAAAATGTAAAAATCTATTTGATATCTATATATATAGGATAAATATTAATTAGAAAGTACATAGTATTAATACTAATAAATTATAGATAAAATATTGCTACTTTCCAAAATGCTTGTCAGCTATTGTATCACAGGGAGCAATACAGCATCCAAATATAAATCATGGTTAAATGTATGTACATATAGTTAAAAATATAATAATAATAATAATAATGAAGATAAAAGTCAAACAATGCAACAGCGCTCTGCAAACACAAATAACAAATACAATAGTGCCATACTCACTATAGAAAATGTAAAATGCTAATGCTGGGTTATAATTATTAGATTCTTGGCAAATACATTTTGTACAAAATTATTTGTGCCTGTCCGCCGATGTTAAGGCGATCTCTTTAAGACAGGAACCTAACACTAAATACCACATTCACTGGAGCCATACCATCCTCCATTAAATTCAGGGAATGCAGGCTACACATGCATGCTGAGCCCACACTATATTGTACCTCTTGCAGTGCCACAATGGCCTCCAATAAATATGGAAATACCGGTCATGAAACCTTCAAAAAAGTGCCATTCAATGTGGCACTTTGGGCTACGAAAATACAGCAGCGTGTGTCCAGGCATTTGGCCGACAATATAAAATGTCCAGCTCTAAAAAAGACCTAAAAATGTGCCCCTAATGGCACTGACTGCAGGCAAGTGATGGGGCCCTGCCAACCGATGCCCTTTTAATATTGCACTGCTAATTACACTTTCCAGTAGTACAACAGAAAAAGGGCCGCGGATGACAGTAAAGTTATTGAACTTTTGTCCGAATCAGCAGCCAGCTCTGTCAGCACATAGTCCAGGGATCTATAAAGGCACATCGGCCATACGCATCGGCACAGTAATATTATATAACACAGAGACTAATTAAGAAAGGGGGGGACATTTATCAATAATGGCGTAATTTCCACAAAAATACTAACATTACAAATCAAAAGTGGTGATTTGTTTCACCTCATATATCAAAAGGAGCACGTCACTTTTAAAATGTAACTTTTTAAATATAAATTTGATTATGTGCCTATTTCTTTTGATTTGCGACATTTTAACGCCAATAGCACTAAAATGCCACTTTTTTAAACCGAAATGCGCCATTTCAGCCAACACTGCCAGACCACACTCGCGACACATTTGCGACTTTTGAAGCATAGGTGCGACATTTAAGTGGCGACTTTTGTCTCAGACTTTTGCTGATAAGAGGATGATAAATGAGGAGTAATATGCGCCACTTTGACAGTTATGCATTCTTTATGGTGAAAATTCTGGAGAAAAGTTTTAGAAAGGGTTTAGATGAATTCTTAAAAGTAAACAACATTAATGCATTAATGCTGAAAATGTGTAGAAATATGAGTTTCATTCCTACTTGGATTTGCGTCCCCACCTATCCCTTTGTTGAATTGGATGGACTTATGTCTTTTTTCAACTGTATTAACTATGTAACTATGATATATTTGGCGCAAATCAAAATTCCATTCATTTTGGTGTATTTTACGCCATAATTCTGGTGCAACATGCTTAGTAAATGTCCCCCATTGAACAGGCTGCCACAAATACCCAGAGCGATCCGTATCGGTACACACACGATGAAAATCGGCAGGGAGCACGCTCAGCTCACCAGTGCCAACCACCCGGGCATCTCCTGACACCCAAGCAGTCCGTGCAGCAGCCTGGAGGCCCCTCTTGGGTGTCTCCTTCCCTCCCATCTATAAGAGGGGACGCTGCCCCCCTCAAGGCACTAATTGCTACTGCAGCCCCCACTACTCCCCTAAGCTCCCGCCATTTCCGCCCATAACTCCCAGATGCTACTCACCAGTCCAGAGCCCCAAATTCATGAATGGTACCTGGCCATAGGAAGCACCTCCTCCTGGAAAAAGTTGACCAAAGAGGCTGGTAAGGACCCTAGGGGCCACCTATGCTCCAGAAGGATCCCCCAGGGCTGCATAGCTCGGCCTCTAGCTAGCCGCCGTGCCTCCCCAGAGACATGAGACGTTTCTCCTCCCGGTATAAACCTCATGGCTTCCCAGCTCCATCCTCCAACTTTGACTAGTTGACATTCAGCTCCTGCTTGGACAGATCCTGATTTGCATAGCCTTGCTCTCATTGGTCATTGCTTGCGCTAGTCTTTGCCACCTGAGCCCCTATTGGATGGTGCATAAGGATATTTAAAAATATTATCCGCCCTGTGATTGGTGGAAGTGACACCACGTCACCGCACGCTCTTTATTTTAACAATGAATGCACAAACACATTCTTCCATTCACAAATTTTTTTTGTTTGCCCGCCTTTTTTTTCCAACTAGATTTTCATTGATTTTGGTCCCAGCAGAGGGGTCCTAGAGAGTAAACACATCCAAGAGGGAGGACACATGCACATGGGGAAACACAGCTCTCACCCAGGAAAACAAGGAGGGGAGGGGGACGTGTTCAGGGGATCATGACCACAGTAGAACACCTAGCCTGAAACGGAAAGGACAGGGACACGGTGGTAACGCTTCATGTGGAAATTGTCACTGACAGAACATGGGGGCATTTCAGGATATTTACAATAGTGAAGAACAAGGCCAAGACACTTTATATACATAGTAGAGAACACTAACTGTATATATCAGTGTGCAGTGTAACAAAGTATCAGAACACTGTATCAAAACACCAATGATATCAGTATACAGTGTAACAAAGTATCAGAACACCAATGATATCAGTATACAGTGTAACAAAGTATCAGAACACCAATGATATCAGTATACAGTGTAACAAAGTATCAGAACACAAGTTACATACAACGTATCACAAAACCAATTCCATATCAGTAGACAGTGTAACAAAGCATTAGAACATCAATCATATACAACAATGTATTGCAAAACCAATTATATATCAGTAGACAGTGTAAAAAAGTATCAAAAGGCCAATTACATACAATAAAGTCAATAAAGTATTAGAAAACCAATTATATATCAGTAGACAGTGAAACAAAGTATCAGATTATTATATCAGTGTACAGTGTCACAAAGTATCAAAACACCAACTATATCAGTATACAGTGTAACAAAGTATTAGAACACCAATTACATACAACGTATCAGAAAACCAAATATATATCTGTATACAGTGTAACAAAGTATCAGAAAACCAATTATATCAGTATATAGTGTAACAAAGTATCAAAACACGAATTAGTAATAAAATATCAGAACAACAATTATATATCAGTGCCCAGTGTAACAAAGTATCAGAACACTATCTATCAGTGTACAGTGTAACCATATGTTAAAAAACTAACTGTAAACAAGGATAAGAACACCAAATATATAAGTGCACATTGTAACAGTATCAGAACACCAATTATATATCAGTATACAGTGTAACAAAGTATCAGAACAACAATTATATATCTCTACAGTATAACAAAGTATCAAAGTACGAATTACATGTTCGTGAACAGTAAAACAAAGTACCAGAACACTATATATCAGTATACAGTGTAACTATGTATTAGAAGACTAACTATATATATATATATATATATATATATATATAATAGTACATTGTAAGAAAGTGTACTGTGTAACAAAGTATCAAAACACTAATTATATATTAGTGTACACCGTAACAAAGTATTAGAGCATCAATTATATATCAGTATACAATGTAAGTATGAGGACACCATATATCAATGTACACTGTAACAAAGTAAAAAACATTAATTGTATATCAGTGTAGTGTAACAAAGTATCAGAGCACTAATTGTATATGTCAGTGTGCAGTGTCACAAAGTATCAGAACACCAATTCATCAATTACATATCAGTGTACAGTGCAAGAAAGTATCAGAACACTATATATCAGTGTACAGTATAACACTCGAACACTAACTATATATATAATTGTGCAGTGTAACAAAGGATCAGAACACTAGCTATGTATCAGTTTACACTGTAACAAAGTATCAGAGCACCAATTATATATCAGTATACAATGTAACAAAGTATCAGAATACTAGTATATCAGTGTACACTATAACAAAGTACCAGAGCGCCAATTATATATCAGTATACAATGTAACAAAGTATCAGAATACTAGTATATCAGTGTACACTATAACAAAGTATCAGAGCGCCAATTATATATTGGTATACAATGTGACAGCCTCAGAACACTAATTATGTATTAGTGAACAGTATACCAAAGTATCAGAACCAACTGAATATATATGTGTACAGTGCAACAAAGTATCAGAACACTAATGATATATCAATGTACAGTGTAACCAAGTATCAGAATGCTAACTGTATATATTAGTGTATAGGGTAAGTATCACAACACTATTTCTAACTCTGTGTATATACATAATTGTAAAGTGTAACAAAGTATCAGAGCATTAATATTAGAAAGTATCAGAACAGTAACTGTATGTACCTGTGTACAGTGTAAGAAAGAATCAGAACAGTATATATCAGTATTCAGTGTAACCATGTATTAGAAGACTAACTGTATATATAATTGTACAATGTAACAAAGGATAAGGACACCAAATATATAAGTGTACATTGTAACATAGTATCAGAACACTATATATCAGTGTACAATATAACCAAGTATCACAACACCAATTATATATATATATATATATATATATATATATATATATAGTGTAACAAAGTATGAGAACACTTTATATCAATGTACAGTGTAACATAGTATAAGAAGATTTGTTATATATCAGTGTAGTGTAACAAAGTACCAGAGCACTAATTGTATATGTCAGTGTGCAGTGTCACAAAGTATCAGAACACTAATTCATCAATTACATATCAGTGTACAGAGCAAGAAAGTATCAGAACACTATATATCAGTGTACAGTATAACACTAGAACACTAACTATATATATAATTGTGCAGTGTAACAAAGGATCAGAACACTAGTTATATATAAGTGTACACTGTAACAAAGTATCACAGCACCAATAATACATCAGTATACAATGTAACAAAGTATCAGAACACTATATTATCAGTGTACAGTATAACACTCGAACACTAACTGTTTATATAATTGTGCAGTGTAACAAAGGATCAGAACACTAGTATATCAGTGTACACTATAACAAAGTATCATAGCACCAATTATATATCTGTATACAATGTAGCAAAGTATCAGAACACTAGTATATCAGTGTACACTATAACAAAGTATCAGAACACTAGTATATCAGTGTACACTATAACAAAGTATCATAGCACCAATTATATATCTGTATACAATGTAGCAAAGTATCAGAACACTAGTATATCAGTGTACACTATAACAAAGTATCAGAACACTAGTATATCAGTGTACACTATAACAAAGTATCAGAACACTAGTATATCAGTGTACACTATAACAAAGTATCAGAACACTAGTATATCAGTGTACACTATAACAAAGTATCAGAACACTAGTATATCAGTGTACACTATAACAAAGTATCAGAACACTAGTATATCAGTGTACACTATAACAAAGTATCAGAACACTAGTATATCAGTGTACACTATAACAAAGTATCAGAACACTAGTATATCAGTGTACACTGTAACAAAGTATCAGAGCGCCAATTATATATTAATATACAATGTGACAAAGCCTCAGAACACTAATTATGTATTAGTGAACAGTATAACAAAGTATTAGAACCAACTGAATATATATGTGTACAGTGCAACAAAGTATCAGAGCGCCAATTATTTATTAGTATACAATGTGACAAAGCCTCAGTACACTAATTATAACACTATTTATAATTATAACACTAAGTATTAGTGAACAGTATAACAAAGTATAAGAACCCCAGATATATATATATGTACATTGCAACAGTACCAGAACATCATTGATATATCGATGTACAGTATAACAAAGAATCAGACTTGTATATATTGTTGTACAGTGTAGTCAAGTATCAGAATGGTAACTGTATATATTAGTGTACAGGGTAACAAAGTATGAGAACATTATATATCATTGTACAGTGTAACAAAGTATCAGAATGCTAACTGTATATATTGGTGTACAGGGTAAGTATCAGAACAATATGTATAACTCTGTGTGTATACATAATTGTGAAGTGTAACAAAGTATCAGAGCATTAAAGTATTAAAGTATCAGAACAGTAACTGTATATATCCATGTACAGTGTAAGAAAGTATTAAAAGACTATTAGTAGTGTATATTAGTGCACATGGTAACAAAGTATCAAAATACTCTTTCTAACTCTGTGTATATGTGTTTAAATAATTTTACAGCATAACAAAGTATCAGCATTAACATATCAGTGGACAGTGTAACAAAAATAGCAGAACACTTTCTAACTGTGTGTGTACATAGTGCAAGAAACTAACTGTATATATAAAAGTAGAATGTAACAGAGTATCAGAACAATATATCTGTACAGTATAACAAAGTATCAAAACACATGTATCATTGTATAGTGTAAAAAAAAGTATAAGAACACTACTTGTATACAAAACTATACAGTGAAACAAAGCATCTGAACACTAAATGTATCAGTGTGCAGAGTAACAAAGTACCAGACATGTATATATCCTTGTATAAAGTAACAAAGTGTCAAACATTTTATACATCTGTGTGCAGAGTAAGAAAGCATCAGACATGTATATATTAGTGTACAGTGTAATAAAGTATCAGACCTGTATGTATCATTGTAAAGTGTAACAAAGTATCAGAGAACTGAAATTGTATATAACAGTGTGCAGTTTAACTGTATGTATATCAGTGTAACCAAGCATCACCATATGCTAGCAGTAACATGGAGAGCAGTGAGGGGTGTGTGATCTATGGCTTTCTAGCTGGTGTGAACATCCTGGGAGTTGTAGTATGTTAGATCCCACAGCCCTGTACTGACCTGACTCTACCACCACTATCACCTTGTAGTGACCATAAGATTTGCAGTGTCCCAAATGTTTCATGCAACTTGATATCTAGGACATGAGATGTATCATGAGCATTACATTTGTCACTCTACTTCCCTGCACTCATAGACCTCATGGGTGAGTAACAACAATCTGCTCAGACAGTGATCACAATTGCACTTGCCTCCATGACTTTGTGTGCACCAGGCAGATATGATTAGGCTGCATTTCTGAATTGTCCATTTTTCATTGAAAGGGAGGGGTTTTCTCCTTGGTGGACCTTTGGCAGGGTTTTTGGGAGATGGGAGAAGCAGTGGGCTGTGAAATCAGACATTCCTGTCCAATGGAGCTGAGATTATAGCATTGTTCTCTAGTAAAGGGGCTGCTTTTCTCTTCTCTATCCCCCTCCTCATCTACAGGGACCTGATTGTGCAGTTAATCAGCAAAAAAAGCGTTTGATGTAAGGCAGGGCGTGAATTCAAAAAGGCCATGGGGGATTCAAAGGGGGGATTTCTTCTGTCTGTTGGAAATGTTATTCTGGTTTCAAAATGGTAGCCATTTAAAGATGTAATGCTCTCTGGAAAAAATAGTTTTTCCCAGTGTTCAGAGACACTAACCATTTATTATAGAGGTTTCCTACTTTGCTGCTGAAGAAAAAAAAAAGTGGCAAAGGGAATATAGAGTCCTTGGAGACTAAGGTGAGACTATGAGATGTATCATGTATTTTATGTTACAACAGATATATATATATATATATATATATATATATATATATATATATATACACAAACATAACAACACTTTGCAGATATAAATTGTAATGGCAATGCTAGTTATATATGAGAAAGTATCTGCTCTGTGATCTGCTGTAAGCAGCAAATATTGTACTTGTTCGGAGAATCAGAGGACTCTTACCTTTGGAAGACAGAGGAGGATCACTGGTAAGCCGATTAACCCTTAGAAGCCCGGCTGGCTGTGCAAGCAGCACACTGGTAAAGTAGGAAGGGAGCTGATGTTCTTGTTTCTGCATCCGTCTTGCATTGTGAGCTGCTTCTCCCCTTCCCTCCTGCCTCACGTGTGTATAGAGGAGTAGGAGGAGGGGAGATCCGGGTTAAATTGGGGGTCTCTGTGAAATAATCTGCAGGGATAACATTAGAGATAATTCAAGTGGTTTTGCCAGATCTTGTTTTCTCCAGTGTAACCGTCCATGTGGCGTCACAGAAGGCGGGGCCCCAAGTGTTTTTCCTTAAACTATATCTGCCAGTACAAGGCCTTCATCCAAAGTCCCTTTAACTCATTGATGTCTATTGGTCACGCTCACATAGTCCAGTGCTACACTTAGGAAACTCCACACTAATGACAGAGGAGCTGCTTATTTAGAGGCAGTCCTATAGTTTTGTTAATGACTAAAAATGTTTTAGTCGAGGTTATCCTAAAATGAATATTCTCACCATTAACTCCTATATGCAGAGCTATACAATTAGGGAGCTGTTCTCTTAGACATTTCCTACTGAAAACAAAGCTCCCTGATTATGTGATCAACATTTGCTTGGTGTAAACTCTGCTATATATAGTTATACAATAAACAACTGACTGCGAAGTAGAAGCAGCACTTTATTAGTGAAATTATATTATATGTGTAAACACCATTCTGAGCGGAGGTTTGAAAAAGTATTATTATTAACAGAAAGTAACTGGGCAGTAATACATTATAATATGTATAATAAAACTAATAAACTAAAAGGGACGGATTAGGAAACAGCCTGCAGAATTGTTGTGTAATTAGCAAACAAATTATATACAAAGCAATGCTTATATGTTTTTGCCTATTATGTACATATCTATGTGTCTGTCTATCTACAAATAGACATTTTTCACTTAAGGTAAAATAAATACTGTGTAAGGCTAGTTTCACACGAACGTTGTGTTTTGTGGTCCGATCCATAAAAAAACGGATGGCATCTGTGTGCATTCCATATTTTGTGGAATGGAACAGCTGGCCCCTAATAGAACAGTAATATAGAACATAATATGGACAAGAATAGGACATGTTCTTTTTTTTTTTTTTTGCTAGCTATGGAACGGACATACGGATGTAGACAGCACACAGTGTGCTGTCCACATTTTCTGCGGACCCATAGAAATGAATGGGTCCACATCCTATCCGCAAAAAATGCGGATCATAGCCCACAAAAAATACTGTCGTGTGAAAGAGGCCTTACTGTGTAACATTTTAATTGTGCAGATCTATGTATTGTTAGACAAGTGTGTCAATATGTTAAGAAAACTGTATTATGTTTTCCACAAGATTACAAAAGGGCATGTGAGTGAAGTCCATTGATAAGCTATTTAAGATCTTTCCCAGAATGTTAGGAATTTTTGTCCTTCTTTTAATCAGGATATTGCTGTCTGTGCTCTGTTAACCCTCCTGTCCACTCTCACCAAGACCTTATTGATACACAACGGATAAGAGCGACATCAGAGACTTTGTGGAACTTATATACATTGTACTTGATTGCAATAAAACAAATAGTTGTATCAGGTATTTGTCAGATTTCCTTCACAATCTGAAAAGAAACTTCTGAAATATCTAAAATGTGACATCATTTCTTAGTTAAAGGCTGCTGAGCAGGAGAGGGTTAATCAGTCTCTGGGAACATTGATCAATATTGATGGCTGTGGAAGTTTAAATGGATTTGTTGTTTGTGGGAGGTGGGGGATCTCTGCTTTTTTTCCCTTCTACTTTGAATTCTCCCTCTCCCCCTCCTAGCTGGGAGCTTGGTCCTAATTGCATGCATGCCATTCCTTCTGGGTGGGTGGTATCACCTTTTAATTCTGGTCCTTTCCACAGGGAAGGCCTGTAAAAAAAATCTCTTTCATGTCTCCCGAAAAAAAAATCAATACTCAGGACTTGTCAGTGTGCTATAAAATGAATGCAACATAAGGACAAGTGAAGGTAAAGGAGTTTTCAACTGTATCTGTAAAGTCTAGTTCTCTATCTTTCCCATAGGTGCAAAGGGTAGAGCCTTGTTTAATCCAAATGTTTAAGAAGTGTGAAAAAATATTTGTTTATAGATGCCCCAGCCCAGCAGATTTCCTCATTTCCTTTCTGTGTGGAAATTGGGTGTTCTTAACGGGTGTCTGATTAGGTCACTTAGTGAGCTAGTTAAATGAATTTGCCACAAAAGAGAATTTTAAGTGCTTTCAAATCTGTTTAAACACAATTGTTCTCAGGACTGTTATAAATGCTTCCAGTTTGCAGCAAAGTCATTAGTTTTATTTCCAATGTTTATTGCCATTTAAAATGAAATCATGTTGCCCCCTGCTTAAAGGGCAAACTATTCTGTAAGGGGCAAGAAATGCCAGTTTTCTTATTTTTATTTTGTCAAACATTTTTTTATAAACAGTAGTTAACATATATTTTGAAGGTTTCTCATATACTACAGAAGTTAGTTTTTTTTAGTCCCCCTGAACATGACAGTACCAAACTCTTCTTTACAACCAACTAGTTGTCTATGACTTAGCAAGGTTATTTAAGGTCACAAGATCATACCTATCAAATGTAGTCTGGCAAATCCATGGGACCCATATTAGAATGTGCTAAACAGGGAGGGGGCAGGTCTAAAAGATTTTCACCTCCTACCAGAACATTCAGTTTGTAATTTTCATATTAAAATACACTTGTTAAATGCCCTGCCCTGCATATGATTTTATACTTATGTTTAGTACATCTCAATAAAGTCAATATTTTACTGCAATTAGTAGCGACTGGCTTATATCACAGGGATGTATTAAAAAATGTTGATATATATATAAATGCTATAATTACATTGTTTGCACTGTATTTCAGAGGTATATGAATTCTATAGGTAGCTTGTTTACTTTACTAGGCTAATTAGACTAAAACTGTTCATGGTTAGCTCATGTGCAATACCTTTTATTTATGAAATTATTTTTTACTAGATATATTATCACAAAGTTGTGTTTTTATATTTTTTATATAATTTTTTTTGCATGTAACAACTTTAACTTTATAAAATAACTTCTAATTGTCTACACCTGCATAAGAATAAATTAAGAACATGGTAAATAAGAACAAAATGATATATGAATGATATATAAATATATTCAAATCTTAATAAATAACACATTTGTATGTGGTTTTTTTTCATAATTTGGCATTAAGTATACCCATTCACTGTGTGCAATTTTCAAAGGAATTTTAATTAGAGGACACATTCTCTAGGGAACTGGGAGTTTTTGCAATGTTCATAAACTTAGGGGGAAATGGAATATGGTAAATTAAATAATAAATATTATATGTGATCTATAAAAATAGGCACAATTTATGTAAACTTAATTTAATAAACCTTAAATTACTGTTCAGAAAAAAATTAAACAAATATTTTTTCCATTATAGATTAAAACAAGCACAAATAAATATAAGAATCAAACAGCTAAGGAAATAAATTATTTTAACAGCAGCATTCATCTACAGTATCCTATTTACCAATTTATAACAAAACATCAGTAAAAATCATTTTGTCAAGGATCAAACATACATTTAGCACATATTCACAAAAAGAATAAACTGCTAGATTCCAAGAACATCTTACTGTTATGGCTTTGTTGAAATACAGACATGATATAGTTTTGTTCAGAAATATCTACTTGTTCTGTTTTATAACACTTACTGCTCTGAAAATAGTTTATTTAAAATAAATACATAAGAAAAAATCTCACAGGAGTGGACAAAAAGCACCAGGGGATGAACATTTAATGAGCAAATGACTTAACAGGCATAATGTCTATACAAACAAGTCTACATACCAGGCTTGGAGAGGTCATATGCAGTGGAATTTTATTGCTTCCATATATTTTCATATCTTTTACAAACGAATAAGTCAGATTTATGTGGCATAAACACTTCCATTTCACTCATTTCTGGTAAGTGATAAAACAATTGTTCAACTTTAAAAAATGGATTGTAATTGGCTACATTTAAAAAGTTCATCTATATGATGAGACTGACCTGGTGTGTGACTAGAGGCAAGAAACTGTGAAATGTAAGTTTACTTTTTATTGCTTAGCAATCAGAATATATTGATGGAAACAATAGGTTGCCTTTCTGCAAGTTCTATTTGTAAATCAACCAAATTCAAAAGGTGTTAAAGTTTGGAGCTTTAGTTTGTAAATGAAGTGATTTACATAATACTGTAGCAGGTCTCTGGGAAGAAACACAAAAAAACTCTGGAGGTTGTGTGTTGTTTGGTCTAGTAAATATTTAGCAGATGCCTAAAGTTTCAGCAGGTTTTGTATTGTTCAATGTGTGTATATAAATATATATATATATTGTTGTGCTGTGATATCAGGCACACAAGATTTATCTTGTGCTCTCATTATCTTATCATGGTATATTCATCATTATATTATCCTTCTAAGATAAATGATATCCTAATCAATAACAACAAAACTACAACATAACATTAACTCATGTCACCCATTTAAAGTCAGTTCCAGGTAAATATCAGAGAATCAGGTCTCTCTTTCTCTTTTTCTTAATTTATTTTAGATTATCTCTTGTTGCTAAATTAACCTATGTCTCCATTTGCAGATGATATCGTATCACACTTCTCGAAATAAAAATAAACCATATATTAACTGTATCTATTTTATTTATCTAGATATAGATCTTTACCTAGACCTGTTTGTCCATCTCTTTATATACCTATATCTTCTTTCTTTCCTGTTTTCATTTACTGTCCTAACATCATGTTGTAAATGATTTCATAGACTTAAGTAATATAGCCTATCAGTACTTTGATATATAATCCTAATAAAGCACATAAGATCTTTCTTTCTATGCACTAATAACATATAAAATAGAAATAATAATAAAACTATACCATACCATACACCTAGTGTGATGTCATAGACATTGTTAATTAAAAACATCTCATTGAGTAAAGAAAGGGACACTGCTCATCCTTGAAACCAATACAATGTTCACAGGCAGGAGGCCAAAAATGTGTGGCCAGCAGTTAGTTTTTTACACCTTGAATACCTAATATTATGCTGACCTAAGTTCACTGCTTTCCTCTACTGTTCCATATACTGTATATTTGAACTATTGCATCGCTGAAAACAGAGAAAACAATAAATATGTTTTAAAACATCAATCAGTTAATGCAATATTGAAATATTTCAGAACTGTTCTAGAAAGAGACTGTTAGAGACATCGCTTAGATAGAAAATAACTGGATTTATCTCATCATTTGATTTAAAGAAGATCTCAGTATAACTGGGTATTGAGATGACCCTGCTCTTTATAAGTGCAACATATATATATATATATATATATATATATATATATATATTGCCCTAGGTTTACACACACATCATTTGTTTAATCTACCAAAATTATCTTAATTGATTAAAAAATGTAAGTATAGCTATGATTTTAGGAGGCTAAATGGCTAAGAAGCAGCTCTTTTATAAGGATTTTACATTAAGAGAAGAATAGATGTGAATCTCTTAAGAAAAATTGTTCAACCCTAAAAAATATCTGTGTGTGTATGTGTGCCACCAACCATGTAGATATTTCTGTGAATGTGAACCAAACTGAAGTTTGTGAGCCAATTAAGCTTATAAACCAACTTCAGTTTAAGAACTTTATTGAACATTGCCTGATTTGGTACATCGTCCAGTTATAAAAAGATAAACTGACACATTGATTCTGATGTTAACGTATTAAAGGGAACTGGTCATCATGAAAATGAGGTGCAATCTATAGGCAGCGTGTAATACAGAGGGAGGAGCTGAGCAGATTGATATATAGTTTTATCGGTAAAGATTCAGTAAAATTTATCATTTATGCATATAAATCTTTCTTTCTGATTTCATTGTTCACATGGGAGGTGTTATCACTGATAGCATTCTCTCTGTATACAGAGATAGCTGTCAGTCACTGATAGTTGTCCATGGATGTGGTCTTATGTATAGAGAGAGCAGAGGTTTAAATGTATAAGCTACAATTTTACTGAAGCTTTTCCCACAAAACTATATATCAAGTTGCTCAGTGACATGCTGCCTGCAGATTACACTACATTTTGTGATGATAGGTCATCTTTAAATCACATTTAACATGTTTTCATATATTTAGTGTAGCCTATGATAAGTAAGAATTTACTATGAAGTTGTTCCTTAATATTGTGTTGAATATTCTCATGAACTAAACGTCTTATGAATGTCTGTCTATACATCCTTTACATATTCCACAACTGTTTTGCATTGGCCACATTGCTAAAACACTATATAGAAGCAATTGGTGAGGGAGAATGTAATACAATCTAGACCTATATACCCATTCATCCATCAGTAGCTGTATGATTACTACAGTCAGTAGTAAATTAATAATCGTCATGTATATATTCATAATGATTTGTGTTAAAGAGGACTTGTTGCCTCTCGTGAAATGGCTTTTTTTAGTGATTACTTGTATTCCTCATGAAATAACAAGTCTGGGTCCTTTTTCTTAGAACTCTATATTGTTCCTCTGTTATTCCTCCTAGAAATTAACATATAAATGAATAACTGATACAAGTGGCAATGTCCAATTCATGCTGTCAGTGTCAGACTATGTAGGGACACACACCTGACATAAATATTCAGGAGGAACAATAAAAAAAGTACAACACACACAGAGTTAAAAGATGCTATGTCACGGTGAATCCATGTATTTACCAAGAAAAGATGTCTGATCCTATTTAATATGTTTTTTTTTGTTTGGTTGTTTTTTTTTAGATACAATATATAAACAGGATTGGATAAAGGAGGTGATATTGGCTGTTTTGTAGAGTAGAGATCACCATAGCTCTCAGAGTACATGAAATGAGTTCTATAGAAGGCTGGACTAGTCATACTGCAAAGTACTTACAGGACTGCTGACATCATTATCTTCACATATACATACTTATATATCAGCACTTAAAAAGGATCTTTCACTGGTTCTGATGTTACAATATTAGTACCTGGCATTGTAGGGCTTTAGTAGTAGATGTCAGGGTGCTTTTTTTTTCAGATACGCTGCTCCGTTCCCCCCTGTGTCCTCTGTTCACTTTTGCCGCCCTGTATGCTAATTAGTAGCATCGGTACAGGAAGGAGGAGATGGCCAGGTTTCTCAAGGGGCATCTCCTTCTCCCTGGCTGTGGTGCTCTTCACTGTGATTGGGCAGCTCACAGCCAGGGAGAAGGAGACAACCCTTGAGAAACATGGCTGTCTCCTCCTTCCTGTACAGATGCTACTAATTAGCATACGGGGCAGCAAAAGAGAACGGGGGAACAGAGCAGCGCATCTGAAAAAAAAAGCGCCCTGATATCTACTAATAAATCCCTACACTGCCAGTTAATAATATTATAATGTCAGGACCAGTGAAAGGTCCTCTTTAAAGCATCATCTTCACAGACATAGAACCAAAGACAACATCTCCATGGAGTTTTTTATGTTCTCCCCGTGTTTGTGTGGATTTCCTCCGGGTACTCCATTTTTGTCCCACACTCCAAAGACATACTGATAGGGATCTAAGATTGTGAGCTCCATTGGGGACAGCATGATGATAATGTGTAAAGGGCTGCAGAATATGTTCATAAGTGAGTAAAATAAATATGCAATTATTTTGTATGTCCATATGTGTTTATCTTCAGTGTATATAATATATAAATGTTTGCAAAACAATGATGATAGCAGTGCTGTAAGCTTTGTGTAATGTCCTCCCATTACAGGACTGTAGGGTAACAGGGCATGATAAATACAGTCCCACCCAGCTGCCAAATGTATAAACAGTGGTACAGAATAAGGATCTTTTTTACATCTTGTAATTATAGTATGTAATGCAACATAATGCAACATGGTTCATATATGTAGAAGAGGTGGATAACCAGAAAAAGGGTGACAGGAACATGACATGTGTAGTTCACATTCTAATGATCACAGTATAGCATAATATCAGGTGGACATTGTCTCAACAGTGCACCCAGATTCTGTATTTGTAGCTATGCCCTAACAGGTGCTATTATAGGTGTCATATTCTACACATTTTAATAACCTTTAGCATCCTTACCACATTTTCACTTCTGAATTTATATAGGTAGGAGAGTTTATCCTATGTTTCTTGAAAATAAATTTAAAGTCCAATCATTGCAAAACATCTATGTATAGGCAGGCAGCTATAACTATAATGCTGACTGTTTTTTTAATCTAAAGGAGTGACACATAGGCCCTGATTTATCACACCTTCACTCCAGAATTCTGTCTTCAAAACGTCGCACGATAGGGCTTTTGCGACTTTTTTGCGCATTTTTTTGCGACTTTTTGCATGTGTACACCACTCACTCCAGTTTGTAATATGGGTGGGAAAGTGGGTGTGGTTAGCTATGTTAATGAGTTTCACTCCAGATTTATCATTATCAAAATAGTCGCAATCTCACTCCAGGAGGAGGGTGGAGTAGGAAAAGTGGAGTAGCTTCTCTAGACAGAAGTGTTAGGTTTAAGGACAAGCCACATTTATCAAACAACCTGTGACGTTTGATAAATGTGGCACAAAGTACTCCAACATAGATGCAAGCAAAACTGACTTCAAATATTCTCCTAATGATAAATTCCCCCCATAATCTATAAATTTATCACAGATGTTGGAATTGACCAATAGGTTATATCTCCCTCTGGATTGAACTTGAAATGACAATTATTACAACTATGTTTTGTCTTATTTTTCTCCAACCAATTATGTACACAACTGTTCTAATACCATATCTATATCTGTATTTGGCTAAAATTCTATATATTCAAGGTCTTTATTGTAAATAATCGCTGCTTAAAAGAGCTACAATATATCATAGCTCCAAAGAGACATATATTTTATAAGTGCTACACATATCAATAGTTTGAAATAAAGAAGAGCAGGTAACATTTTGAAGTGATGACACTCAGAAATAGTATGAGGCGTGGAGTAAAAAAATGTATGCAGTGGTCCTTCAAGTTACAATATTAATTTCCTCCGAGATGACCATTGTAAGTTAAATACATTGTAACTTGAAGTAATAATTAGTAATAAAATCCCAAAAATTTCATCTAAACTGAGAAAAAAATAAACAAGGAAATCAGACAGACTTTCTGGAAGCTTTAAATCACTTTCTATGTTGAGGACAATCACTTTTCCAGGGTTCTGTACAGTACACACATGCACTAGAAAAATATAATGTATCCTATGTTATCTTGGCAAAGAGCAGTATAGAATATGTAATACTGCACTGTACTGTGATAATGCTACTAGACAGACAATCAGAGCATGCATTTCAGTAAAATAGCTGTTTCACCAGAGAAATACCCATGCAGATTGGCTGGTCCTCCAGTAAACTTAATGTGTGAAAGATCCACATTGTCTATGGCATTGTATTGTGGATTCAGGCTCATTGCATGTTGAAAATATTATAACTTGAGGCAATTTTAACTGATATGACATTTAGGTTACAGATTGCCAAAAGCATCAAGAAGACTTTGAAATCACGTGGGATAAAGCTGGCCATACACATTATTTTTTTGTCAGCTGAACCCACCAAGAATGGAGGGTTTGGCTGACATCCTAATGTGTGTGGGGATCTTCTGACCATCATCTGTCGGGGGAGACAAGGATCTCAAAATGTATTTTAGCCCAATCCTTTTGTTCTCTGGGAGTAAAGCGGCCACCATAACTGTCTGACAGTGGCTGTCTCCGTTTTTCCCGTAATATTCACAGACATATTCAGCTAAGCCAAACGTGTATATGTATGGGGAAGACGGGAGAGGTAGCTGTTGGCCGACAGCTATTAAATGTGTATGGCCAGCTTAAGTTTGAACAATGTGTCGAAAGTAATATATAGTAGTAAAGAATATCTTAGCCCTTCTTCCTTTAATCTCCTTATTTCATTTAATCCTATTTGTCTCATATTGTAATATCTAAGAACTCTTTATATATCTACATATTAGTGACTACACTTATATTTATAATTTTTAATTTTTACTTCTACTTCTAGTTTAAATAAATACTATATATAATTAGATTGCAAGTACCATTGCCATTACTGCTGTCAATTACCACTATTCTTACTATCATACTACCGTTAATTACAATACATCTAGGTGAGGAGTGTGCCCATCTAATTGTTTCAGAACATATCACTTTTCCTCTCAATGGCTAGGGGTAAGCCGCAGATTGGTGCACCTCCGGTCCACTGTCTAGAACTGGTGAGCCACTGTCTTCAAGTTAGGATCTTCATCCTAACTTTAACAGTATTAGGACAGGTTGTAAGATAACTAGCTGGAGCAGCAGCCTTCTCCCTCTGCCCTATCTGTAGTAGTATAAAGAGATGTTGAGCCCAACACTCTGGAACAGATCAGTGGGAGATTACTCTTTGTGTTCTTTGCAGGATTTGTACAAAACTGTTTGTTTCAGGATTTTGCAGGCTGACAAACTGTACAACTAGATTTCTTGTTTGCTTTCATTACTTAGGGCTGCTTTGGGCCATATTGTGTGTATGGTTGTGCCAGAATCAAACTGTGTAAATTGTTTCTTCAGCAAGGAAAGAAAATAAATGGAAAAGACATGGAGGACAGCAGAGTCATAACTGGATCTGTGTGAAACTCAAGCATTCGTATTTCTACTTTGCAACCCAACCTTTCAAGCCACCGGGAAGCAACTATCATCAAGTATAGGCTTGTATTTAGCCTCCATGGTGCACAGTTACATCATGGTGATCAGGTAGGTCAAGCGGTGGGCCCACAAAATCACTATGCCAACCTGGCACTGATTGACATTTGGGTGTCCAATGTCATCAACATTAGACCTCTTGATGCTGTGATCAGTACTGACCACAGTGTCTTGGGAGTTAGAGAGAGGAAGCTACATGCCCCCCCAAGAATGTAATTGTGGGGTGCCGATGAGTTGCCATTGCAGTCATGGAACCCCAGGCCTAATAGACAGCCTGTTAGTCTTTACCACATTGACAGAAAAATGAATAAATTATGGATCTTGGAATGGGGTGACATAAACTATATTTTTGCATGAGACTTGCTATTATTGTGCAGCAGTAGTAAAGAATAAATAAAAATATACATACTTGGTATCATGGTAATTATACTGAACCATAGAATAAAAGCAACAAGTAATTATGCAGTTAATAAATAAGCTATAAACACTCCAAAATGGTGCTACTAAAACATTCAATTCATGACTTGTTCACACGACCGTATGTATTTTGCGGTCCGCAAAAATGGATCCACAAAAAATACGGATGACATCCGTGTGCATTCCGTATTTTGCGGAACGGAACAGCTGGCTCCTAATATAACAGTCCTAACCTTGTCTGTAATGCAGAAAATAATAGGACACGTTCTATATTTTGTGGAACAGAAATACGGACACACGGAAACGGAATGCACACGGAGTACCTTCCGTTTTTTTTGCGGACCCATTGAAATGAATAGTTCCGCATATGGTCCACAAAAAAACGGAACAGAAACGGAAAAAATATACGGTCGTGTGAACAAGCCCTCATCCTGCAAAAAAAACAAGCCCTAGATGGACAGAAAAAAAAAAAAAAGTTATGTCTTAGGCTACCTACACATGTGGGTGAACGCATTTCTACAGCATATCTGCACCAAAATCCGCAATGTCTAACAGTGGTTTTTGGTGCAGATTTGATACGGTTTTACAGCGGATCTCACCCTTCCATTGAAAAGGGCGAAATCCGCAGCTAAAACCACAAACATAATTGACATGCTGCAGATTTTGAAATCCACAAAGCAGGTCAATTTTGGAAAGATAAAGAGATTTGTGTAATCTCTAACACGCTGCTGATACTATAATACTATGCAGTTTTTTCTGCACAGGAATCCGCGTGGAAAAAATCCACCTATTCTGCAACGTGTCCAGGTGGTCTTAGAATGCAGTGTCACATTTCTTTTTTTGGACGTTCTATTATTGTTCAAAAGTGATAAAACATAAAAACCTATACAAATTTGGTATAGTTGTCATCGTACCAACCTTTAGACTAAACGTAACATGCTAGTTATACCACAAAATAAACAGCACACATTTTAAAATACAAAATTAGGGCTCATGCACACGAACATATTTTTTTTCTGTGTCCATTGTTTTTTTTTCGGACCGTATACAGAACCATTCATTTCACAGGGTCCGCAAAAAAACCAGAAATTACTCCGTGTGCATTACGTTTTCGTATGTCCATTCCACAAAGAGAGAACATGTCCTATTACTGTCTGTATTACAGACAAAGATAGGACTGTTCTATTTAGGTGCCAGGTGTTCTGTTCCACAACATACAGAATGCACATGGACGTCATCTGTGTTTTTTGCGGATCCGTTTCTCGCGGACCACAAAATACATATGGTCATGTGCATGAGCCCTTAATGGCAGAATTTCTATTTTTCCATACCCCTCAGAGTTAACAAGTTAATAAGTTATATGTACCCCCAAGTATGGCTACATACACTGAAAAAATAAAAAAGTCATTGTCTGAATGTAACAATGCAAAAATGAAAAAAGTTTAGCCTCATTGAGAAAATAGGTGTTACTTAAGGGGTTAAATAAAATTGCCTAGTTTTCCTAAGTGTATATATCTCCTGTAATGTTATGTATGAAAAATGTATCTACTATAAAAGTCTTGCTATCCTTTATTTGAACAGTCAATATGATCAATGCACTTCTTTTACAGTGCCTTGCAAAAGTATTCGGCCCCCTGGAACTTTTCAACCTTTTGCCACATTTCAGGCTTCAAACAAAAAGATATAACATTTTAAATTTTTGGTGAAGAATCAACAACAAGTGGGTCACAATTGTGAAGTGGAACAAAATTTATTGGATCATTTAAACTTTTTTTGTAATAATAAAACTGAAAAGTTAGCAAGATTATTCGGCCCATTTACTTTCAGTTCAGAAAACTCACTCCAGAAGTTCATTGAGGATCTCTGAATGATCCAATGTTGTCCTAAATGACTGATGAAGATAAATAGAATCCACCTGTGTGTGATCAAGTCTCCGTATAAATGCACCTGCTCTGTGATAGTCTCAGGGTTCTGCATCATGAAGACCAAGGAACACACCAGGCAGGTCCGTGATACTGTTGTGGAGAAGTTTAAAGCCGGATTTGGATACAAAAAGATTTCCCAAGCTTTAAACATCCCAAGGAGCACTGTGCAAGTGATCATATTGAAATGGAAGGAGTATCAGACCACTGCAAATCTACCAAGACCCGGCCGTCCCTCTAAACTTTCATCTCAAACAAGGAGAAGACTGATCAGAGATGCAGCCAAGAGGCCTATGATCACTGGATGAACTGCAGAGATCTACAGCTGAGGTGGGAGAGTCTGTCCATAGGACAACAATCAGTCGAACACTTCACAAATCTGGCCTTTATGGAAGAGTGGCAAGAAGAAAGCCATTTCTCAAAGATATCCATAAAAAGTCTCATTTACAGTTTGCCACAAGCCACCTGGGAGACACACCAAACATGTGGAAGAAGGTGCTCTGGTCAGATGAAACCAAAATCAAACTTTTTGGAAACAATGCAAAACAATATGTTTGGTGTAAAAGCAACACAGCTCATCACCCTGAACACATCATCCCCACTGTCAAACATGGTGGTGGCAGCATCATGGTTTGGGCCTGCTTTTCATCAGCAGGGACAGGGAAGATGGTTAAAATTGATGGGAAGATGGATGGAGCCAAATACAGGACCATTCTGGATGAAAACCTGTTGGAGTCTGCAAAAGACCTGAGACTAGGACGGAGATTTATCTTCCAACAAGACAATGATCCCAAACATAAAGCAAAATCTACAATGGAATGGTTCAAAAATAAACGTATCCAGGTCTTAGAATGGCCAAGTCAAAGTCCAGACCTGAATCCAATTGAGAATATGTGGAAAGAGCTGAAAACTGCTGTTCACAAATGCTCTCCATCCAACCTCAAAGAGCTCGAGCTGTTTTGCAAGGAAGAATGGGCAAGAATTTCAGTCTCTAGATGTGCAAAACTGATAGAGACATACCCAAGCGACTTGCAGCTGTAATCGCAGCAAAAGGTGGCGCAACAAAGTGTTAATGCAAGGGGGCCAAATAATTTTGCACGCCCCACTTTTCAGTTTTATTATTACAAAAAAAGTTTAAATGATCCAATAAATTTCGTTCCACTTCACAATTGTGACCCATTTGTTGTTGATTCTTCACCAAAAATTTTAAATGTTATATCTTTTTGTTTGAAGCCTGAAATGTGGCAAAAGGTTGAAAAGTTCCAGGGGGCTGAATACTTTCGCAAGGCACTGTATATGAACAAGAGTGCATTTAAGGGGAATTCTTTTTTCATAAACAAATAATTGTATAACAAAAAATTCATCAACTTTCTCTCATACACTGTTTCAATTATTCAACATAGTCTCTGCTATTAATGATTGGAAACATTTTATGTACAGAGTGAAAAGCTTGGAATCCAGGCTGACACATTTTCCATACTCTCAATGTATCACATTCAGTGCAACTTTATTAATGAAAGGGAAGAATTTATCATGAGGGGGATATTTGAAGTCTGTTTTGCTTGTCTACATTGGTGTACTTTGTGCCACATTTTTCAAACATTGCATGTTGTTAAATTTGGTGCATCTTTAAGCCTAAGACTTTCATCTAGAAATGCTATTCTTTTTTTTCTTTTCTTTTTTTTACGAATTCATCTACTGGAGTGAGTGACTTTTTCTGCAAGTTTTTTTTAAGTTGTAGTGATAAATGTAGAATGAAACTAAATAACACAGGTAACCATGCTCACTTTGCAAAACTCGAGTGGTGTCAAAAAGTCTATTTCATGACTTTTTGAACCCAGAATTCTGGAGTGCAGGGCATGATAAATTGACCCCATAATCCTTATTAGATAATTCCAAACCCTACTGTAAACTTATAAATTATTTTATGTCTTATTTACTATGGTGGATTTGAGACTTAATATAGATATTGGCCCACATATACTGATAGTGTCTAATAGTTAGACAGCATGAACGTAGTCCAGTCTGAAAGTGCACCACATTTATCACAGTGGTTCACACTATGTTCCAGATTTGCCTTGTTTTGCTGCAAGTTAGACATTATTTTCTTACTTAAGACCCTTTTACACCGCTCAATTGTGGAAGTGTTCCTTTCCGGCAATCACCTGCTCGTCAGTGAAGTAGACTGCTGCACTTACATGCAGCGATCTCCTCCACAGTATGCCATTGTTTGTCCCCATACAGAATCATTGTTTGCCGGCAGGAGAGGCTGTTTAGATGGTGCAATCTGATGCTGGCAAACAATGATTTAGGTGAGAGATGGAGCAGGCAGTCGTTCTTTTTGGCACAAATACATAAATGTGTGTAATAAATTGTTCCAAAAGTGGGCAGTTTCAAATGAGTGTGTCCACTGCGGGAAACACACTATGTGTAGGAGCATGATTTCCCAGATTGGACGTTTCTCCTGTGACAGAACCACATGGCATTATAATGATTTATAATGCTATGTGTCTCTGCCTGACATCAGCTGGCTTTATTGATTGATTTAGTAGTACAAATCATTACAGCAGAGGTTGAGCAGAGCCACACAGCATTATAAATCATTATAATGGAACTCAAATTGAGGAGGCAATTCGGAAGGTGTGCTCCACTACCATAATGCCCCTTTCACACGAGCGGGAGACTCGCATGTCTCCCGCAACGCATCTACAGGGCTGGACTCCGGCACTGACTGGGATCGCATATAATGCTATGCGATCCCTGTCAGTGCCGAGTCCAGCCCTGTAGATGCGTTGCGGGAGACATGCGAGTCGTGTGAAAGGGGCATAACACTATCAGCAGAGTTGATCCTTCTGGGAATTATGTGCCACAATATGGTATTTCTGGCCCCACCTACTTATGTTGTCCCTGCCTTCTGTCAGTTTGGACCTGACTACAAAATGGGGCTTTTTTTTCCCGGGCCACTTTAAGTTCCCAATCCGCTCCTGCCAGCACCACACATCATTATCCATATGATCAGAATGCAAGTGAGATAATCCTTTACTCCTCTGGTTATTTTCTATTGTAGCAAACTGTCAGGACATGAACAAGATCAAAGAATTGCCTAGACTAGATAAAACTGTGAGAAGTATTAGTTCTGGATTGATCACTGGATGTTACCAAGAATATTCCCATTCACTAACAGAAGCAAATATCTTGTAAATGACAAGACAGCACAAGGTATATTACAGAGTCGTTTAACTTCTTATTGAATTTTTTTTGCACTTGTAATAAAATAAAGGTTAATCATTTTATAATCAAAAGTTGTAAAATTTCCAAATATACTTGTGTTTCAGTTCCTTGTCATTCCTGCTGTCAGTAAATGAAAACCAAGTTGTTTACAACTAGGCTGAAAGGATGTTGTGTCAAATAATATAGATACTCACTAACAGAAGCAGATATCTTGTAAATGGCAAGACAGCACAAGGTATATTACAGAGTCGTATAACTTCTTGTTATATATTAACCCTCCCTTCTCCCATCCTCTTGTTTTGAAACCCTATAAGGCCCTTTGTTTAATAGTCACAAACCAGAATTATAACCACCTATATCCTATTTTCTTTTCCATATTTATTTACTGACTGTCTTAATATATACAGTACAGACCAAAAGTTTGGACACACCTTCTCATTCAAAGAGTTTTCTGTATTTTCATGACTATGAAAATTGTAGATTCACACTGAAGGCATCAAAACTATGAATTAACACATGTGGAATTATATACTTAACATAAAAGTGTGAAACAACTGAAAATATGTCTTATATTCTAGGTTCTTCAAAGTAGCCACCTTTTGCTTTGATTACTGCTTTACACACTCTTGGCATTCTATTGATGAGCTTCAAGAAGTAGTCACCTGAAATGGTTTTCACTTCACAGGTGTGCCCTGTCAGGTTTGATAAGTGGGATTTCTTGCCTTATAAATGGGGCTGGGACCATGAGTTGTGTCGGGCAGAAGTCAGGTGGATACACAGCTGATAGTCCTACTGAATAGACTGTTAGAATTTGTATTATGGCAAGAAAAAAGCAGCTAAGTAAAGAAAAACGAGTGGCCATCATTACTTTAAGAAATGAAGGTCAGTCAGTCTGAAAAATTGGGAAAACTTTGAAAGTGTCCCCAAGTGCAGTCGCAAAAACCATCAAGCGCTACAAAGAAACTGTCTCACATGAGGACCGCCCCAGGAAAGGAAGACCAAGAGTCACCTCTGCTGCGGAGGATAAGTTCATCCGAGTCACCAGCCTCAGAAATCACAGGTTAACAGCAGCTCAAATTAGAGACCAGGTCAATGCCACACAGAGGTCTAGCAGCAGACACATCTCTACAACAACTGTTAAGAGGAGACTGTGTAGCAGGCCTTCATGGTAAAATAGCTGCTAGAAAACCACTGCTAAGGACAGGCAACAAGCAGAAGAGACTTGTTTGGGCTAAAGAACACGAGGAATGGACATTAGACTAGTGGAAATCTGTGCTTTGGTCTGATGAGTACAAATTTGAGATCTTTGGTTCCAACCACCGTGTCTTTGTGCGACGCAGAAAAAGTGAACGGATGGACTCTACATGCTTGGTTCCCACCGTGAAGCATGGAGGAGGAGGTGTGATGGTGTGGGGGTGCTTTGCTGGTGACACTGTTGGGAATTTATTCAAAATTGAAGGCATACTGAACCAGCATAGCTACCACAGCATCTTGCAGCGGCATGCTATTCCATCCGGTTTGCGTTTAGTTGGACCATCATTTATTTATCAACAGAACAATGACCCCAAACATACCTCCAGGCTGTGTAAGGGCTATTTGACCAAGAAGGAGAGTGATGGGGTGCTATGCCAGATGACCTGGCCTCCACAGTCACCAGACCTGAACCCAATCGAGATGGTTTGGGGTGAGCTGGACCGCAGAGTGAAGGCAAAAGGGCCATCAAGTGCTAAGCATCTCTGGGAACTCCTTCAAGACTGTTGGAATACTATTTAAGGTGACTACCTCTTGAAGCCCATCAAGAGAATGCCAAGAGTGTGCAAAGCAGTAATCAAAGCAAAAGGTGGCTACTTTGAAGAACCTAGAATATAAGACATATTTTCAGTTGTTTCATACTTTTTTGTTAAGTATATAATTCCACATGTGTTAATTCATAGTTTTGATGCCTTCAGTGTGAATCTACAATTTTCATAGTCATGAAAATACAGAAAACTCTTTGAATGAGAAGGTGTGTCCAAACTTTTGGTCTGTACTGTATATATATATATAATTATAATAAATTTTTTTTGCATAACAAAAAATGAGACCTGGAAAAGGGAGGATAGGGCAAACATGACAAGGTAGCTGTTGGGAGTGATCCCTATGAATGTGACTCTGGAGAAAAGTAATACACTATGTTCAAGAAAAAGCAATAACCATATACTCAACAACAATCTTTTTGGAAGCCATAAGAAACTGGACAAAGATGGAATTTTACCCAAGTAGAATATTTGCACAAGCATTTGTCTCTACTAGAACCCTAGTTTAGTGCTCTCATTAAGAGAAACAAAATAAGATAATTGCACGTTTGATACCTTTTAATGGCTAACAAAAATAGATATTCTTGTAGTACGCCTGATGAGGGGACTGGTGATGTCCCGAAAGCTCGCTATGTAACATCATTACTTCTATTTTTGTTAGCCATTAAAAGGTATCAAACCTGCAATACTCTTATTTTGTTTCTCTTAATGAGAGCACTAAACTAGTTTTCTATTGGCTAACATGATACCAGACTTTTTCCTTTTTTTTTTTACTAGAACCCTGAAATGTAACCAAGTAAAGTTCACAAAAGAAATGGTGAAGGGATCTGGAAAAGATATCCATGGCAGAAAACCATCCATCATGATTTGGAGTAAAAGAACTGTTTGACTAAAGTTGACTTGGAAGGATGACATCTCCTGTGCCTTCAAGGGATAGTCTGGGGGGGAAAGAAACTATAACATGAATCATTTGCTTTAGACATACTAAGGCTACTTTCACACTAGAGTTAATGTTTTCTGGTATTGAGATCCGTCATAGGGTCTCAATACCGGAAAAAAAACGCTTCATTTTTCAAAACATAACAATTGAATACTCCAAAATGCATTCCTTTCTTATACCAGAGAGCAAACCACAGCATGCTGCGGTTTTCTTTCCGTCCTGGGATGCGTAGTAAGTTGGATCCGTCATGACCCACAAGTCAATGGGGACGAATCTGTTTTCTCTGACACAATCGAAAACGGATCCATCCCTCACTGACTTTCAATAGAGTTCATGACGGATCCGTCTTGAGTATGTTAAAGATAATACAACCGGATCTGTTCATAATGGACGCAGATGGTTGTATTATCAGTAACGGAAGCGTTTTTACGGAACCCTGCCGGATCCAGCAAAAATGCTAGTGTGAAAGTAGCCTTAACCTCCTCTGCCTAGACTGGTTTGGCAACATTTGCAATATTGGGCTGTAGGTAATCACACAACTAGTAGACAAATGTCTGCTTTGTGTGGCATGAGACAATTTTTATAGTGCTCATTCTGCGCTTAGTCATTCCCCACATCCTTGTATGGTATCTCGTTTTGTCCGTGTCATGCTTCAGTTTCACCTTACCACCTCTTTGGGTGGATGATTTATCCTCACCCTAAATGTCATCAGTTCAGCAAATGCCCCTGAAACTCCATCCTCTACCTTTTTGTCACTTAGTTTTTGTCATCTAATTTTAATGTGGCCTGAGGTCCTTGGTTACATCTCTTGGTATAACATCACAATGTAAATTAATTAGCATTATCCCACTTCCCTAACGATCTAGAAAAAACAGCTCCAGTTTGTAGCTTGATATAGATAAGGAAACATTGAAGCAGGCATATTTTAAAGGGGTTGTCCGCTCCATTATATTAATGGCCTGTCCTCAGGATAATCCATCACTATCTAAACCCACCGATGAGCTTTTCTGCAGTGGCTTAAAAATGGAACTACACTTCTCCATCCATTATGTAGTGCAGCACTTATGTAGTGCAGTACTGCTCCAATATTCACTTCAATGCAACCATCTATATCCGCTACAGAATGGATGGATCAGTGTTGCTGTATGTAGCTATGTTGGACCCCTGCCAATCAGATATTGATGACTTATCCTGATGATAGGCCATCAATATAAAAGGTATGAGAACCATTTAAAGGACATCTGTCAGCAGATTTGTACCTATGAAACTGGATCACCTGTTACATGTGCACTTGGCAGCTGAAGGCATCTGTATTGTTCCCATGTTCCTATGTGCCCGCATTGCTGAGAAAAATGAGGTTTTCATTTTTGTGGAAAATACATACTGAAAAGCATGTAAGGTGATCTGAGAGAAGGATCTCTATATCTCTCACTTGCTCTGACTATATGACATAGTGTTTTTGAATTTATTTATTTTTGCTCTTGTAATAAAATAAAGCTTAATAATTTTATAATGAAATGTTGTGAAATTTCCAAATATACTTGTGTTTCAATTCTTTGCCATTCCAAGATCTCTGCTGTCAGTGAATGAAAACCAAGTTGTTTACAACTAGGCTGAAAACATGTCATGTCAAATTATAAAGATACTAACTCGCCAAATATCAACCATATTAATAGACATTCTTTGCAGCTCTTTTCAGCGTTTCTTTTTTACTGCATACTTAAACGGGCATTTGTTTCCTACAGCATGCTGTGTTTTGATAAACATGCAACACAAAAAAGCACTACAACATCAACCTAGTTTTTAGTGGCATTTTTCTACACTTTTCATTTTTTTCCCTACCGATTTTTGGAGCAATTTTTCTTCTGCAATTAAATGTCAGCTCTAGATGTTAACTAAAGGTCTATGGGAAATATGAAAAGCAGGATAAATAAGCATTTTTTACTACTGGCACTTATGTTAATTAGGTGGAATTTTTTTCCTGCTTTTTTCATAATTATATAATGCTATAGCTCTTACCATTTTTTGTGGGGATTTTGGCAACTCCCTCTCTATAGGGAAAACCCCATGAAAAAAACACTAAGGGTAAGACACTTTAGAGTAGATTTATCAAAACTGGTGTAAAGTAGAACAGGCTTAGTTGCCCATATCAACCAATCAGATTCCACCTTTCATTTTTCAGAGCAGATGCAAGGATCAATCTGATTGGTTGCTATGGGCTACTAAGCCTGTTCTACTTTAAATCAGTATTGATAAATCTTTCCCACTGTGTGCAAAAAATGCTGCCAAATCCACGTGTGTAAGGACCCTTAATCATTCAAAAGCCACATAAACCTATTTTCCAACAAATGTCAATTTCTCAATTTAATTTAGCTATTTTTTTTGTAAAAAATACAAAATAATTTATTACATTTTATAAAGATACATATCAAGGGTATTGGAAAAATAGAATGCAGAATTTAACCTCCTTTGAAAACAAGATCTGTACTAAATTAACTGCTTTGTAGTAAATAATTTCCTATACAGATATTGGTTAATTTTCTAATTAACTATTCCTTAAATAAACATTTACCAATTAAAAAAAATTAAATTAAAAAGTTATACATACATTTTTCATGTTTTCAAGAGTTTAAGCCAAAAAGTCTACATTTTAAGAGCAATATTGTTCTTGTACATATGTGCCAATATATATTTATAATAATTTGTAAATATATTTAGTACTATTTATCTTTCAATCACAATTAATAAATTATAACATTTTAGTTTATAAATTATGTTAAATTATGTTATTAAAAGCTGCTTTTTATAGTATCAGTTTTTAAAACATTAATAGCATAAACATTGTCCTTATCAAGTAGTTATACTTGTCAATGATTTTATGTACATTATTTTAAATACATTTTTATATAAATTTTATGTGAAGTTAATTCAATGCTTACATTTATTTTAAACCAAAACAAATAAGTTGTTTAAAGGCAAATTTAGGACGCATCCACATTTCTGTTTGTCTTTTTGTGTTCTTGTTGAAAATGTTTAAACAGCTATAAAAGGAAATGATTCTTTGTCAATATTATTATTATTATGTTTACTTTTTTTTTTTTTTTTTTTACAAAATATATGGTTTCTATGGCTTTTTGGACGACAGAACCAGATCCCAAAAAACTAATACAAACTGATATATTTTATGTACCAGTTCCTAAAATATGCACACACAAAAAAAACAACAATAACAATATAGAGCACAAAGACACTTGTTTGAAGATGCTCTAAATAAGAATAAATGAATCCCTTTCATCAGTGTTTCATCATAATCTTTCCTCCCTCCATTCTGTCCACATTCAGAAGAGACCAGCAGGGGTGGGATTCAAAACTTTTTTTTTTAAACATATATTTGTTGATTTTGTGCATATTAAATCTTTCCATCACAATAGACTTCTCTCACCTAGTTAATTGTAGAACAAAATACAACAAAACGATACAAACTGAAGGGGTGTGCTGCTCGTTTTGGCTAAATAATATCTCATAGATTGTATGTGACTATCATTTCCAATTGTAGTAAACCCAACCAAGGTTTGTGAAATAAAAAAAAAATGTCAAGAAATGCATCAGCTACACAAGTCTCCTTAACTTTCTATAGATCCCCAAGTCGGTGTCTCTCGTTAGTTCCATACTCCAATCATTCCCTTCTCAAATCTTTACTGTACCATTTAGTATACTGGAATGAGCTCATTAGTTCCTGTGTGTCTTGATATGTGTAGTGGGATTCAATAAAGGTTTTCCATTTGTCAAAGTATTTGTGCGTGTACTGTTTATGTCCTTCCACTTCTATGCTGTCGATTTTGAGTAACTGTTTCAGTCGTGAGAAATAACAAAATCCGTATCAGGAATATTAAGGTCCAACCATCTAGCAAATAAGCTTCTGAGGATGACTATGAGAATGACATGTTTTTGTACAGTTCCATATACCATGGCACATATCTATAGGTGGTAACTGGCATTTGGGGCATGCTACAATCCTATTTGGGAAATCAGAAGATGATTGGATATTAAAGCCATATGGGATTTAAATCTTTAAGAATAGTTTCCCTACTCAATGGGTAATGATTAGAGTTGAGCGAACGTGCTCGTAACGAGCACTGTACTGCTCGGATCCCCTGCGCTTGAATGGCCGCAGCCATCCGGATCCGAAATTTAGCAGGAATTGAGTTATGGAGCAGACAGTCAAGACATAACATATAGGGATCTGTGAGAATTTTTGCTGTATTTGGCATTTTCCACTGTTTGCAACAGCATTAAAGTCTTTTAACCCCTTCAGGACCTTGCGATATTCCGTTTTTGTTTCTTTACTCCCTGCCTTCCGAAGCCATAACTTTTTTATTTTTCTGTTCACATAGCTGTATGGGGCCTTGCTTTTTTTGTGGGACAAGTTGTACTTTCTAATGGCATCATTTTATATTGCATATGATGTAATAGGAAGCTGGAAAAAAAATACAAATTGAGTGGAATTGGGGAAAACTCTGCCATAGTTTTAATGGATTTACTTTCTACAGCGTTCCCTATGTGGTAATACTGACCTGCTACCTTAATTCTCTGGGTCAGTAGGATTACAGAGATACCACAATCAGGTAGTTTTTATTGTGTTTTAATACGTAAAAAAATAAAAACTTTAAAAAAATTATTTTTCTTTTCCTTTGCCATACTCTGACCCCCATATCTTTTTTTTATAGTTCTACGGAGCTGTGCAAAGACTCTTTTTTTTCGGAATTGTCTGTAGTTTTTATTTTTAACCTTTTGGAGTGTGTAAGACTTTTTGATCACTTTTTATTCAATTTTTTTCGAGTTAAAGTGAATTGCGAATTGGCAGTTGTTGTTTCTGTTACTGCATTTACTGTATGTGATAAATTTATACATTCATATTTTGATACTACAGGAATTAAGGTGATACCTAACTTGAACATGCACTCATTAGATTTCAGTCTACCAGGGTTTCATTATGTTCCAATTGACAACAGCATCTGAAGGGTTAAATGTCTAAGATCAGTGTTATCGCTGATCACAGATATTTGCTTTGGGTATCTGCTGTTTGCTGAGCATGTGCCATATTTAAAGCCTTGACTTCTGCCATACATACAGTACAGACCAAAAGTTTGGACACACCTCCTCATTCAAAGAGTTTTCTGTATTTTCATGACTATGAAAATTGTAGATTCACACTGAAGGCATCAAAACTATGAATTAACACATGTGGAATTATATACTTAACAAAAAAGTATGAAACAACTGAAAATATGTCTTATATTCTAGGTTCTTCAAAGTAGCCACCTTTTGCTTTGATTACTGCTTTGCACACTCTTGGCATTCTCTTGATGAGCTTCAAGAGGTAGTCACCTGAAATGGTATTCCAACAGTCTTGAAGGAGTTCCCAGAGATGCTTAGCACTTGTTGGCCCTTTTGCCTTCACTCTGCGGTCCAACTCACCCCAAACCATCTCGATTGGGTTCAGGTCTGGTGACTGTGGAGGCCAGGTCATCTGGCGTAGCACCCCATCACTCTCCTTCTAGGTCAAATAGCCCTTACACAGCCTGGAGGTGTGTTTGGGATCATTGTCCTGTTGATAAATAAATGATGGTCCAACTAAACGCAAACCGGATGGAATAGCATGCCGCTGCAAGATGCTGTGGTAGCCATGCTGGTTCAGTATGCCTTCAATTTTGAATAAATCCCCAACAGTGTCACCAGCAAAGCACCCCCACACCATCACACCTCCTCCTCCATGCTTCATGGTGGGAACCAGGCATGTAGAGTCCATCCGTTCACCTTTTCTGCATCGCACAAAGACACGGTGGTTGGAACCAAAGATCTCAAATTTGTACTCATCAGACAAAAGCACAGATTTCCACTGGTCTAATGTCCATTCCTTGTGTTCTTTAGCCCAAACAAGTCTCTTCTGCTTGTTGCCTGTCCTTAGCAGTGGTTTCCTAGCAGCTATTTTACCATGAAGGCCTGCTGCACACAGTCTCCTCTTAACAGTTGTTGTAGAGATGTGTCTGCTGCTAGAACTCTATGTGGCATTGACCTGGTCTCTAATCTGAGCTGCTGTTAACCTGCGATTTCTGAGGCTGGTGACTCGGATGAACTTATCCTCCGCAGCAGTGGTGACTCTTGGTCTTCCTTTCCTGGGGCAGTCCTCATGTGAGCCAGTTTCTTTGTAGTGCTTGATGGTTTTTGCGACTGCACTTGGGGACACTTTCAAAGTTTTTCCAATTTTTCGGACTGACTGACCTTCATTTCTTAAAGTAATGATGGCCACTCGTTTTTCTTTACTTAGCTGCTTTTTTCTTGCCATAATACAAATTCTAACAGTCTATTCAGTAGGACTATCAGCTGTGTATCCACCTGACTTCTGCCCAACACAACTCATGGTCCCAACCCCATTTATAAGGCAAGAAATCCCGCTTATTAAACCTGACGGCACACCTGTGAAGTGAAAACCATTTCAGGTGACTACCTCTTGAAGCTCATCAAGAGAATGCCAAGAGTGTGCAAAGCAGCAATCAAAGCAAAAGGTGACTACTTTGAAGAACCTAGAATATAAGACATATTTTCAGTTGCTTCACACTTTTTTGTTAAAGGGTTTCTGTCATCAGGATTTACCATAGTAAACCGAGTGTCATTTGCAATGTGCAAATGACACCTGATGACAGATATGTATTTTTTATACTGCTCAGTAAAGTAGTTTTTGTGAAAATTGCGTTTTTATAATATGTAAATTACCTCCCCTAGGTGCAGTAGGCGTGAACCCTGCACCTAGTAGCGGCCGTCATTCCTCCTCCGAACCCTCCTCCGTAGCGTTGATTGACAGGGCCAGGCAGCCAGCTCTTTCGGCTCCCGGCCCTGTTCGAGTTCCAAATCCCACGCATGCGCATTGTGATCAGCAATGCGGGTGCATTGAGGAAGCCGGGAGACGGGCGGCCGGCGGCTCAACGCGCCTGCGCGGATTGCTGATCGCAGTGCGCAGGCGCGGGATTTGGAACTCGAACAGGGCCGGGAGCCGAAAGAGCTGGCTGCCTGGCCCTGTCAATCAACGCTACGGAGGAGGGTTCGGAGGAGGAATGACGGCCGCTACTAGGTGCAGGGTTCACGCCTACTGCACCTAGGGGAGGTAATTTACATATTATAAAAACGCAATTTTCACAAAAACTACTTTACTGAGCAGTATAAAAAATACATATCTGTCATCAGGTGTCATTTGCACATTGCAAATGGCACTCGGTTTACTATGGTAAATCCTGATGACAGAAACCCTTTAAGTATATAATTCCACATGTCTTAATTCATAGTTTTGATGCCTTCAGTGTGAATCTACAATTTTCATAGTCATGAAAATACAAAAAACTCTTTGAATGAGAAGGTTTGTTCAAACTTTTGGTCTGTACTGTATATGGCAGAGGTCAAGAAGGGGTTAGTAGCAGACTTCCACCATAAAGGTTTAGAAGGTGTTACAGAGGTTGGCCAATTATAGTTTACTCATCTTATTTACTTATTTAATGTCCCTGCTCTTGTCATCTTCTGTAAATTTTTGCGAGAGTGTTTCTGCCCACTTGTTGTAGGAGGGGGCAGCTGCTCCTGTATACAGTCTCTGTGCACTTTTTTGGCAAGGCTGGCACTTCTAAATGATGTCAAAACAAATGACTCCATTCCCATACCCCATGCTGGGTATGGGAACGGAGTCAGAGAGAAGTGTCTAGTTACGAGTTGTTTACATCCCTCCTTGCTTGCTAAATGCTTTTTTCTTTGAAATTACTCTTGAAACCGCCCAGGACGTACCAGCTCACTAAAGGATCAGATTACTTAATCACATACAAGTCTATGGAGAGGAGAGGGGGAGGAGTGAGCAAGAGCTGAGTGAGACAGTACTCCACCAGAGATGCCAAAGAGACTACTAGAGCTAAATAGGAAGTTTATATCTCAGCCCAAGTGGTTTATTCACAAATTCACAACCATAAATGTCAGTAGTTCTCTGTAATGTCCTCCATGATTCTGGGGCTGGTTCTGAGTGAGTGTGAGAAAGTTAGGAAACAGAATCTTCTGTACTTCCTATGTGCAATGGATCGCAGCTACATGAATGGTTTTTCAGGGGACCAAAGTAAGAATAAGATCCTTAATAGTTAGATAATAATGATAGCATAATATTAAAGTGTTTGGATCTTGTACAGTATAACTGTGAGTAGGATCGGCCAGATGATCTATCACATTTTGTTAATCATTATAATTTAATACTCTTTGATAGAACAACAATAAATACATATAATTGGGATTATTAGATATTTAAAGGGGTTGTCCAGCTTTTTTCTCAATTCAAATTTACTTTAAATTTTACACCAGTCTGCTCTACTTGTGGAAAAAAAATATAGTAATGTGACATTGCTGGGTCACATGCTGCTTGGGGACAGTCACTGCTGAGGCCAGCCATAGACTGCAGCTGTGCAAGTGACCTTGTCTGTACAGTAGTTTACAGGACAGAGACCTGAAGACCAGCGAAGTGAGCCAGACAGAGTGGTGGGAGGCAGGTGTGTGTGGTTTTTTTTCTCTCAGGTACTGTAGGCTGGGGTACAAATTAAAAAACTAAAAATCTGGACAAGCTCTATAAGATTAGGAAGTTTGGGTAAGAAAACTCACCATGTTTTCCTTCCTCGTTAATCTCAATAGTGATAGAATCAGACAGAAGTCTCTGATTATATCATAGAGCCTCTGATGATAAATCCTGGAATATACCACTACATCCGTTCCCCTGATCTGCAGCTCTTATCACTATGAATACTGATTGAGAACCAACTGTATGTACCTAATGGAATCCCTTTCATGCTGTCACACAAAAGTTTGTGATCTTTATCTAACACAGAAGAGGTGAAGGTACATTCAGAAATACAAAGAAACATTTAATCAACGCCAAGATACCAGAGAATTGGCAAAGATGCCCCATGTGGAGAACGACTGATTCTATAACCAGGGGAATTAGAAATTTGGAAAGGACCACCCCATTACATTTATTATGACAGTATACATATAAATACATATGCATAATCACATAGACATATATACACACACAATATACATACACAATGATAGACATGTGCAGACAGATTCACATAGTAATTATGCTCCTGTTCAGATGTGTATGTCTTTGTAGAAATAGATTTGATTTTTCCCTGTTTAGAGATAGGTCCATGGAGGTGTATTTAAAATGATGACTTTAATTCATAATCACTAAGTAAATGATAACGTTTGACTACTGTGTAACCAATTCAATAATAAGATCACCGGCGCGATCACAAAAGATGCAGCCACGCACAAGCCTTCCTTTATCCCTGAGAAGAAAAACTTGACCATTTTCCAAAATGCGTTGGATTAAGTTTGATCCTTCGGAGATTCTGCAGCTCAAGTGACGTCACTGTGTGCTCTATACGGAGCACGAGCTTTGAGGAGGAGAAGCATGCTATCAGCTGGAGCACACTTCAAGCATTATCCAGAATTGCAACTGACATCACCAATACCCTGGATTTTTGCCTATACAAGAGGAGCCACATACATAGGACTTCTTATTTTCTCTCCGGTGCCATCAATCCTGTTAGGAGCCTGATCGGTTTGTTTATGTGGGAAATATCCTGTGTGTATTACGGAGAACTGTACATATACCTGCGGTTACTACACACAGTAGTATAGGGAGCAGCGGTATGGATTCTGGACATTGATTGTTAGCGCAGTCACAATACACACCTTATCCTTGACTACAGTCATGGCCAAAAGTTTTGAGAATGATACAAATATTAATTTTTACAAAGTCTACTGCTTCAGTTTTTATAATGGCAATTTGCATATACTCCAGAATGTTATAAAGAGTGATCAGCTTAACAGCAATTACTTGCAAAGGCAATATTTGCCTAGAAAATGAACTTTATCCCCCAAAACACATTTCAACATCATTGTAGCCCTGCCTTAAAAGGACCAGCTAACATCGTTTCAGTGATTGCTCCATTAACACAGGTGTGGGTGTTGATGAGGACAGGGCTGGAGATCAATCTGTCATGATTAAGTAAGAATGACACCACTGGACACTTTAAAAGGAGGCTGATGCTTGGCATCATTGTTTCTCTTCTGTTAACCATGGTTATCTCTAAAGAAACACGTGCAGTCATCATTGCACTGCACCAAAATGGCCTAACAGGGAAGAGTATCGCAGCTAGAAAGATTGCACCTCAGTCAACAATCTATCGCATCATCAAGAACTTCAAGGAGAGAGGTTCCATTGTTGCCAAAAAGGCTCCAGGGCGCCCAAGAAAGACCAGCAAACGCCAGGACCGTCTCTTAAAAGTGTTTCAACTGCGGGATTGGGCTACCAGCAGTGCAGAGCTTGCTCAGGAATGGCAGCAGGCAGGTGTGAGTGCATCTGCACGCACTGTGAGACGGAGACTCTTGGAGCAAGGCCTGGTCTCAAGGAGGGCAGCAAAGAAGCCACTTCTCTCCAGAAAAACATCAGGGACAGACTGATATTCTGCAAAAGGTACAGGGACTGGACTGCTGAGGACTGGGGTAAAGTCATTTTCTCTGATGAATCCCCTTTTTGATTGTTTGGGACATCTGGAAAACAGCTTATTCGGAGAAGACGAGGTGAGCACTACCACCAGTCTTGTCTCATGCCAACTGTAAAGCATCCTGAAACCATCCATGTGTGGGGTTGCTTCTCAGCCAAGGGAATCGGCTCTCTCACAGTCTTGCCTAAAAACACAGCCATGAATAAAGAATGGTACCAGAATGTCCTCCGAGAGCAACTTCTCCCAACCGTCCAAGAGCAGTTTGGCAATCAACAATGCCTTTTCCAGCATGATGGAGCACCTTGCCATAAAGCAAAGGTGATAACTAAATGGCTCAGGGAACAAAACATAGAGATTTTGGGTCCATGGCCTGGAAACTTCCCAGGTCTTAATCCCATTGAGAACTTGTGGTCAATCATCAAGAGACGGGTGGACAAACAAAAACCTACAAATTCTGACAAAATGCAAGCATTGATTGTGCAAGAATGGACTGCTATCAGTCAGGATTTGGTCCAGAAGTTGATTGAGAGCATGCCAGGGAGAATTGCAGAGGTCCTGAAGAAGAAGGGTCAACACTGCAAATATTGACTTGCTGCATTAACTCATTCTAACTGTCAATATAAGCTTTTGTTACTCATAATATGATTGCAATTATATTTCTGTATGTGATAAAAACATCTGACAAACACACATAAAAACCAGAGGGCAGC
Organism: Rhinella marina; assembly: GCA_900303285.1. NCBI lineage: Eukaryota > Metazoa > Chordata > Amphibia > Anura > Bufonidae > Rhinella > Rhinella marina. The sequence continues at coordinate 133,190 of ONZH01005271.1, forward strand.
AGATCATGTGAAAATATAATATTTGTGTCATTCTCAAAACTTTTGGCCATGACTGTACTGTATATACATGTATGACAGTTGATCATTCTATTCATTGGTCTAAATGATCATAGAAAGAATATAAATCCTTCACCAATTCCTGAAATCTTTCCAGTATGGCCATATCTGCGCTCTCTATAGTAAAAGTTGGTTGTAGAACTTAACATCCATACCAGATTCTTCTCCTCTCCCATTCTTGGTATGGACCATACAGACAGTCTTCCTCAGTTTCTTCTTTAGGAAATGAGCAGCTTCAATAGTCTAAGATATTCAGATCATTGTGATGTCACAGAATGTTGTGATGTCATATAGTCTTGTGATTCCATGGAATGTTATTTGCTGTCAAGAATGACATCACAACAATTGGCTTTTTTAATAGTCTTTATTTACTATTTTGAAAGATAAACATTTAAAACAGTTCACAGAACCAGAATCACACACTGATAATATGATTTTGTAAAGCACTGCGAAATATGGTGACGCTATCTAAATAATAATAATAAGTTGCATATAATATAATAATAATAATAAGTTGCAATAATAATAATAAGTTCGATAAGTTGCATCCAATGTTGGACCAAGGGGACTTTAGGGGGCTTCCAGTTCATCAGAATAGACTTTATAGCATAAAACATTAGAAGTCGATACAATGTCCTAGAATATTTGGTCTGTAGCAGATCATTTACCAGTCCTAGCAAGCTATGTTCTGGGCAGCAAAATGCCGGCAATCCTAGCTTCAGATTTAAGAACTCATGGACCGCTGACCAATTGTCACAGACATTCCTATGACAGATAACAGGAGGTCTGTCAGATTGGCAACACGTGGTATAATCTGACATGTTTTCCCTTTTTGTTGTTGGTATTTACCACACCCTTTTCCCTCAGGTGTTCCTGGTGTGGTAATTGTCCCTCCCCTATTTATTGCTTCTTCTCCCACTATTCCTTCATACTGGTAGATAGACAGGAATTGAGCCAGGGTTTCCTGTAGGAGGTGTCCATCTTCCTTCCTTAGTTTCTAGGCCTAATCTCCTTTCCCTCCTACGCTTGGTTCCCCCCCCCACACACACACACACACACCTGTGTGTAACACCAATACTCCACATAACTGGGCAGTCCCTCCCTCCATCACATCTAGTACCCAAATCTTTCCAAGACCTCCCACAAAAAGACCCACTCCACTGAATCTAAAGCCTTCTCATTATCTAGTGAGGCTATAGCTCTATTCCCGACATTATTATGCTTAATCTGTAAATTGGTGTAAAGGCTCCTAAGATTAATATTGGTGGACTTTCCTGGTATAAATCCAGATTGGTCCAGCCCTATAATCGATAAAATAACCCCTGCCAGACATACTGCCAACATCTTAGCCAAGATGTTAGCATCTAGTTTTATAAGTGAAATAGGGCAATATGAACTACATTGGTCCGGTGGCTTCCCCGCCTTGTGAATCACCACCATTATAGCTTCAAAGAAGGAGTATGGCAGCGCTGATACCTCCAGAGTATATTAAAACAGCATGCTCAAACGGGCACTAAGGTCCTCCGCATGCAGCTTGTACCACTCGGCAGGAAAGTGATCAGGCCCAGGGGTTCTATGAGTGGCCACGGAGCCTATTGCCATCTCCTTTGCAGATATCGGGGACTCTAATAGCTCTCTATCTTCTCTGGACAGCTGCGTGAAGGAGATCTGATCCAGGTAAGCGCTCAAACCATCAAATGTAGGAATATATGGTAACGCTTAGTATAGTATGATGCAAATTGGGCACATATTGTCTAGGTGTAGGGTTTCTCCACCTTCACAGTTCCTCTAAGTTATGAGCTATCGCCCAGTTACACAGAGATGGGTTATGTCTATTTGGAGGTCTGAGTCTATCTAGCTGATTGTCCAGGAGTGCATTAAAGTCTCCCAATATTATAAAAGGGGATTGGGGCATATGTGACACTTTAGCCATAACCTCATCCAGTAAGGACCAGTCGAAGTGAGGGGGTATATACAAACCCACTATGATCAGAGGACTACCCCGGACCAGACTATATAAAATAAAATATCTACCATGTGGATCTACCCAAACTGTATGCAACTGTAATGGTATTCTCTTACTGACAAGAATGGATACTCCACGCACAGTATTTGTGTATGTCGCGTGATTGGTTTGTCCCACCCAAGGGTGTCGAAAGACAGTACCTTATGGGCTCTTAGATGTATTTCCTGCAAAATAATCAGATCAGGGTTGTAAGACTTAGGCTACTTTCACACTTGCGTTGTTAATTCAGGTACTGAGATCCGGCAGAGGATCTCTAAACCTGAATTAAACTGATCCGTTTTTGATTTTGCACATCAAGATGCATCAGTTCAGTTAGGATGCAGTTGTGGGATATCAAAACTGAAAAAATGGATCAGGCACTAAATACATTCAAAGTCAATGGGTGACGGATCCGTTTTTTTTAGTCTCCTAAAAAACCGGATCCGTCACCATTGACTAAGGCCTCTTTCTCACTATCGGCAGCACGGATCCGGCACCTAAAGGGTGCCGACGGATCCGTACTGCCGCTGATACATGTGTGGAGCTGGAGCAGCCGTCCGGCCCCACACATGTTGACATAGACATTGGGACAAGACACAGAGAACATACATACACACACATACACACAAACACATACATACTTACATACTCCAGCCAGGGACGCCGGCAGCACGTCTTCACGCGCCTCCTGCGCGCAGTGATGACGATTCCCCACAGCGCCCTCTGCTGGGCGCAGTGGGGAAACGTCATAGCTGCGCGCAGGAGGCGCGTGAAGACATGCTGCCGGCGTCCCTGGCTGGAGTATGTGAGTATGTATGTGTTTGTGTGTATGTGTTTGTATTTATGTATGTCTGTCTGTATGTATCTCTGTAGCCGGATCCGGAATGACCCCCCATTGCAAGTCAATGGAGGACAGATCCGGATTACTGGTGTGTCACACCAAACGGATCCGTTCCCATTGACTTGCATTGGGGGTCATTCCGGATCTGTCTTGGTGCGGATGCCTGGACCGGAGAGCAAACCGCAGCATGCTGTGGTTTGTTCTCCGGTCTGAAGACGAAACAGAATGCTTTCAGGAGCATTCCGTTGTCTTCAGTTCAGTTTTATCCCCATTGACAATGAATGGGGACAAAACTGAAGCGTTTTTTTCCGGTATTGAGTCCCTATGACGGAACTCAATACCGGAATTTAAAAACGCTAGTGTGAAAGTAGCCTTACATTGGTTTCAGTACCCGATCAGTTTCTTTCAGTGTTTATGACCGGACACAAAACTACAGCTTGCTGCGGTTTTGTGTTCGCTCACAAAACTGAAAGCTGCCTGAACTGAAGACATCCTGAACGGATCTCTTTCCATTCAGAATGCATGGGGACAAAACTGATCAGTTTTTTTTCCGGGAATTGAGATCCCCTGCTGGATCTCAATACCGGAAAACCACAACGCAAGCGTGAAAGTAGCCTTAAGGTAATTAAAGAACTCCCGCAAAAATTTTTATTCTCTTACCTGTTAGAAAGGTGCATGATATACTCTGTAGTGATTATCATTTTCTTATCAGTGACGGTTTCTGTGAGTAAAAACCTCTCTTCTTATTGTAGCTGGGTCATGTGACCAACTCCCTGACCTCCAACTGACCCAGGACAGAAAGCCAGTAACTGCTCTATTCATTCCTATGGGAGCCTCACTTTCAGTCTCATAGGAATACATAGAGAATTAGACTTCCTGTCCACACATAAGTCTCTGTGTGAGTTGGTGGGTCTAATTGCTGGTCACATGACACAGATAAGAAATTTCAGGAAGATATAAGTCAAAAATTCAGACACTGGTAAGAAAATGACATTCACTACAGATTATATCATGTACATTTCTAGCAGGACATGGAATACAATTTTTGTCAGGAGTTCTTCTTTAAGAACCAAAGCTCTTTTGATCTTGCAGTTTAGGCCCCTTACATTCCATGAAATTATCTTAAGCGTTGCCATAATGAACAACAAAACATGTATCTCTTAATGTAGAAGCCTGCAGCGCTATGGTGACAATCATACCTCCATTCACACCATCCTAAACTTATCCTATGACCTCCCCAGCCCCCTCCCTGCCAACACATCGCCAATTTTTCTGAGCCTCGGATCCCAAACCAGAAAAATGAAATATAGAACAAGCTAACACTAACCTAACCTAACACTGAGTCTAGAACTAGATCGTCAGCATATAGCAGCTGCAAATGCACAATTTCATTAATTAAAGTATATTACAAAAATGGTTAGTATCACTGCCCCAATACATTACACAAATAAAAAAAAAGAATGACAGTTACACTTTAATCCTTTCCCTTCACCCGCTCCTCCTGCTGGGGAACAGACCCTACCAAGGAAGCAGAGAGGAGAGAAAGAGTAATCTACCTTCACCTCCTTTAAACCAAAAAAAGAAGACCAACACAGTAAACCTGATGAAAAAGAATTAAAGAAACAAAAGTAAGTCTCCTTGAAACTATGTTTATATGCCCATCTTGATCCTTCATCTTCCCTCAATGGACTGTCAGAAATCAAGTATCTTGCTTAACTATGCAGAGGAAAAAAAGGAGAAAACACGAGCATAAAAAGAGGATGGCAATTGTCCAACCATTCAAATGCTTCCCCCGGGGGAGTGTTCCCATCCACCTGGACGCAAAGTTTCGTCGGGTAGAGCATTGCATACTGTATACCTAACTCCCTCAATTTGGTCCGGAATTGCGTAAATTGTCTCCTCTTCTTTTGCACCTCAGTAGTGAAGTCAGGGTAGAAGGATATCTTAGTGTTTTCATAGGAAATAGTCCCTTTCTTTCTGGCCTCCTCCAGGATGATGTCCCAATCCCTGTAGTTCAATATCCTCATCATAAATGGTCTCAGTGATGAGCCCCGAGGCAGGGGCCTAGGGATTCTGTTCAGCCTTTCAATTACGAAGCATTGAGAGAGGTGTAATGGGGAGAGCACCGATTTTATCAAGTTCTCAGCAAAAACCTCAGGCTCTGTGATATTATTTTGCATGTTGCGGTTTTCGGGACCTTCTGCTCTAGCTTGAAGGGTCTTTGCTTGCTGAAGAAGTGAATTTGCAAGCTCAGAGGTGCCGTGTGCTGTGCCTTCCACCTCTCCCACTCTACACTCCACCTACACAGTACAGGTTCTCATTTTCTCAATCATGACGCAGAAAATCAACATCACTTTGTAGGTGATCTATTTTTGCAGTTAGGGCAGCCTGGCAAGCCGCTATGGCTGACATAATTCTATCTGTTTGTGGCATATTAGCAGATTGCTTCCTCAGTCATGTTGTCTATCAAGACTTTGCTTGAAATATGAGGGGGTGCTGAAGCAGTCTTCCGCCCCATCTACAGCTGTTTGTGAGAGGCTTACACTGCCCAGACAAAAGAGGGACCAGAGTCTATTTCTGTATAGGTCTGTGATCAATGCAGGCCGCAGCCAATTTATAAAGTCCTTCAACAGGATACAAAGCACTATCTGTATATAAGATGGTTGCCCCAGGACTTCCCCTCAGGATCAGCAAACATTTATCTGCTTTCACAGAAGACTACAGATCCCCTGATATGTGTGTCCCAGTCTGCAGGGAATCCCAGGCCCTCAGTACCTGACCTCCAGTTTATATGTGGTGACTGTCCGAGGGCGTTCACTCCAGCACTCCTGCATAGAGGGGCCCCGGATGCTCCTTGAAAAGCCTTGCAGCCATGCTTACAGAATGGCCATCCGCACTACTCGCCACAATATTCGCGGCCTCGCGAAAAAGCCTCTGCGGCTTCCTTAGCGGTCGGAATGTGGCTTTGTAACAGCCCCAAGTGATGCGTAGCAGCTATGTGGGCACCTGTTCTCTCCACACCGCTCGTCCGCGCCAAGCAGCTTCCCCCACTGCTTCTGCAATGGTGGCCACAAAGTCTCCCCAGGTTACTACGGTGAGCTCAACTTCCTTTCTCTAACACCACTACTGTTTGGCCGGCACAAGGGAGGGTGTTCAGGGGGTCTTTGCCAGGGAGGGAAAGCAGTTGGTAGGGTGAAAGGAGACGCAAGGAATCAGGATTTCAGCAGGATTATCGGAGAGCGTCTTTCAGTGCATCTTCAAGCCATGCTTGCCAGGTCACACCCCACAACCGGGGGTGTTGTGGGGTCACACCCCACAACCTTTTATGTGCTTTATATGTCATTATGGTCAGGGGCGGACTGGCCATAATTTCCCTACAAGGAAATTTCCTGGTGGGCTCATGCCCAGTGAGACGCCCGAGCCCTCCTCACAGCCGCCAGATGGGTACACAATGATCTGATGCACTCAGCATTAATTAATGCTAGGAGCATCAGGTAGTTATGCACCTGACCAATGGCTGCAGGTGCCCTCCTGAACTCAACTCTATTTCCATCTTAAGAACGGTGATACAGTTGAATAATGTGGCATTGTTGGCAGCATTTAGTGCTGCATTGTGGTATTTGGTTCTGCCCAGGCGGTATTTTGTGCTGCACTACAGTATTGCAGTCCCCACCTACTATGAATTTGGACTTGTCTACGACTTTTAAGTTTTTTTTTCTAGGGACAATTTAAGTTCTCAGTCCGCCCCTGATTATGGTGCTTTAGCAAGGTAAATATAGATATGAAGAGGATGATGGGTCACTGTCATTGGAACATCAGAGGATTTCAACTGAATAGGTGGCCATATACATTGAATAGTTGATATTTAAACATCCATTGAGTGAATAATCGTCTGGTGAATGGTTGTTAAACATTTTACATTGGCTGCTACAGTCATTCAAACTAGACATATATTTTCATTAAAGGGCATCTGTCAGCAGATTTGTATCTATGAAATTGGCTGACCTGTTGCATGTGTGCTTGGAAGCTGAAGGCATCTGTGTGGGTTCCATGTTCTTGAACAATCTTTCTAGGCATGTTCAAAAAGTAAATAATTCGTGGACTAGCAACTAGTAGAAAGGAACACTTCCAATTTCTTTTTAGATAATAGTGGTCTGTAGAGATGAGCGAATCTATTCGCCACTTCGTATCGAATCTTGGAAATTTTCAGCTGCGAAGCGAATCCGGATTTCTTTGGATTCTCTTCGTATTATTCGTAAATCTTACACGCTAACGATACGTATAAAACGTTAGAAACGTACACATTCTACGTGAGGCGGGACAATGACAATACACCCATGCAAGAGCGGGAAAGTGAAGATACGCCCCCCCTCAGAACTGGAAAAAACCAGCCCGGCCCACCGATCTAACTGTTTTGCACATACAGTACAGACCAAAAGTTTGGACACACCTTCTCATTCAAAGAGTTTTCTGTATTTTCATGACTATGAAAATTGTAGATTCACACTGAAGGCATCAAAACTATGAATTAACACATGTGGAATTATATACTTAACAAAAAAGTGTAAAACAACTGAAAATATGTCTTATATTCTAGGTTCTTCAAAGTAGCCACCTTTTGCTTTGATTACTGCTTTGCACACTCTTGATGAGCTTCAAGAGGTAGTCACCTGAAATGGTTTTCACTTCACAGGTGTGCCCTGTCAGGTTTAATAAGTGGGATTTCTTGCCTTATAAATGGGGTTCAAGACCAAGAGTCACCTCTGCTGCGGAGGATAAGTTCATCCGAGTCACCAGCCTCAGAAATCGCAGGTTAACAGCAGCTCAGATTAGAGACCAGGTCAATGCCGCACAGAGTTCTAGCAGCAGACACATCTCTACAACAACTGTTAAGAGGAGACTGTGTGCAGCAGGCCTTCATGGTAAAATAGCTGCTAGGAAACCACTGCTAAGGACAGGCAACAAGCAGAAGAGACTTGTTTGGGCTAAAGAACACGAGGAATGGACATTAGACCAGTGGAAATCTGTGCTTTGGTCTGATGAGTACAAATTTGAGATCTTTGGTTCCAACCACCGTGTCTTTGTGCGGTGCAGAAAAGGTGAACGGATGGACTCTACATGCCTGGTTCCCACCGTGAAGCATGGAGGAGGAGGTGTGATGGTGTGGGGGTGCTTTGCTAGTGACACTGTTGGGGATTTATTCAAAATTGAAGGCATACTGAACCAGCATGGCTACCATAGCATCTTGCAGCGGCATGCTATTCCATCTGGTTTGCGTTTAGTTGGACCATCATTTATTTATCAACAGGACAATGACCCCAAACACACATCCAGGCTGTGTAAGGGCTATTTGACCAAGAAGGAGAGTGATGGGGTGCTACACCAGATGACCTGGCCTCCACAGTCACCAGACCTGAACCCAATCGAGATGGTTTGGGGTGAGCTGGACCGCAGAGTGAAGGCAAAAGGGGCAACAAGTGCTAAGCATCTCTGGGAACTCCTTCAAGACTGTTGGAATACCATTTCAGGTGACTACCTCTTGAAGCTCATCAAGAGAATGCCAAGAGTGTGCAAAGCAGTAATCAAAGCAAAAGGTGGCTACTTTGAAGAACCTAGAATATAAGACATATTTTCAGTTGTTTCACACTTTTTTGTTAAGTATATAATTCCACATGTGTTAATTCATAGTTTTGATGCCTTCAGTGTGAATCTACAATTTTCATAGTCATGAAAATACAGAAAACTCTTTGAATGAAAAGGTGTGTCCAAACCTTTGGTCTGTACTGTATAGGGAGTGAAGACTCCTCCCTCAATGCTCCACCCTCCTCTGAAGTCTCAACCAGTTTAAACCAGCGCTGACCTCACAGCAAGAGGCAAGCATCATGGCTAAAAAACAGCTGCGTCCAAATTGGAACAAGATGTATTTTGGAGACTACTTACCTGAACCACCACCCGCTCAAGACATCAGGGTGTCACAAGTCTGCCAGAGAAACCCAGCTTCAGTGCCTGTATGTTCCTTACCCCCTGCTGAGGTTGCTGTTGCTGCGACTCGTGAGGCGGCTGGAGAGTCTGCTTTGGCTTTTGTGGCCGGAGCGTCTGCTTTGGCTCGTGTGGCTGGAACGTCTGCTTTGGCTCGTGCGGCTGGAACATCTGCTTTGGCTCATGTGGCGGAGGCAGCTGGAGCGTCCACTTCGCCGCCCAGGAGGAGATCCACCCCTTCCATACACCAGAACCCAATTGTTCCACCATCTATGACGGCCCATGCACAGACCCTCTGGGACTAAAAAACCGCAGTGGAGGACTGGGTCATACAGGTACTCGACCACCCTAGGCCGGGAAATCCTTCACTGGAACGGAGAAAGGGAACTGTGATTTGATTTTCCGTTGGGAGAGGGTCTGGCTTCCTGTAGGATGATGAGGATGGAAAGGAATATTTTGTGGGCCGCAGGTCAGTGAAACGGCCGTACCTGCCACAACATCGGCATAGCCTGTACGTGTGGGATCAGGTGGAATACACCCCCATGGCATCCCTGAAAGGCCCATTTGCGACCGCGGTTACCCTCCTTTCAAAACCTCTGGTGTCTACAACGGAACCATAAGTGTGGCTGGATGAACCACCAGGTCCAGGACACTTGCACTGCCTGCAGGAGTTCCCAGATGGTGGCCTCCGGTTCAGGGAAAAGTCACAGCCTCAGCCGGAGCCTCTGATTCCTGGACTGCCAGCACCACCACCACAGTCCTTACAGCTGGGTCAGCTGATCATGTTATCGTTCACCTTCCAATCCACGGTGGTCCACCAATACCAGCTGCCGTGGAAGATGAAGCCAGCAGCAGCCGGGGAAGCTGGGTCCTCTTTCCTGGATGCAAGCTTTCTGGAACCGCTGCAGCCGGAAGTCCTTACCCCTGCTGTCCGGCAGGAGCATCCGGAAAAGCGAAAATGGCTGCAGCGTGCGTCACCACCACCCCGACCCGGTCAAGTCCAACTTCAGGAAGAAGAGGGCACTGGAGTTTCACCACCGCAGCGAGCATGGCCTACAAGAGGCAGGAGCGTCTTCTGATGAGCTTCAGCAGCAGTTTGAGCGAGGAGGACTTCAGGTCCCCCTCATATAACTACTGGCAGTGTCAAGGACACTGCAGGAGGACCTATGGAAGCCACACCATGGACTGCACCCGACGGGTGAGATGCTAGTTGGCAGTTGTTTTTGTTTAGTTTCTGTTGCCCCCGTTTGACTCTCACCCAGATGGGCATAGCTGTCAGGACTCCCCCCATTCTGCAGAAATTTACCTGTTGCGAAGTGCATCTATTTTCCTTTTTACCCCCTTCTCAGGTTATTTGGGAGCCCCCTTTTCCAAAAAGGTTCTCTATTTGCTGCTATTCTCTATTATCCATGTGGATTACACATTATCTGTTTGGATTACAATTTAACCTCACGTGGATTAAAATTGAATTTTGGAATATGTGTTCCAGACAGACAGTGTTTTATCATGCCAACTAGGATCCATAAGGAGAGACTCAAACGTATAAAGCCTTTTATGCTTGTAAATGTGAAATTGATTGCACTAAAATGTTTGTATACTTATGTCTTTGCTGTATTTTAGCTATACTGTTTTTAATGGTTCAGCACTTTAGCCCATTGTGTGTATTATTTTTCTGGTACTGCAATGTGCCCTATTATGCACTTATTGTACGTAGAGATAAGCGAATCGATTCGTCGATTCGTATTGAATCTTGGGAATTTTTAGCTGCGAAGCGTATCCAAATATTAGGTGATTCGCCTTGGCTTTGTGCGCATTCGCTACGTAGTTTGTCCTATAAATTATACGCTATTGCTACGTATGAGTTACTCTATACGCTGTTGCGTACGAATTCAATTCATTAGCGATGCAGACTCCTCTATGGTAGCTCCGCCCCCTTCTCCAGCGCGCGAGGAAGACGAGGCAACTCAGGAAATTAAGATGCACACAGCGAGGCCCTGACTGGGGAGGCATGGTGTGGGGCACCGACCCCTATGAGGAGAAGGAACCGGAGGAGATCTACGTCTCTCAATATGTCCAGCAGCCTAAGATGTCGGTTGAGGTGCCCACTGAGGTGTTGACTCCGCTGGCTGACTGACGGGCTGGCAGGAGTTCCCGCTCCGCCGTGGAAGGACTACTCCCTTCGGCAAAATTCAATGGTCCCCGAGGCTGTCACCCGGAACGCCCTGACCCTCTGGGAATACAAAAAGTTGGTAGAGGAGTGGGTTGTGCAGGTTTTGGAGCACCCACGGTCCAGTGACCCTAAGCTGGAGCGCCGAAGGGGTACTATTATTTGGTTCAGTGTGGAATGGGGAGTAGGTTTTATCGGCGATGAGGAGACGGCGGAAGAATTATACGTAAAACGCCGTTCTGTAAATCGGCCATATCTTCCGCCCGTCCGCCACAATCTCCACGCAGGGGATTACGTGGAGTATACCCCCATGAAGAGCCTCCAACACCCCTTTGGTACTGGGGTGAAACTCCTTAAGAGACCAGCCACTCCTGCGGCGTCCCCGGAAGACTGGACTTGGTGTTCCCATGAGACCAATGATGGGACTCTGCGATCTGAGGAGAAATCCCAAGCTCAGCTGGAACCCCTGATACCAGATTTGCCACCGCTGCCGATCCTTCATGTGGGACAGATGACCACCAACAGTTTTGTGTACCAGCCATCGGTGGTACAATACCAACTGCCATGGCAGGAGCAGGCCGCACAGTCCGCCGCTTGTGGAAGACCGTTACCAGAGCCCTTACAGCCGGAGATTCTGTCACCTTGTATGCCGGCGGGAGGATCTGGCCACTACAAGGTAATGGGCAAGGCCCAAGTTGCCACGGCCCTTGCCAGTGTGACCGCCTGGTCACTACCAAGACCATCCCTGAGAGGTCGTGGGGGTCTGCTGCCGCAGCCAGTGTCGCTTTCATGAGGCAGAAGCGCCCTCTCATGTCTTTTAGCTCCAGCAGCAGTGAAGAGGACCTGCTGGCCCTTAAGTAAGGAATCGGATCCTGTAGCTTTTATGGGAGCCACAACGTGGACTTAACCTGAAGGGTGAGCACTAGTTGGCGTTTGTTTTTATTTTTGTTGCCCTGCGTTTGTCCTCACCCAGATGGACATGGATTGTCAGGACTCCCCCCATCAAAAAAAAAAGTTGTAACCAAGTTGCGCATACGTGCGCCTCATCCCTTTTTTTTTCCCCTTTTCAGATTATTGGGAAGCCCTTGAAAGAGGGTTTTTTAAGGAACCTTTGCTGCTATTTTATTGCCCATTTGGATTACAATTTTACCTATGTGGATTACAAATTGCAACTGAGTTTGGGACTCTGCTCCAGTTCTATGACAAGCGTCAGAAAAAAAGAGACTTAATCGTGTCCATAACCATACTAGGTAGGTGATATTTAAAATGTTTACATTATACCTATAATGTATTTGAACTATATTGTTTGCACTGGATTGTTTGCACTAATGTTTTTACCTTTCAGCAACGTTTTCAAGTATGTTGCCCATTGTGTGTATTTCTTTACAGTTACCGCAATGTGTCCTCATATTCACTTTATTGTATGGTGGATGGTTGTACTATGCACTTAGCCGGATAGACAGCACCTTACTTGTTCTACCTCAAATATACATACTGCCTCTGAGGGCGATTTCAGATCTGACCATTTATGCTGGATCTGGTCCGCAAGGTGTCGAAACGATGGCGTAAGCCTCGGATCACCTGCTGGATCACCTCCTTTTTATGCTGGTTCGGGTGGCGGTGTGTGCCATCGTAAATCGTAATCCTGGCGGTCCATCAGCCGGACTATGTATTTCAGCTGTGCAGCAGAGCTAAATGATGAGGAACGCCTGGATGCCATTTTCGAATATTCGCTCTGCCTCTGAGGAGTGCACGCCGCGGCCTCTCGTTGTACGTGCCTGTGTATTACATAATCGCGTAGACAATAGTACGCTGAGGATTCATAAGCTATTTGTACGCTCATGCATTTTTTAAATGAAGGTTTGTTATTAGGGCGCGAATGTTCGCTAATAGCACATAATAACGTATATTTTGTACGCAAATACAACAAATCTATTCGTCGAATATACGAATCTTTCGGCGAATGTTAGGCGAATAATTTTTTTAATGATTCGCTCATCTCTAATTGTACGGTGTTTTTAGTAAATTATTCACTTATTGATAGCTAGCAGCAGTGAGCATCTTATTTTTCTAGTTCATATGGACTGCCTCTAAAGATTGTCTGCCGCGGCCTAGCCTCGTACGTATGACAAAATTGCGCGTCAATAGTACGCTAATGCTTGGGTATTGCGTACTTCTAAGTACGCTGACTGTACGTACGTAATTTGGGCAGGAATGTTCGCAAAAAATGTGTATTTTTTTTTACGTAGATTCGACGAATAAGTTTGTTTAAAAACGAATCTTGTCAGAAATTCGGCGAAGCAAACTTTGAATGATTCGCTCCGCCTAAAACATGACTATACACCTAATCCCACCCAGTCCCCTTACTGCCCCACATAGTAATTACTCGCCAGTTATGTGCCCCCAGTAATATGCCCTGTTATGTGCCCCCATTAATATGCCCAGTTATGTGCCCTCATTAATATGCTCAGTTATATGCCCCCAGTAATATGCCCAGTTATATGCCCCCAGTAATATGACCAGTTATGTGCCCCCATTATTATGTCCTGTTATGTGCCCCCAGTAATGTCCTGTTATGTGCGCCCAGTAATATGCCCAGCTGTGCCCCCCCCTATAATATTCCAACATTGTGCCCCCTGTAATATGCCCACATTGTGCTCCCCAGTAATGTTGGCTCTCTGCTTCATCACCATACAGGCAACTGTCTCTGCCTCCTATGGATGCAGGGACAGCTGCCATAAACCGGGAAATACCTTCCCCGTACTGGGCCAGCGGGACAGCCACTGCAATCCGGGACTGTCCCACTGGATCCGGGACGGTTGGGAGGTATGGAGTTAATGTGCCAGCAAGTCATGGCACCGTACCAGCTCCTGAGCCTACATCACCATGATGTACAGTATTAAGACACAGAGCACAAAGTACCAGTGCCCTGTAATTTAATAGTTAATGTTAAAGGAAATCTGTCACATGATTTTAGTGTTTTAAACTATAACTATTGCCATGTTCAATAAAGTACCTTGAGTCTAGGTGTAGTCTTCAATCTTTTTTTCAGCTTTCGTTTTCGTTTTATTTGACTCTTTCTGATATGTAAATTTTCTATGAAGGAGCCCAGAGGGGCGTTAGGGATCCCAGTAACGCCCCCCTCCTGTGCCCAGCCCGCCTTCTTCATGCTCCAAAACACGCCCCATCAGGGACAGAGTAACAGCCCATATTAGCATTGTTGGCCGCCACCCCCCCTCAACTACGTCACGGCAGCTCTGGAAACCAGTCCCAGAGCTGCCTGCTTCTCCTGTCTGAAATCTCGCGCAGGCGCAGTACTGCTCGCTGCCTGCGCGATAGTAGTACTCTACAGGCAACCGGCCGCGAAAACGGTACAGAAAACGGTAAAAAGAAAAACAGTCAAAATGGCTGATTTGCCGTTCTTGCTAACTTCATTTCCCACTAAAATATGAAGTAAAAAACTATCAAAAAGTTGTACCCCAGAATGGTATCAATGAAAAGCAAAGATCGTCCCGCAAAAATCAGTCCTCACACAGTTCCATACACATAACTACAAAAAATTTCTGATTTTTTAAATGTTTTTATTTTATCAGTATCAAAATGTAAGGTAAACTAATAAGGTATCACCGGATTCGTACTGACTTGGAGAATGAAAGTAACTGGTCAGTTTAACGCATATCGAACTTCACTAAATAAAAAACCCGTAAAACGGATGGTGGATTTCAATTCCACTCCATTTGTATTTTTTTCCTACTTCTCACTACATCCTATGCAATATTACATGACAGCATTGGAAAGTACAACTTGTCCAGCAAAAAAACAAGCCCTCATATGGCTATGTGAACAGCAAAAAAAAAAAAAAAGTTATGGCTCTGGGAAGAAATGCAAAAACAAAAAGACCTCTAGGGTAAAAGGAGTTAATAGAGGAATATTGGAGAGAGGGAGAGGTCATGGAGACTTATTTGACATCAATTTTGTTTATTTACTCCTACATCAGCTGTAAATGTAATTCAATACCAATAAGATGGAAGTCTTTATTATTCCTGTGCCAGCGTGCCAACCAATACCATCCAGTCTGCACCCCTTAGGAGGGCTAGGTCTTAATAATGACCATCCTCATCTTTTGCTGGCTTTATTCTTCCAAATCATCCTACTAAGTCTCCATGTCCTAGAAAAGTTAGCACGATTCATAGAGAGGAGGAACTGGATGTTCCTGATGACATATTCTCATCGATATTAGATGAAGTGGAAAGGAGGAAAGCAGATGGCAGAAGAAGGGCTCCTACCTGTAGGCGTTGGGGTTGGAGAAGGGGGTATGCCAGAACTGATTAATATTCAGTGTTTACTGTCAAATAAGGAGATTACAGGCAAGAACAGCAGTAATATGTATATTGTCCCCCCACCTTACCAGCCAAACCCCATACCAGCCACAGCCCGTTTAAAAAGGACCTTTCACCACTCCTGACATGCCTATTTTAATATCTTCATGCATTCCCCACATACTAACAATTCTGGAGCATCTATTCTTATGTCTCTGTGTTGTGCCATTCCTTTATTATTTGCACTAGAAGTTGTGAATGAATTGCTGTTTGCCTTCAGTAAGGGTACAGAGGGGAGGTAACCAGTTGGGGGGGTGTCCCTACACAGACTCACTCTATCCAATCAGTGCTGCCATGTTCAGACTGTGCAGGTACACACCCCCAACTGGTTACCTCCCCTCTGTTCCTTTACTGAAGGCAAATAGCAATTCACCTATAACTTCTAGTGCAAATAATAAATGAATGGCACATCATACAGACATAAGAATAGATGCTCCAGAATTGTTGTTACATGGGGAATGCATGAAGCTATTAAAACAGTAATGTCAGGAACGGTGAAAGGTCCTCTTTAAAGGTGCCGCGCGGCTATTAACAATGAAGCCGGACTATACAGTGTGGTCTTCTTTATTACATGATAGGCAGCTGCGGGCTAATTGGTTTTGCGGTTCTTCACTGCAGCATGGCTACAACCGGCCCGCAGCACAGCCGCTCCGTGTGGCCATATCCTATGGCAGAGTGGCAATTCCTGACAAATTAATTCTTAACAAATCAAATTTCTTGGCTAACTTTGGTGAAATTGCCAAATTGAATTTTTCTAAACTTTTCTCATCTCTAATAATAGTACGTCACAGAACATTAACGGGTTAATAAGGGGGGTGCTTTTATTACAGAGGAAGGTAAGTATTTAAGCCCTTCCAGCTATCCCACCTTCTATGTAATATTAAGAGTTTGCCTTCATTATAGAGGAAAACGCTCATTGGTTAACCCCTTCTACCCCAGGCCAGTTTTCACCCTCCTGCCCAGGCAAATGAATGTATCACTTTATGTGGTAATAACTTTGGAACACTTTTACTTATCCAAGCCATTCAGAGATTGTTTTCTCATGACACACTGTACTTCGTGACATAAATTTGAGTCAATATATTTTACCTTTATTTATGGGGAAAAAAATTTACCCAAAATTTGGAAAAATTAACAATTTTCACAATTTTAATTTCTCTGCTTTTAAAACAGAAAGTGATACTTCATAAAAATATTTATTACATAACATTCCTCATATGTCTACTTTATGTTGGCATCATTTTGAAAATGTCATTTTTTTCATCTAAGATTTACACCACACTACTTGAAATGACAGGTAGGAAATACCATAAATGTGGACATAAGCTGCTGTATGGGCACACGGCAAGACTCAGAAGAGAAGGAGCACCATTTAGCTTTTTGGAGCATGGATTTTTGGGGCACTACATCACATGTGCAGAACTCATGAGCTACTCTAGGTGACCCCATTTTGGAAACTACACCCATCAAGTTATTATCAAGGGGTTGAAGGAGCATTTTGATACCACAAGTATTCTGCAGAAATTACTAACCAGGGGACTGTGTGAAATGAAAAATGCAAGTTTTCCACAGATATGGCATTTTAATGCTCAATATTCTTTGCCCAGCTGGTGTCATCAAAAGCACACCACACCCTTTAAATTGCTAGGAGGGTTCTACTGGATACTGAAATGCTAACGTGGATATAAACTGCTGTTTGAGTACACTACAAGTTCAGAAGGGAAAAGACCACATTTTGGCTTTTGCAGCATAGATTTTGATTGATTCACGGTCATTTTGCTTTTGAAAAGCCTCCTGGTTTTTTATAAAGCAGTTTTAAAAATTTTTTTATGCTGGATGAGTTGCCTTCATACACAGGTAATGCTGACTATTAAGCGCTGATTATGGAAGCGACAATATGAAAGTTTATCCCCTGTCTTTGAGGCTATAGTGAGCCATATGCTTCTAGCCTATCTAAGATCCAACCTTGGATCTAGGAGGAGCACTGTATTTATTATTTTTTTTAATCTAGTTTCTATCTAGTCAAAGATTGAGTGGGCCACATCCGCTTTACATTTCACCTGAATGCTGGATGGATGTGTGACCCAGTGTATATCATCACAACCTTTGAGTTGTTTGTTTCAGGTGCCAGATAAGCATAGCCCTGTGTCCCCTGATAAGTCGTGGACTGAGATTTGGATGAAACGCGTTGGAACACTATACTTAGTTATTTCCATTAGTGCACCTTTCTGTTAGTTGTTAGGTGGGCATTCTACTATACATTTAGTGTTTTCTAGGGCGGACGGATGCTCATTAGAAATAGGGTTGTCTAGGGCCTTTTGTCTAGGGCAATGACTCCGTATTTAGGAGGTCATTAGGGATTACTAGCCCCGATAGGGCTGTCTAGGGCTAACATAGGTCCGGGCCCATACCCTCTTTCCTCTTGTCTGCTTCATTCACTGGATCCACATTGAATTAAGAAGGTGATGAGACCAAACTCCTCCTGCGATCCAGAATTTGCCAATCCTTATGTGACACCCTGGTAACTGGTAAGACCCATCCATATTCTTGCCTAACCAGGACGTGAGTGTCTTAGGTATTAATTTGTGTCCAGAGTTTAGGGGCGTTTGGTGTATTGTGTTGTAGATGATCTACATTTTTAATCGGTTTAATTAAATGTTATGTTTTATTTTTGCTACTGCCCTGAGCATATCTTGTTTTCATATTGCGGTAGTGTCAGGGGAGGTTCTAGTGCTGATACCCCTGAATGGGCTTGCCTCTTTACATGACATATGACAACCCCTTAAATATTGGAAAACCCCTATCTAGCAAATGAATAACAGTAAGGACTACAAAATAGCATCAATGCTGCCTGTGAAGATGTTAGTAAAGTTGATATAAAATATTGCTGCTAGGTGTGTGTTTTATCAATTACAATGTAATCTGCAAGTAGCTGTGTGTAGAAAAAGTTGTGTCACAGTCAATTGTAAGCTGCAGATCAGTAAATGTAATTCTATGGACTGCTGCAAATATCCAATAAAAGTCTCTGGGTATTACACTAGCTCCTGTTTATTACAAATACCATTATGTAAGCAGGTGAATGTTTGTTCATGGGGTATGTGGGGTTTAAATGTGCTGTTAAAAAAAAGGCAAAAAAATATTTTTAAAGGGACATATATCATGTTAATTGTATATATATTATGCAGCCTGTATCTCCAAAATGGAAACACTGAAGGGTCACTGTAACAAAGATAAAAAGCAAAACAGGTTCAAGGTACATAAGCATTGTGTACCTAATCCGATAACTTAAGTAAACAGTTGCAGTACAGGTACCCAAGAACACTGTATGTGTTAATTTTATCTTCAGCATACATTATATATGCTTTGAAAGTTCTGCATTTTGTGTGGCTAAATAATGGAACTGCTTATTATTGCATATGTGTTTATAAAATATATAAAAACAAACTGGTAATGAATCATATGGCCTATTTGGAATATGAAACTGCAATGCCTTTTTTACAAGTTGGCAAATTTTAAAAGTAAACCCTAGTCTACAGAGGAATGCTTCCTAGGGTTCGTTCACATCTACAGTTTTGTTTTAATACTCTGTCGTAGGCATAAAAGAGTAAAAATAACAGAAGCACTAGGTCTGTTGCAAGACTGACTATAATGGGGTTCCTTGGGTTTCCATCAGGTGCCCTGCATTTTACCAGACAAAATAACTGCATTTTATCTGGTAAGAGAAGGGGCGGATTGGCCATATATCTTACAGGGAAATTTCCTGGTGGGCCGATGCCCAGGGGGCCGTCTGAACCCTCCTCATGGCCGGCCAGTGCAAGTTTTTGGGGATGTATTTTGTGGACTGTGGTATTTGGCTCTGTTCAGGTGGTATAATGTGCCACAATATGGTATTGCTGGCCTTCCTTCCATCAATCTGGACCTGACTAAAAAATGGGGCCACTTTTAGTATTTTTTCCAGGGCCACTAAGTTCCCAGTCCGCCCCTGGGTAAGAATAGTCTTGGAGATCATGTGAAAATCAGTAAGTCTATAGGTTTTGAGACAAATAGTACATGGACTGTGTTGAGTTCCATGCAGGGGTGGATTGGCCATAGACCTTACAGGGAAATTTCCCGGTGGGTCGATGCCCAGGTGGCCACCTGGGTCCTCCTCACGGCCGGCCAGTGGAAGTTTTTGGGGATGTATTTTGTGCTGATGGCAGTATTTTATGATGGACTGTGCTATTTGGCGCTGTTGGGGTGATATGATGTACCACAATATGGTATTGCTGGCCCTGCCTTCCATCAATTTGGACCTGCTCAAAAAACGGGGCCACTTTTAATATTTTTTCCAGGGCCACTTTAAGTTCCCAGTCCGCCCCTGGTTCCATGGTAAGATCCACTGGACTATATTCTAGTTGGAAGACCTTTAAAATTATTCCAGTCAAAATAATATTCTGATCATTTGTTCAAAGATACAATTGAGGAGATCATATTGATGGAGTTTGATTTTATCATGACAGTATAAAAAGTTTTCAGAAACAATGCTTGTGTAATAGGGTTCATGGATCAAACTCTTGCATTTGAAATAGCTGAAAATGCTGCATTAACCTTTATTCACACAACATAACTGTATGTTGTTGGTGCACAGAGAATGTATGGAGTAGGCTCACAAGTTGAGCCCAATGCACACATGCCGGGTCTGGGACCCAGCAGCAGTGACAAGGATCAAAGATAACTCCGATCCCTGGTCATTTAACTCCTCAGATGCTGTGGTTAAAAGCAACCAGCATCTCAGTGGTTAAAGAGAGGGGCAGCTCCTTCTGATTGGAGCCCATACAGTGAAGTTGTGGGGACATGATGTGTTGCTAAGGCAGCCTAGGGCCTTTGCGAAGGGCCTGCCATACCAAAATGCCTGTGGCAGGGCTTAAAGAACCACTCCCATGGGTTTTTTTTAGATTTGCATTTCAAGTTACATTTTTAGATGCTTACTTAATACAGAAATTTACATATTCATTTTCAGTGACTTCGGATAGGACTAACCATTCTATCCTTATACTTATGTGTTAGCCAGGTACCCAGTTTCTCTCCTTCCTGTGCAAATGGAAACTACAAGCAGAATCTGAAGGAAAATTATAATCTGTTGTATCTCCGCCCCTCAGCAGCTCTTCATTCATAGATTGCTTAGAATCACTAAGCTGTAGGACCTTTTGACATCACATGGTCATGTGATCAGATCAAGTCACATGGGTTACACCAAGCAGAAAAATGAAACAACCAGCAAATGCATAAATCTCTATTAGCTATTCTACAAGCCCCTTTATATTAGGAAATTAAACATAATTAATTTAATCAAATAAGTGTTTTGAGGTTTGGAAGTCTGAAAACAGTGGGCACATGACTCAGTGAGATTGTTAGGTCCTGTCAGGATGATGAGAATACATCAGTGGGTAGAAACAACATATGGAGGAAACACCCACCCTCATTTACACTCTCCCACCTTAGGAAAGCAGTATTTTGGGTAGGCGAGACTGCAGCAACATGGGAAGGAATTTTGACACAACAGCAGCCATTTTAATGAATATAGTAGAGACAAGGGCAGATAAAGATGGCGATCCCAACAGAATTGCCCTGTCACCCCTGTTATTTGCACTGGTTATAGACCAGCTGGTCGAACTTGTTAGAGAACCCTCAAATCACTGGTTTTCACAAGAGAGGGTCTGGGAAGTGGCACTGTATGCCAATGATACCCTACTTTTCCTACTTTTTTTAGGGAGAAGCTACGTTTTTAGGGGCTAAGCGCACCTTAGAGAGTTTTGGTCGGTATTCCAAATTGGTCATCAGTTGGTCTAAGTTGACCTTTTTTAGTAGACAACAGGAAAACATCTTGACCTTTGTTGTTAGTCAGGTATCAAGTAGTATCAGAATTCAAACATCTGGGGATTGTCTTTGATTAATCTCAATCTATTGCCAATTGTTGCTATATTTAAGCAAAAAAATGTCTGTGGTCCAAATTAACACTCAGGTGGGTAGGACTAAATTAAAATTACATGGATACCGCAATTATTATATGCATTCCAATCTACATTAAGGTTAATGCTCTTTTTCAGGGGTTGATCCATGTATCCCAGCACATATCAAACTGGAATCTCTTCAAAGGGAAAAGCAGTTGTCTGACTCTGCCCAATCCATAGGTTGGAGGTTTGGGAGGGGTAGTATGGTGCAGCTGTTGCAACAGTGTGTTTAATTTGCATGAGGCATTAAAGGCCCATAAATTTCAAACCTTCTAGGGTGGTGTTCTGATGCATAAACTGTGATGGAGGATCAGCACTGTATTAATATGTTAGGTACGAGGTATAATAGATGCTGTGGGTACAAATATATAATATATACATCAGTGTACTGATATGTGATGTACAAGGTATAATAAATGCAGTGTGTAAAAATATATGGTATATACAGCGTAGCCTTGCACAGGCTCCAGCCTATCATCACCAATGAACAGCTACCCTGATCTCAGTGCAGGGAAACCATTCAGGCCCGGGAGTGCAGAGCTCTCAGGGAGAGTTGTCTCAGATGCATTTGAGGAGCTAAATATCTGCAGACACCCTGAGGCTATGGTGCATGCTCAGCTCTGGAACGGGCACCATCTTTAAAGTGCAAACATCTGCCGTAGGAAACACATATGTCCACCAGATCAAACCTATAACTCTACCATGCTGAATTTAATTAGTTTGAAAACTGCGCTAGTCTGCTTTATGTGTACAGTTTTGCCTGTATTTTGGCTACAATGTGAGAATCCAGCCTAAAAGTAAGAACTAGAGGATATCATGTATTTTGCCAGTTTTAAGCTAGCCATACTGTAAATGTGTAATGACTGGTAGCCCTAACAGTTGATTATGATTCTGGCAACTGCATAGTTCTGTCATAGAGTGGTCAAAACTCCCAAGTGTGTTTGATGTAATAAATCACACAATTGCTTATAGTGTGGTAATATGGTGTGGTAACGGTGATGCATTTTTAGTCACACAAATGAATCCAATTTGTGTCAGCAAAAACTGACTTTTTGCATCCATACAAATGTCCATGCTGCATTGTATGTTTTCTGTGTGTCTGCTTTTTATGACTGTTTGTCATACATTTTTTATACACATAAAAACTATTTCCAAGTTTGTCTATGTTTTAGTGATGCTTAGCAATAGATTCATGAAAAACTAATAGCACATGGATGATGTCTGTGTGCTGTCAATACAGTGCCTTGCGAAAGTATTCGGCCCCCTGAAACTTTTCAACCTTTTGCCACATTTCAGGCTTCAAACAAAAAGATATAACATTTTAAATTTTTGGTGAAGAATCAACAAGTGGGTCACAATTGTGAAGTGGAACGAAATTTATTGGATCATTTAAACTTTTTTTGTAATAATAAAACTGAAAAGTTGGGCGTGCAAAATTATTCGGCCCATTTACTTTCAGTTCAGAAAACTCACTCCAGAAGTTCATTGAGGATCTCTGAATGATCCAATGTTGTCCTAAATGACTGATGACTGATGAAGATAAATAGAATCCACCTGTGTGTAATCAAGTCTCCGTATAAATGCACCTGCTCTGTGATAGTCTTAGGGTTCTGCATCATGAAGACCAAGGAACACACCGGGCAGGTCCGTGATACTGTTGTGGAGAAGTTTAAAGCCGGATTTGGATACCAAAAGATTTCCCAAGCTTTAAACATCACAAGGAGCACTGTGCAAGCGATCATATTGAAATGGAAGGAGTATCAGAAAGATGAAGAAGAAAGCCATTTCTCAAAGATATCCATAAAAAGTCTCGTTTACAGTTTGCCACAAGCCACCTGGGAGACACACCAATCATGTGGAAGAAGGTGCTCTGGTCAGATGAAACCAAAATCCAACTTTTTGGAAACAATGCAAAACGATATGTTTGGCGTAAAAGCAACACAGCTCATCACCCTGAACACACCATGCCCACTGTCAAACATGGTGGTGGCAGCATCATGGTTTGGGCCTGCTTTTCATCAGCAGAGACAGGGAAGATGGTTAAAATTGATGGGAAGATGGATGGAGCCAAATACAGGACCATTCTGGATGAAAACCTGTTGGAGTCTGCAAAAGACCTGAGACTAGGACGGAGATTTATCTTCCAACAAGACAATGATCCCAAACATAAAGCAAAATCTACAATGGAATGGTTCAAAAATAAACATATCCAGGTCTTAGAATGGCCAAGTCAAAGTCCAGACCTGAATCCAATTGAGAATATGTGGAAAGAGCTGAAAACTGCTGTTCACAAACGCTCTCCATCCAACCTCAAAGAGCTCGAGCTGTTTTGCAAGGAAGAATGGGCAAGAATTTCAGTCTCTAGATGTGCAAAACTGATAGAGACATACCCCAAGCGACTTGCAGCTGTAATCGCAGCAAAAGGTGGCGCAACAAAGTATTAATGCAAGGGGGCCAAAAATTTTTGCATGCCCCACTTTTCAGTTTTAGATTACAAAAAAAGTTTAAATGATCCAATAAATTTCGTTCCACTTCACAATTGTGACCCACTTGTTGTTGATTCTTCACCAAAAATGTAAAATGTTATATCTTTTTGTTTGAAGCCTGAAATGTGGCAAAAGGTTGAAAAGTTCCAGGGGGCTGAATACTTTCGCAAGGCACTGTATTTTAAACTAAAAGGGGTTATCCAAACTATAAAACATGGCCCCCAATGCACGGGCCCCTCATATAGATTATACTTACTGTGCTCCCCGGCGTCGCTCCTGATTCCCGCATGTTCACTGCTGTGTCACCCACGATTCTAGGGAGGCTTGTCCTCAGAGATGCAGCGGCTGCCGCGTGGAGTTCAGGAGTGACGCGGTAAGTATAATCTATATGAGGGGACCAGGCATTGGGTGGCATGTTTTAGAATTTGGATAACCCCTTTAAATACATTTTAATAGGTGAGTCTTGTCCACAAAAACACATGCAGTGATTTTCTCAGAATGAACATGTGATCTGTTGAAAAAAAAAAACAGATGTGTGACTAGCTCCATTGACTTGTATGGGCCCGTGTGCTGTCCATCAGCCATTATACGGACATGTATACAATTGTGTGACTAAGACCTTGCTCTTTTTCTTTCCTGTTGGTTCTGATGATTTCTGACTGTGGGTTATTTAAAATTTTTGTAAAGCTGTTGGTCAAGTGTACAGTCTCATGACCATCGTGTCTAAAGTCCCACTTTATCTGAATGATCAGTGGTATGACATATTGTTATTAGAGCTGGGTGGAGATTTCTATCATTACAATTATTGGACATTTGCCGCCATTTACAATGACAAGTTTGATCATAGGAAATGTCAGACGACAAAACATTTATGTAGTTCATCTTCACAAAAGATAATTATTTTTATGATTTGCCTTTTTAATAGTTTGAGGCTGGGTTGCACGTTCAGTAGTGCAGTGAGCAGCATTTGAAGTCAAAGCCAGTAACGGATCATAAAGTGAGGACCTGTATAAAGGAGTTCTGAATCTATTCCTGGCTTTGACTTCAAAAACTGCATCAAGAAACCTGAATGTGTAAACCTAGCCTTACATTGATTACTTCATGATTACACAGTGGCTAATTATTATCACGATAATAATCAAAATAGGGATGCTCACCAGGTACTAACACAAACTCTACTCTGGAGCCCCACCTGCCTTCTACCCAAAGACATGAAATAGCAATATGATCAATTGAAAAAATGGCTGGTTCACAGTAACAAATACCAATAAATACAATTACACTCAAATAAAAACATCAATTCATAAAATAATTAATATGCAGTCTCAGCCCCCTTTCTTTAAACAACAATTAGCATGCGGAGCTCACGCATGCAATATTATGGACGCTGATCATGTGATTCTATATCCACACTTTAGATATTACATCCACTCCTATTGTTAGTTATAGTGCATATTAGTATTGGTACCACATATAGGTTGCATAGAATCCCTCTGTTATATACGGGAAAGTTCTATAGTTTGCTACATTATCCAGATGTGCTTTGTATCGCGTGTCTCGCTTTGTTGTGGCACGGTTCAATAGCTCAATCAGTGTTCCAGATTGTGATATTGTCCACTGTTATACAGTTGGAGTTGTTACACTCTTACTAGCTTGCTGTGCCGGCCGGGATATCTTCGTGCATGCTCTTTAAAAAGCTTTAAAAGCTTACCCACGCCGGACTTTGGAGATCTTACAGGACTTCGTTCACACCCTTCCAACGTACCACACCCTTTCAGATATGTGGAATCACTAAGTCAATTGTTCCTTCCTCAGTGGAATAAAAAGTATGATTCAATCGGGACCTTCATTTTACTTATACCTTTTCAGGTTTATCACAAAACGGACTGCAATAGTTACTATTCTAGTGTACACACCTTGCATTATTTTCTACCTTAGTTACTATCATCTCTCCCAATAACTTCATTTCTATTATATACTTCCAATAAATATTATAAATATACATTCTTTAAAACATATTCCTTTATGAAATAGACTACCTCATTGATTAATTATATCGATCCCCTTACTGGCGTCACATTGTACATAATCATACACATACTTTACAGGTTTAGAAAATGAAATAAAATATGACAACTAAAATAGAAAATTATGAAAAAAGACGAGAAATAAAAATAAAAATGGTCATTGTCTTCCTCCATTATTTTCTGATATTTTAAGGGTGGCGGGAGGGACGCAGAGCACGTCAATGTGCTGATATACAGCCTGGCATCGACCTGCTGTGCATACCCCCCCAATCACCCTCACTAGATACTTCCAATTCTGCATTAAGGCCAAAGGGAATCAAGGATCCAAATTCAAAGATTATCCTGGATTCATTTCTAGACATTTTGGCTATAAAGTCTTCTCCTCTCCAGTCTTTCAAGTTTACAGATTAAAAAAGACTGGAGAGGAGGAGACTTTATAGCCAAAATATCTAGAAGCCAGCACAGCAAGCGCTACAAGCGCAGGAAGACAGCGGAGCCTGGTAAAAGTGTAACAACTCCAACTATATAATAGTGGACAATGTCACAATCTGGAACACTGATTGAGCTATTGAACTGTGCCACAACAAAGCGAGACATGATAATCAGCATTGTTATCATTTTATTATGACATGCGATACAAAGCACATCTGGATAATGTAGAAAACTATAGAACTTTCCCATATAGACAGAGGGATTCTATGCAACCTATATGCGGTACCAATACTAATGTGCACTATAACCAACAATAGGAGTGGATGTAATCTCTAAAGTGTGGATGTAGAATCACGTGATCAGCATCCATAACATTGCATGCATGAGCTCCGCATGTTAATTGTTATTTAAATATTAAATATTGCTGAGACTGCATATTAATTATTTTATGAATTGATGTTTTTATCTGAGTGTAATTGTATTTATTAAATTGTTACTTGTTACTGTGAGCCAGCCATTTTTCAATTAATTATTGTTGCGATTGCTTGGAAACATATGACTTTGCAATATATGTATATGGTCCTTACAAACAAGCATTTTCAATAAATTAAAAAAAATATTGGTAAATCATGTCATCATATGTTTCATTTTAATTGTCCGGACGGGGTCGCCCCTTTCAGGGCGGGTGCTCTGTATAGGTAGGTAGGGTTTGACAGGTTTTCTCCCTCTCTCTATCATAGGATGCACTGGGGATAGTTCCTCCCTATCCAGACCACCATCCACAGACACAAATACTTACTGAACTATAGAAGAACCTTCTAAGGGGAAGAGTTGGTAAGACCGTTCTTTTTATCTTTTTGACTAGTATACGGTCTCCATTTTTGTTTACACCAGTATTTTTGTATACAAATTTTTTGTTTTTGTGGCACCTTTGTTTATTGTACATTTTAAACAGTTTCCCAGTAAAAGTTAAGTTTTATATGATCCCCCTCTCTAGTGGAGGTATTTTTTTTTTTACTCTACAAAATTAAAAAAGTACAATTAATTTGCTGACAAATAAGCTCATTATAAAGTGAATATTCGAAAAATGTTGGTTAATCAGGTCAATCTATATTATTCCATCTTCATCTGCTCACATGAAAAATTGCTCTGTGTACAACCACCTTAAAGCTTTGAATCTAAACACATGATAGACCTTTGGGGCTAGTAAATTTACTGTCACAAAAGTACAAATTGACAGATATATTTGACATTAGAACTTAGGAATGCACCAGACATAGCTGAAATTTAGCAGCAAGCCACCTTTAAAAGGAAGCTGAAATTACCATAAGCAGTCCCAGGAATGATTTGTTGCATTTATCATGCAGGAATAAGTGTAAACTGGTACAATTCCCATGTAAACCAAGTAATTAATTTAGAATATATGCATGAAGCTAATGTTACCTATGATGATGAATCTAGATCTGCACAATTTATGGTTAGCATCCTTGCTACTTCTGAATTATCTGCACCCCCCCTCCCCCCCAGAGAAGTGATAGCTGTGCTGTCTTGAGGGAAACTGCCGCTGAGTCTCAAGGGTAAATGGATTCCTCTGCTTCCTATTTGCCTGGGCACACACACAGACATTTAAAGGGTGTAGGGCAGCATGACCTATATGGTAAGAATTCCCATCTACCTGGTTTCTCCTGTTTAGTTCTAGTCTGGGGAAGAACAGGGCCAAAGGTTTGAAGATTAAAATGTAAACACCAAAATCTATTATAATTACAAGAGTGTTTCAAATTATTTCCTTAAACTATGGCATAATTTACCTCTAGTCAAGGTCTCTATTGGTGCTGAAAGAGGAAACTGCTTGACCTCTGTGCGACCTCTGATCCTTAGGGTCAGAGCCCATGGAATGCACAGATGTCATGGTTCATAAGTAAGGACTGAAAAGCTCTGAATTCCCAGGCAGAGAGGCGCCAGTGTGTGGATGGATCTAACATGTACACCTTCTCCACCCCCCACACTCGGATGTTCTGTTCCCCACACATGTTCTACATTCCTGTCTAACATGTATGTGCCCATCCCAGACTCCGCTGAGGACCCACTGCATAAACTCACCTCTGGTTTCCTGGAAAATGAAGGATTTTTCTCTATCTTTAACCACAAACACTTTTTTTTGTCTGAAGCATGAGATTTTTCTTTTGTTTTTTTTCCCCACATATTTTTTTTCTCATGACACAATCCACTGCTTCAGAAAACCCTTACTTTACGTCTAACAATCTAACACTCAATAAGTGATGTTTGATTATAACGGAATATTTTTTAAAACTTTTTTTTTTTTTTTACCAAACATACATTTCATACTCACAAACTTCACATATAAACAATACATATTAAAAGGGTTTTCTGGGAATCAAACATAGATGACCACCCTTGGGATAAGCCACCAACATCTGATTGGTGGGGGTTATATTCCCGGCACCCCCCGATGACCTGCAATTATTAGAGGAAGATTTGGTTTACTTCTTTACAACATAAGAAACAAATCTACAATTTTTAGACAACATACTATTGCTCAAAATTGAGGACATTTCCTTTAAAAGAAGGATTTACAAGCAGGTTTTATAAAGTATTTTTTTTTTACGAATCTGTGCCAAATTAACTGAAAAAGAATGTATTAGAATATTGAAACTGCAGATATTCTGAGCACAGGTTGAATTGCTTCTCCCCTTCTTTAGCTGCTAAATGTAAGTTTTTTTTTTATGACAAAATAGCTTGCTGTTAATATTGCTAATGTAAGCACTTCACTAATCCCAAAGAAAATAAAGCAACCAGTGAGTATGACAACACCTAACTATGTGAAGGAGCAGCTTGTCTATTGATCTGACTGCACAATGTTATACAGAAGCAAGCATTTCTCTGTGATCAAGGCAAACAAGCAGAGAAGCGAGTACGCTGTACGAGGTGGAGGGAAGGGCCATGTAGAGGGAGGGGGGGGGGTCATTATGCAAAGGATTCGTACAACTACGCACTAATTGCTAAGATATCACCTTTATCCACTCACGTGCTTAGTACTGTCCTATTGCAGTTGGATCACTTTATGTATTCTGCATTATCACATCAGTTACACATGGGACTGTGTAGATATGGAGGAGGGGGGGTTGCAGTTGTATCTGAGCTCTAGTGCCTGAGGTGGTCCTGAAGCCTCTCAGTCACTGGCAGTGCAGTGGTGTGAGGCTGGTTTATGATAATGGACACACAGCTATAATACTAAACAATCTGCACAGGTGAATATTGAACTTGTATAAAAAGAAATAGTAACTTCTAATGTACTTACTGTCAAAATTGTTCTTCAGTCCCTCCATCCAGTGTGATGAGTGGGCTTCAGTGTCCACAGTGACATAACATCCTATATAAGCCATTGGATGATGTGGTCACATTATATTACGTCAATATGGACAAAATCTTACTTCAGCCTAGTCATTGTATTGTTACAGGTGAATAGAATAAAAAATGTAAGACAAGTATAGTATTTTCTACAGGTAGTCCACTTGAAAACCTTGACATCTCCTCACTGTTATAATACGTATGACACAATGTGAGGTCAATACACAGCACAGCATATGACACCTAGGAGATAGCCTCTAAGGTAAGATAAGGTATTTTACATGCAGAATAATTATTACGAGTGTATTTCAGTATGATATAGTTATAAAGCTTAAAATATGTAACTGCAGTATTACGCCTTTGAGTGATTAGCTGATAGCATATCACTGTTTTCTTTTCCCAGTAGTAGAGTGGCGCAGCACCGTTAAACCCTTCATACTTCAGGTCATGTATCGCAGAGGAATGTGCTGTCAAGTCTTGCAGCCACTGCTGGTCAACTGAGGTCAGGGGTTAAACAGAATGCTGGAGCTGCATACTGCTTTCAAACCAAGCCCTGTCTGATCAAAGGATCCCCAAATTAGTTTGGCTTTCAATCACTATAATTGTCAGCCTGGTTTGGAGCAGGAGAAACATTCCTTGAAATTCTGTTTCCAATCTTTGGGCATTTTAAAGGGGAGTGCATAGCTAGTGCATGCTATTAACATTGAGAGTCTGATGTAATGGTAAAGCTTCCTTCCTCACTTTAAAAAAACATTTCAAAGGTGAAAGTGGTCTTTGCATATTTTATCCAATGACTAATACATCTTGGCCTAAATACATTATATAATGTAGATTTTTTTAAAAGCACCATATAATACATCAGTCTATTCAAAGGCAACCCAAAAGCAAATCAATGCTTCATTATAACTTTAGAAGGTATATTTCATTTTCCTAACCTTTTCCTTTTAGATCAGTTTACAATATGATAGTGATGGAAAATGAGGCTTGTATTTCAGAAGCATGTACTGTAGTTCTACAATACTCAGACTGTAGGCAGATACATTCATTTAAAATACGTTGACCACTGCCCTTTGAACAGGAAGACTTATGGTATATTTAAGATACAGTGTTAAATAAGAAGGAAAGCGGGGTCAGGTTGAGAATCTTGTGTTGCCGTTTAAGTTAAGTACTCTGTTTGTTATAGTTGTTCCTTTAGCTCATGGAGAAGAAAGATGTAAGAGAATTTGAGGCCCAAGAGGAATATGCAGTAAGATATCTGCAGAGTGAAAGAGGCCTTTGTTTCTGGGTGTGTGTTTAAGGCAGGAGCGATAGATCTGGAGGGATACCCAGGGATATCAGCTCCCTGATGGATTAATTACGTTCCCACAAACTTGCAATCTCTGGCTTGTTTGATTAACTCCCAGTTGCCATAGTAATGGAAGGGGGCCTTCTGGCCAGCATGACCCATGACCCCATTGAAAGGCAAAGAGGGACAAATCCTATAGATTTGACCCACCTATTTCAGGGATCCTAGCCTGGGGCAGGGAAATATCTCTTAGAGGTGAAGGGCTACTTAAATTGTATTTATTTTAAACATTTTCTGCAGGAAATAACCACACATCCCATTTCCGTGTGTGCCCTGGGTGACCTTCATCTTTGGGTATGGACAAGGTTGCAAATGTACAAGAATAGAAAAAAAAAAGTTTAAACTCATGGCATGATTTATGGGAACAACACAGACAGGATGTCATGAGTTTAATCCTACAATGTCAAGTACATTGAAGTACTTATAAATTATATGCACACACTAAAAAAAAAAAATAAATAAAAATAATATATATATACACACACACATACTAAAACAGGACGTTAATACATTAAAAACTTTTTAAAATTATTTTTACCTATCTACTTTGCTGTTTTTTCTTTTACGTTTAGGTTTTGTTCATTTACAGTTTATACTTTATAATCAACTTTAAATAAAGTCAATTATATTTATTATGTTCATTCATGATTATGCTTTTCACCTGTTGAATAGATTTTTCATATAAGGTACCAAAAAAAGCTACAATCTAAAAACCACACCAATAGGACAAAACGTGTCCGAGAAAACTGCTACAAAAGTAGCTAATTCATTCAGTTTCCAGCCATGACGGAAAAAGTCAACTATTACGTTATATTTAGACATAAACAGTATAGACCTGATAGGATCCATACGTTGGAGAAGACCAGACCAGGAGATTTCCATCTGTTGTTAGTTGTGAATTTTAAGTGTTGCTTGTGTTCAGGTAAAACATTTGGGAAGAAGACGCACTCCTGCCCTGAGCACTGTTGCCTGAACACAAACCAATTAGCATCTTGTACACAAGTGGCCAGATCTTATTTCCAGGCTGCTGAGGAAGAGGAAGTGTTGGTGTAGATTTTATTGAGCTAGTCTCACAGAAAGCTGTAAAGGATGGGAGCAGGAAGCCTGCAGGATACAGTCATCCTTTTTTATTCACAAAGCTGGGATCAGATGTCAAACCACACACTGCAATCTGTTACAGGGAATACCATGAGGGCGGCATGCAGGGGAGCTTAGTCCCCTGGAGACTGCCTCACAGAATGCCAGAAATGTGCTGCCAGGAATCCACCTCAGAGCTGGTCGCATGAGGTTTTATTGTGCCACTTTAGGGTCTGTATAAACAGTTGTACTTTTTTTTTCTTCTAATTCTTACTTATTCTTTGTATCACAGCTATTTCTTTAGATCTGGCACCATCCTGTGTGTGTGGATTCTACAAAGAGCCCTGACAAAACTATAGTGATAATAGTACCAGAAAAAAACGTAATTTCTTCAAATTATGTGTAAAAACTGGGACTGCTGTCAGAAGAAAACTTGTCATGAGTGGACTCAGACAGCAGATTAAGAATCATAGTGACAAACGTTTCGCTTTTTTGCACGTGGTTATTTATTATGATGAACTGCTACAATTATTGTTAGTGTACTGAATCTTCTAGTTACATAAATAAAGCTTTGCAACTGTAGAGTGAAAATGTATTCAACTTTATAATATACTTTTGGTCTCATATGAAAAAAATGCACACTTGTTTTTCACTTTTAGAATAATGCTGAAAAAAGTGCAATGGGCAAAACAGTTTTTTTTTAGAACAATATTTATTGATAAGGTCTGCTGCATTTGAAATCACAATTTTCAAGATCTGTGCTTGCCATCAGGGAATAAAAGCATTCAAAGGCCTTAAAGCTGATGTGTTGTTACAAGGTGTCAGCGCTGGCAATCCACTACGTGCCAAAGGAAACAGTAGGACAGTTCTCTTTTCTGTGCTTCGGTCTGGTCACTTTAATGCTCTGCTCACACCACCATCTGTGTTCAATAGCATCCGTTTTGTTTTTTTAGAGAATGTACTTAAACATACTGTATGTATTTAAAAATGTATAAATAAAACACCCTTGAAAATCAGAATAATTATTCTAGACGTGTAAATGTTTGTATTCTTTATAATGGTAGTCACAGAGAGACTGAACCAGATACATATCCTTTGTATCAGTTCTAAAATATCTGTCCTTTCCCCTTTATTCATAAAAATAAACAGGTGTTAAATGGAGTATAAAAAAAGTGATGTGAATAGAGGCTTACTATCACTGACACATTGTAACAAGCTATGCAGCTCTGTGAGCAGGATCTTGTCAAGGCAGGTATCTAGTAAGCAGATATAGTGCAAATGGTGGGAACTTGAAACACAGTGAAAAGGTTCTTCAACATGCTCAACAGAACTTGTCCCACTAAATATATAAATGGCTAATGATAGGTTATGTTAGTAAGAGGCATGCACAGAATTTGTCACCACAACTTCTAACACAAACTGCCTGCAGCATGTTATATAGCATGTTATGGGAAATGATTTAGCACAACTTGTAATTTATACATTTATATCTCTGCTGTTTCTGACTTCAGTTGTATATGGGGGCTATCTTATCAGTGACTGATAGCATTCCTTGTGTAAGTGTGTATACAGAGATAGATGTCAGTCACTGATAGATGTACACGGGGAAGTGTTATCAGTGATTGATAGAATTCCTTGTGTAAGTGTGTATACAGAGATAGATGTCAGTCACTGATAGGTGTACACAGGAAGAGGTGTTATCAGTGATTGATAGCATTCTCTGTGAAAGTGTGTATACATAGATAGCTGTCAGTCACTGATAGGTGTACATGTGGAGGTGTTATCAGTGATTGATAGCATTCTCTGTGTAAGTGTGTATACATAGATAGCTGTCAGTCACTGATAGGTGTACATGTGGAGGTGTTATCAGTGATTGATAGTATTCTCTGTGTAAGTGTGTATACAGAGATAGCTGTCAGTCACTGATAACTGTACACAAGGGAGGTGTTATCGTTGATTTATAGCATTCTCTGTGTAAGTGTGTATACATATATAGCTGTCAGTCACTGATAGTTGTACATGGAGGAGATGTTATCAGTGATAGCATTCTCTGTGTAAGTGTGCATACAGAGATAGCTGTCAGTCACTGATAACTGTACACAAGGGAGGTGTTATCAGTGATTTATAGCATTCTCTGTGTAAGTGTGTATACATAGATAGCTGTCAGTCACTGGTTTCAGCTTATGGGCAGAGACAAGCTGTACGCCTCGCCATAAATTAGGCACAATCTCTGGCAGCGCAAGAGGATATCATAGACTGGTCTATGATAAATTCCACCTTTGGTGCTTCCTTTTTTTCATTTGTTTTTTAGACTTTAGGCTTCATCATACAGGAGTAAAGTAATCACATGCAACAAAGAAAATGAATGTTGGATGGCTGTGCATGCGCAGGGCACCCTCCACCACTTTCAGGGCTCTGTTCTCGATATAGGTGCGGGTCCCAGTGGTGGAACTATCAGACGATGGGGGCATATTCTAGCGATATGCCCCCATTGTCTGTGATGAGACAACCCCTTTAAGTAATAGTTAAAAAAGAGAGAGTTTCTCATGAGATGTATTAAGGCATTATTTATACTTTTATTTCTATGTGACAGCACATTATGCACCATGACAATAAACAGTTTAAATCAATTCACATCGTGCCCATAGTTTGCTCTCTATGGAGCTCTGTATTCACACTTATGGGGCTGGGTTTGAATCCTTCTGCAACTGCAATCACTGTCCTCAGAAAACGGCGCTGAAGAAAGAGGCGAGTATATGATTTTTATTTTAAACTATTTTAGAGCTAACACAACTCCTTTAACAGTACGATTGATCTTATCTTTTACGAGAAGATTGTGGCAACCAGGCCAGACATGATAGACAGTTTAGTGCAGAAATACAGACCTTGGATTTCATGTAAATCAACCCACATTTTGTAAGAGTACAAGATCCTGTCAATTTTTCTTATCCACATTAAATAGCAAAATAAAAACAAATGAAAACCTATAAAAGAAATGGTTTAAAAATTTGGATATAAAGCATAATTCAACACAATGGCAATTAAAGCAGTAAAATGGTTTTGTTAGTCACAAAATTGCTGCCTATACACATACTATAGGGAATCATGCATCCCTACTGTGAAATGTACAACTTCTAGACTTCGCCTTAGTGCTCTGTATAAAAGCTCTTGGCCTATGTCTCCCAATATCCTCATATTTCACAGGAGGGGTGCATTACCACATATCTCCGGAACTAGAGAGCCTTATTTGCATAAGTATAATAGTGAATGTCCTCCTGTTGAAAATGGGTTTGATTTATCCTTTGATACTTAGGTCTTTTTCATTGTATATGCTCTTCCTGTTTACATCTGTTTCGGTTTGAAAAATGACCCTATTTAATGTGATAATATATTTAATATATCATTTTGTCTATGATGTATAATAGAGCAAACGTTTAGCATTTACTGCAACATGCTTGTAGGACATTACAACCATAAAACAACTAAAAGTAACTTACTGAGCTGGATGCTAATCCGTGCCGAATCATGATGGTAAATTTACTCTCTGCACGGCTGGAGAGAAAAAAAACTACATCGTATATCAGTAACAGAAAAGATGTTCAAAGTTCCTCAACCAGAAATGGAAAAAAACAAACCAAAATTATATACACAGGGTGAGTCAAAAGTCGCAGGACACCCTTTTATTTCAGAAACGAAAGGGAAAATAAAATATCTGAATACCCCAGCAAGTAATGGGTGAGGGGACCTATCTTTTAGACTATATTCAGAACATGGATGCCATCTTGAAAGCCGCCATATTGGATCACATGCAAATTTTTTTTCCAATGGAAAGGGAGCCATATAGTATAACAAAGACCAGAATTTTCTTAGAGAACTTTTCAATAGTTTTACATGATGTATTCAAAAAATGGATGCAGTTATAGCCTATTGGTGATGGAAGCTACTGTACAATCTATCACCCATAGGCTATAATGACGTCTGTTTAAAAGGAACCTGTCATCAACTTTATGCTTACCTCACTGAGGGCAGCATAAAATAGTGACAGAAATGCAGATTTCAGCGGTGTGTCACTCATGAGCTAAAAGTAAGTGGTTACCGAGAACCAGCATCATAATCATTGCAGCTCAGGTCTTGAAAAAGAGTCCAATCTACTTGAGAAGAGTCATGGTTATTCCTAATCTCCTGCTCTCCCACCCATTTGCTGATGATTGGCAGTTCTCTCCTAGAGAGAAAGGGAGAAAACTAGGTAGAAGCCTGTCAATCATCAGCAGGTAGGCAGGGAGAGCAGGAATTTATGAATAACCATGACTCTTCTCAGGTGGCCATGACTCTTTTTCAGGCCCAGTCTGCAATGATTGTGATGTTGGTTCTCGGCAACCACTTACTTTTTACTTATAAATGACAGGCCACTGAAATCAACTCACCTTTCTCTACTTTATTCTGCCGTTAATATGGGCAGCATAAAACTGATGACAGGTTTCATTTAAAGGAACACCAGATTTATGCTGCCCTATCTGATAATACTGCAAGGTTACTACTTTTTGGCTAGTTATGTTTCTACAATGACTGGTGAGCAGCATCATTGGTTCCAAGTGGAGGGGACCACTCGATGTACTGCACACACGAGCTCTTGTATACATGAGCTCCGAGGCCCTCCACACTGAATGGTAGCTTTCTCCTTGTACACAGTATAGAAAGAAAGTTGTCAATCATCTGCAAGAGGTCCGCAGCTCAGAAATATCTAGACTCCTGTTCTCAGATCTTGCTGAAGCTTCTTTAATGTATACACGTACATTTTTAGTGGATTCTTCAGTATGGAATAACGTAGTCAGGAGTTCACGTCGCAGCACTGCTGCATTCTGACTCTGTGTCCAATCCTGGAGTTAGGCGGGGGATTTAAAGGGAATCTGTCATCTCCGAAACACCCCCTGAACTAGAGTAAGCGGTGTATAGTGTAAGTGATGCTGAATCTGAATATGTAAGTTTTATCTTCATACTCACTTCCATTCTGATGCTGTGCTCCCACAAACCTGCAGTAAAATGCATTGAGAGGACTCTTCTTTGAGTCCTCTCCATTATGTGAGTGATCACCGGAGTCCAGTGAGTGCATTTTACTGCAGGTTTGTGGGAGCACAGCGTCGGAATAGAAGTGAGTATGAAGATAAAACTTACATATTTGGATTCAGCATCATTTACACTATACAACACTTACTCTAGTTCAGGGGGTGTTTTGGAGATGACAGGTTCCCTTTAAGTCAGCTGTCTCCCATCATCTTCACCTGAGATGGTAGTTGTTATCCTAAGCTCATACTGTGCGACTTCTTGCTCGCCTTTCTGGGGATCTGACTTCAGCTTGTTTTTTGGATTTTCCCTCATGCCTGATGATCCTGTTTGTATCATTGCTTCTGGTAACTGACCTTGGCTCTTTTTTGGATTTACCATCGTGCTCTGAATTTACTGTTTATGTCTTTTTCTGGTATCAACCCTGGCTTGTCATGGATTTAACCTTTTGTGTGCTGCATTCATAGTGTTTTTTTCACTCCTGGTTGTTGACCCTGCTTTTGAGGACTTCTGATAACTCCTTTTTTTTTGTCCTCCCTGGTAATCCTGGAAGGTCTGCGACTTGTGTGCAACAGCATTCTATCAGCTCCACAAACGTATCCTGGGACCCTTACAACCAAGTGCAACCTGCCTTGCAGAGGGTCCTGGTTAACGCAAAGGGGTAGCCTTAGTCTTATACCACCTGGAATAGTTTTGGAAAGCTGGTAGAAGTTTTGGGGTACACTGTGGTGTTGTCAGTGGCTCTTGTATGTCCTAACAATTCCATATCTTTTTTTGTTGTACACATATATTAGCCAGATTGAGACCAAGAGAACACTATTTGGTCTCCTTCTGTCAATGGGAGGCAATGGACACATTTTGCATGCGCATCAGGTTTTCCAGTGCACTCACTATACAAAAAAATATAATGTGAATAGGCCCTAAAAGGTAACTTTTAATACACAGTTATTTTGTCATAAAGTGGAAATTGGGCATTCCTATGATTCTGTACAGAAGTGGTCCTCCCAAACTTTTTTTGCACCATGGACCAGTTTCATGCTAGACAATTTTCCCACGGAACTGGGGTGGTGTGTGAAATCACACACATAACAAAACACAAAGGAGGTCATTTATTAAGACCAGCGTTTTAGACGCCAGTCTTAATAAGCCCCTCTTCTGGTGGTAGATCCGCCAAAGTTATGTAGAGGCGCGGCCCGTCCTCTTTTCTCACCCACTTTTTTGGACTTGGCTTGAGCAGGGAAAAGTCGCAAAGAACGTTGCGCCGCAATCTGCGCCAGGAATACACCCTAATATATTCATATTTCTGTTAGTAAATAACCCCCAAAGTGCATATTACACAATTAGTGGCAAACATTAGCAATTATAACACTACATAAAAACCAACTTATACTGCTCTATCTTGATCATACCCATTTAGGTCCAAGTCATTAATAATTCCATTTAAGCCCCCTTTCAGAGACTTGCAGGTGATGTCTCCTCTGACTGGAGTCGTTTTCTTTTTTTTCTCAGTCCTGCACAGATCACTCTGATGACGTCTCCTGACCACAACTTGTTTCTGAATAATTGGACAAACAGAAGATACCTATTTAGTAATAATGCCTCCTTTGATGACCCTACTTCAGAGTCGGACTGGTCCGCCAGAGTACCAGAGAATCCTCTGTTGGGCCCAATAAAGCAAGGCCCTTAAGGTCCTATATACACAGAGGGTAGGTCCAAGGGACTTTAGTCCGATGCTGCCCTACTTGGTAATCATCCACATTTAGGCTCCAGTCCCACTTAGCAGTAATTTTCATTTAGGCCACAGTAGATATAATGCCCCTACCCTAGTAGGTCAGTCTTTACATACTAGGTCTCCAATAGTATCCTTTTTACATATAATATTCCCAAGTAGTGGCCTGTTTACATATAGTGCCCCATTCACATATAATGGCCCCCAGCAGTGGTCACTTTACCTAATGACCTTCTGCCCTTTGAGGCTGAACAGCAGGCATAGGAGCCAGTGCTTCCCATCTCTGCTGTTCAACTCTAGAGCCCAAATGATCCATGGCCTGGAACTGGTCTGCAGCCCAGTGGATTTGGATCTTTGTTGTATAGGAAACCACTGTAATGTCAGCAGACATTGATCACTGACATCTCCCCTCTCCTGGCAGTCACAGCCTCCAGAATACTTACCTCTCCTGTTCCATCTTAGGCTGCTTACTATCATAGCCGCCTCCTTCCTCTTGCTCTCGATTGTGCACGCTCCCATAGGGTGTGCACACTCTGTTGGCCCTTAAACAGCTAGTGCACACAAGGACTAATCTGTTCCCAGCCTATGATAGCATTCCCTGTGGTATATATGGCACCTTCCCCAATGGTAAACTGGCTAAGCAGAAGGTTTGTAGTCTGTGTAGTTCATGCAAAGGTGTGCTCTTATTGTGTGCTCTGACCTCTCATGCTTGGCTTCTGCCATATTGACCCTATGCCGTCTGTCCTCACCTCTTTACTGTAAGAATAGACGGGATACGGCACGTGCACACTGTTTCCTCATACAGCTGATCGGCGGGGGTGCTGGGTGTTGGACCACCACAGATCTGATATTGATTACCTATCCAGAGGATAGGTCATCAATATTAAAAGCCTGAACAACCCCTTTAAAAACAGGAACCAATGCATGCTTGAGAACTGCCGTAAAATATTTATCAGACTTCCCTGTTCTTGTCACTCTACTCCAAGCCATTCAGTGAAATATATTTAAAGCCTGCTCAAACTTAACAAGCCAGGTGCGGTTAGTTAAGGCCTCATGCTTAAATGTTCACTCCATTTTTCTGCAGAGCATCTTCCAATATTGTGAGAGATACCATTCACTATTATTACTGTAATCTTTACGTTATATAGTAACAACATCTTCCATTGTGCTGTGCTGTCAGGGGAGAAGAGAGTACAAAAGAATCACTGAAATTGACAAATTTTGTAACACACAATGAAAATAATAAAAGAAGGCCACTCTCATTAGAATGTATAAAAGGACATGAAGAAATGGTGGAAGTGGAGCATCCATCTGTAAGCAGAAATGTGATTTTTGAAAAAATAAAACTGCATAAACCTTTCACCGTCCCTGCTATTTTGAGTAGGAATTAAAAGATAAAAGTTTATTGTGCATGTGGACATGTTATTTTTATAATTTCCTCTGAAGAATACAACACAAAATGATAAAATATATTTAACATCGGAAAAGGACTGATTTTGTGTCCGCATATTAGATGAACTCTGTCCAAAGCTGCCGATTTTGTCCAGGACTGGCCAACCATCAGTTGTGTATATATCAATTGAAGAACCGGGTAGTTGAATTTCAACATGCTCAACCCTTTTGTTCTCACAGGAGATAAGCCACTGCCCGAGGTGTCTGGAAGAGGCTTATTCCACTCTCCCTAAGGAGAACACTATAGGCTGTATTAGACAGCCCAATTTAACAGGCGATTGTTGGAAAGAAAGTGTTCCTTCCTAGCAATCATCTGCTCTCTAAAAGAGGAGACAGCTGCACATGCAGCAATCTCCTCCACATTATAGGGAGGAGCAATTGTTATACCATCACTTGTCCCCATACTAAATCATTTTTTGCCGGCAGCAGATTGTGATTAGACAACATGATCTGCCGCATGCAAAGGATGATTTATTTTAATCTGTCAAAAGATTTGGATTGTCCAATGAACAAGCATTTGCTCATTCATCAGGCAATTGGTAGCAGTATTGGACTGCCAGATGATCAATAACGGGCTTTACTACAAACGCTTGTTAGCGATCATCTGCCGGAAAACTGGCAGGTGTAATACAGGTTTAAGCTTGGGGCATTTATTTGACGTGCGTGTTTGAAGTGTGCTGCCAAATTTGTAGAAGGCCATATTTGTGCAGGTGTCGCTGAACAGCAGAACAATGTACCACAACTCCAGAGTCTGCTAAGTCTTCCTGAAGGTCTTTTGGAGTCAAGAGGGGGTTCTCATTTACCTTTCTAGCAATCCTGAGCAGTCTTCCAGACCTTCTCTTGACCTCCACTGTTCTTATTAACTGCCATTTCTTAATTACATTTCAAACTGAGGAAATAACAACCTGAAACTATCTTAAAAAGCACAAGTTGAAGGTTTTACCATGGCCCTCAATGTCCCCTGATCTGAACATCATTGAAAATCTGTGGATAGACCCCAAAACAGCAGTACATGTAAGACAGCCCAGGAATCTCACAAAACGAGAAGACTTTTGCAAGGAAGAATGGATGAAAATCCCTCAAACAAGTTTACAAGCTGTGATACTTACCAAAGTGGGTGCTACCCAGTACGAACCATGCCTGGTGCCTAAACTTGTGCTTCGGGTACTTTTCCTTTTTTGAAAATAAAAAAAAAAATTTGCTTAAAATACAAAGGGAATGTGTCATCTTTAACTTTGTGACTTTTGGAGATTATTTCATTTTCAACTTGCTTAACTGTTCACAGTAACAGTAATTTTGACCAGGGGTTCCCAAACTTTTGCATGCCACTGTAGGTCATCAATATGTAAATCCCAGAGAACTCCTTGAACATCTCCTTGATTGCATTATACACTGCTCGTTTCTAGAAGTTACGACTAGGGATGAGCAAAATGTCTTCAGATGAAACATCCGAAGTCGACTCGCATAAAACTTAGTTCTAATACTGTGAGCGCATAATAAATTCATAAATTCATTTTTACACTAATTAGATGTCAATCATTTCAGAATGTAATTATATGAGACAAACAGGATGTATAAGGAACCTGTCAGGTGGATCATGTTGTCTGAGCTGAAGACAGCGTGTTATAGAGCAGGAAAAGCTGAACAAACTGATATATAGTTTTATGGGGGGAAAAAAAAAAATATATCTAAAGTGGTACAAATTGGCTCAATTTGGGGCAACTAGGGTTTCTATACTTTTGTTCCAAGCGGGGATGTAGCTTCATGGGAAATGGGGTGCGGGGTGCACCAAAATTGTGCCACAATTTGGCCTTAAAATTCTCTCTCTGGTATAGAGTAAGAGAAAAGTATCCATCCTTGCAAGAGATTTGTCATCCAGCCTGAGCCCCTGTAATAAATCTGATGGATGTCTAGATAGGCTTTCTCTGCCTACACAATCTATAGAATTAGTAAATCTGGGCCAATGTTACTCCCTGGTGCTGTATCTGATGTTAAAAGGGTATTCCAGTTTTAAT
The DNA here is from genome assembly GCA_900303285.1 of Rhinella marina. Taxonomy (NCBI): domain Eukaryota; kingdom Metazoa; phylum Chordata; class Amphibia; order Anura; family Bufonidae; genus Rhinella; species Rhinella marina. The sequence continues at coordinate 175,601 of ONZH01005271.1, forward strand.
AACTATACATGTATTTAAAAATTTTTATTTTATTTAAAGGGTTTCTGTCACCAGTTTTGGGCATATAAAACAGGATGACATTTGCAATGTGCAAATGTCACCTGATGCCCAAACTGGTAATAATTTTTTTACTGGTGCCCCCGTTTTTGTAATAAATGAACTTTTGTAATATGTAAATTAATCTCACTAGGTGCAAGGGGCGGTAACCCTGCACCTAGGAGCGCCGTTTCCCTACCTTTATTCACGCCCCCTTTTCTTGTGATGGACAGGGCCAGGCGGCTCGCTCTATGTGCTCCTGGCCCTGTCCGTGCTGGAAATCCCGCGCCTGCGCCGTGCGGACTTCATTCGGCGCAGGCGCAGTGAGTGCCGATGGCTGCCGGGCTCCCGGCTTCCTCACTGCGCCTGCGCCGATGACGTCACAGTACACCCGGAAGAGAAGGCGGCGCAGGCGCAGTGAGGAAGCTGGGAGCCCGGCAGCCATCGGCACTCACTGCGCCTGCGCCGAATGAAGTCCGCACGGCGCAGGCGCGGGATTTCCAGCACGGACAGGGCCAGGAGCACATAGAGCGAGCTGCCTGGCCCTGTCCATCACAAGAAAAGGGGGCGTGAATAAAGGTAGGGAAACGGCGCTCCTAGGTGCAGGGTTACCGCCCCTTGCACCTAGTGAGATTAATTTACATATTACAAAAGTTCATTTATTACAAAAACGGGGGCACCAGTAAAAAAAATTATTACCAGTTTGGGCATCAGGTGACATTTGCACATTGCAAATGTCATCCTGTTTTATGTGCCCAAAACTGGTGACAGAAACCCTTTAATATTTAAAAAAATTGCCTCTCTCTAAAGAAAAAAAAAATGGAACGGCCCATTTTAGTCATGTAAAATGCATTCATAGGAGATCAGGATAGGACTAAAGAGGGCACCACTCATGTGACCTCAGGTCAGGTGAATAGTAGTTTATTGAGATGCAGCATATATTTATATAGTATATACAACAATACCGCCTGCAGCAGCACCTCATCAGGTCTGTCTGTGAAGAAGCACAACTAACTAACATGATAACATCACCTAGAGACAGGCAGCCATTTACATATCACCTGGAAACAAGAGCAATACCAGTAAATTATTATACAGTATTTGCAAGCTTTCAAAGCACATAGGCCATTTTACAAGGGAAGACGTAGACAGCAGAGCCCCTGTGCTAAAACAGTATGAGTCACTTGCAGTTTAACAATTTTTCAAGAGTGAAGGGTTTATGGTAGTGCCCCTTGCTATGACTTTCTAGTCAATCCTTCATCCAACTTTCGTGCCCTTTTTTAATAGTAGTATTTCCCACACCAATGGTATATCCAACCCTGCCCCTTTATCAGGTAGGTTTACAAACCTTTAGGAACGTTTCCATTTGTAAATGTGCTTGACGAGCAAATTTGAGTCTCTGTGCTCTGAAAGCTTGCTGCAAATATAATGTAACAGTATATTTTTGTTTGGTCTTTTCTGACACATAGCTATTTGACATCGCATAAACTTTATTGCCTTACTTGGTACCATGCTATTTTTTTTTTTTGCTGAATACTAGAGTGATGCATTGGTTTCCTGAACATCATGCATGTAATGAGCGGATATAAATCCATAGTCTCACTTTGTGTAAATGGTTGATCATATTGGTTGTATTCCCATGACCTGCATGCTCACAAGATCTCAATACAACGCAGCACCTTATTCAGCAAATGATGTGGTGCTATCATGTCAACATGAGCCACAGTCTGTAGTGAATGGGAAGAATTTATGAAAGCCTGCACTCCAGAATTTTGACTACAAAAAGTCATAAAAAGTTTGTGACATTTTGCATTTTTTTTTACCAATAACTTCAGTCTTGAAAATTGAGTGGAAATTGGTCCTGTAGAATTGATTTAAGCCAGATTTATCAACTGTTACTTTTTAATATATCTCATATAACTTGACACAATTTTACTCCAGTAAAGTGGTAGAGTAGAAAGTGGGGGAACATCTGAAGACAGAAGTGTTAGACTTGACGGGGCTATCCGAGTTACAAATATATTTATTGATGACCTATCCTCAGGATAAGTCATCAATATCAGGTCGGCGGGGGTCCGACACCTGGCACCCCCGCCCATCAGCTGTTTGAAGAGGAGGCGCGCTCCGTACCAGCGCTGCCTCCTCTTCATTGTTTACCTGCTCGCCATAACATCCACAGCGGTGAGCAGGTGTAATTACACCCAAGCAGCCCCATTCATTTCAATGGGACGGATCGCTCCTATATAAGTGTATGGGAACGAGCCGTCCTATTGAAATGAATGGGGCGGTTAGGTGTAATTAACACCTGCTCACAGCTACTGATGTTACGGCTAGGATGTAAACAATGAAGAGGAGGCAGCGGTGGCACTGCGTGTGCCTCCTCTTCAAACAGCTGATCGGCGGGGGTGCCAGGTGACGGACCCCCACGGATCGGATATTGATGACCTATCCTGAGGATAGGTCATCAATAAATATAACTTGGAGAACCCCTTTAAAGATGTAATAAAATATCAAACATTGTGCAATATTTGATAAATGTGACACAAAATACAGCAACGCAGGCTGCTGCTAAATTAATTTAAAAATTATGTTCCCCAACGTGTTTAGCAATTTGTGGAATTCATACCACAAAAATAAATCTGTCTCTTTTCAGGGCAAAGTAGAGTCTTGCCCAGTGCTAGAAAGGTATTGCCACTGAATGTGTATATACAGTGCCTTGCGAAAGTATTCGGCCCCCTGGAACTTTTCAACCTTTTGCCACATTTCTGGCTTCAAACAAACAGATATAACATTTTACATTTTTGGTAAGGCATCAACAACAAGTGGGTCACAATTGTGAAGTGGACCGAAATTTATTGGATCATTTAAACTTTTTTTGTAATAATAAAACTGAAAAGTGGGGCGTGCAAAATTATTCGTCCCATTTACTTTCAGTTCAGAAAACTCACTCCAGAAGTTCATTGAGGATCTCTGAATGATCCAATGTTGTCCTAAATGACTGATGAAGATAAATAGAATCCACCTGTGTGTAATCAAGTCTCCGTATAAATGCACCTGCTCTGTGATAGTCTCAGGGTTCTGCATCATGAAGACCAAGGAACACACCAGGCAGGTCCGTGATACTGTTGTGGAGAAGTTTAAAGCCGGATTTGGATACCAAAAGATTTCCCAAGCTTTAAACATCCCAAGGAGCACTGTGCAAGTGATCATATTGAAATGGAAGGAGTATCAGACCACTGCAAATCTACCAAGACCCGGCCGTCCCTCTAAACTTTCATCTCAAACAAGGAGAAGACTGATCAGTGATGCAGCCAAGAGGCCCATGATCACTCTGGATGAACTGCAGAGATCTACAGCTGAGGTGGGAGAGTCTGTCCATAGAACAATCAGTCGAACACTTCACAAATCTGGCCTTTATGGAAGCGTGGCAAGAAGAAAGCCATTTCTCAAAGATATCCATAAAAAGTCTTGTTTACAGTTTGCCACAAGCCACCTGGGAGACACACCAAACATGTGGAAGAAGGTGCTCTGGTCAGATGAAACCAAAATCCAACTTTTTGGAAACAATGCAAAACGATATGTTTGGCATAAAAGCAACACAGCTCATCACCCTGAACACACCATCCCCACTGTCAAACATGGTGGTGGCAGCATCATGGTTTGGGCCTGCTTTTCATCAGCAGGGACAGGGAAAATGGTTAAAATTGATGGGAAGATGGATAGAGCCAAAAACAGGACCATTCTGGATGAAAACCTGTTGGAGTCTGCAAAAGACCTGAGACTTGTACGGAGATTTATCTTCCAAGACAATGATCCCAAACATAAAGCAAAATCTACAATGGAATGGTTCAAAAATAAACGTATCCAGGTCTTAGAATGGCCAAGTCAAAGTCCAGAGCTGAATCCAATTGAGAATATGTGGAAAGAGCTGAAAACTGCTGTTCACAAACGCTCTCCATCCAACCTCAAAGAGCTCGAGCTGTTTTGCAAGGAAGAATGGGCAAGAATTTCAGTCTCTAGATGTGCAAAACTGATAGAGACATACCCCAAGCGACTTGCAGCTGTAATGGTAGCAAAAGGTGGCGCAACAAAGTATTAATGCAAGGGGGCCAAATGATTTTGCATGCCCAACTTTTCAGTTTTATTATTACAAAAAAAAGTTTAAATGATCCAATAAATTTCGTTCCACTTCACAATTGTGACCCACTTGTTGTTGATTCTTCACCAAAATGTAAAATGTTATATCTTTTTGTTTGAAGCCTGAAATGTGGCAAAAGGTTCAAAAGTTCCAGGGGGCCGAATACTTTCGCAAGGCACTGTATATAGAAGAAGCAGCAGCACTGGAGCTGACAAAGTGCAAAAATGATGTCCACAATTCAGACGCCAATCCACAGGTCAAAGCAATAAGTTCTAGAAGAAATCACAACACTCCAACCGCAATACTGGAAAACCGTTGATTCATGCATGCATGCTTATGGGCACAAGAAGAGGAAGAAGAACGCTGGAGTGGAGGAGTGGCGGCGTCCAGGAGCAGGAGAGGTAAGTGCTTTTTTATTTTATATACTCTGCGGCTGATGGAGGCATTTGGGGGGCTGATGGAGGCAATTGGGGGGCTGATGGAGGCATTGGGGGGCTAAAAGAGGCAAATGGGGGCTGATGGAGGCATTTGGGGGGGCTGATGGAGGCATTTGGGGGGCTGATGGAGGCAATTGGGGGCTGATGGAGGCAATTGGGGGCTGATGGAGGCATTTGGGGGGCTGATGGAGCCATTTGGGGGGCTGATGGAGGCAATTGGGGGCTGATGGAGGTATTTGGGGGATGATGGAGGCATTGCGGGCTTATGGAGGCAATGGGGGGGGCTGATGGAGGCAATTGGGGGCTGATGGAGGCATTTGGGGGGCTGATGGAGGCATTGGGGGCTAAAAGAGGCAATTGGGGCTGATGGAGGCATTTGGGGGGCTGATGGAGGCATTTGGGGGCTTATGGACGCATTGCGGGCTGATGGAGGCATTTGGGGGCTGATGGAGGCATTTGGGGGCTAAAAGAGGCATTTGGGGGCTCATAGAGGCATTTGGGAGGTTGATGGAGGCATTGGGGGGCTGATGGAGGCATTTGGGGGGCTGATGGAGGCAATTGGGGGCTGATGGAGGCATTTTGGGGGGCTGATGGAGGTATTTGGGGGGGCTGATTGAGGCAATTGGGGGCTGATGGAGGCAATTGGGGGCTTATAGAGGCAATTGGGGGCTGAGGGAGGCAATTGGGGGCTGAGGGAGGCAATTGGGGGCTGATGGAGGCATTGGGGGGCTGATGGAGGCATTGGGGGGCTGATGGAGGCATTTGGGGGGCTGATGGAGGCATTTGGGGGGCTGATGGAGGCATTTGGGGGGCTGATTGAGGCAATTGGGGGCTGATGGAGGCATTTGGGGGCTGATGGAGGCATTTGGGGGCTGATGGAGGCAATTGGGGGCTGATGGAGGCAATTGGGGGCTGATGGAGGCAATTGGGGGGCTGATGGAGGCAATTGGGGGGCTGATGGAGGCAATTGGGGGGCTGATGGAGGCACTGAAGGCTAAAAGAGGCATTTGGGGGCTGATGGAGGCATTTGGGGGGCTGATGGAGGCAATTGGGGGCTGAAGGAGGCATTTGGGGGGCTGATGGAGGTAATTGGGGGCTCATGGAGGCAATTGGGGCTGATGGAGCCATTTGGGGGCTGATAGTGGCATTTGGGGGGCTGATGGAGGCAATTGGGGGCTTATGGAGGCATGGGGGCTTATGGAGGCATGGGGGCTGATGGAGGCATTGGGGGGCTAAAAGAGGCAATTGGGGGCTGATGGAGGCATTTGGGGGCTGTTGGAGGCAATTGGGGGCTGATGGAGGCATTGGGGGGCTGATGGAGGCATTGGGAGGCTAAAAGGGGCATTTGGGGGCTAATGGAGGCAATGGGGGGCTGATGGAGGCAATTGAGGGCTGATGGAGGCATTGGGGGGCTGATGGAGGCATTGGGGGGCTGATGGAAGCATTTGGGGGGCTGATGGAGGCATTTGGGGGCTGATTGAGGCAATTGGGGGCTGATGGAGGCATTTGGTGGCTGATGGAGGCATTTGGGGGCTGATGGAGGCATTTGGGGGGGTGATGGAGGCAATTGGGGGGCTGATGGAGGCAATTGGGGGGCTGATGGAGGCATTTGGGGGCTGACGGAGGCACTGAAGGCTAAAAGAGGCATTTGGGGCTGATGGAGGCATTTGGGGGGCTGATGGAGGCAATTGGGGGCTCATGGAGGCAATTGGGGCTGATGGAGGCATTTGGGGCTGATAGTGGCATTTGGGGGGCTGATGGAGGCAATTGGGGGCTTATGGAGGCATGGGGGCTAAAAGAGGCAATTGGGGAATGATGGAGGCATTTGGGGGCTGATGGAAGCATTGGGGGGCTGATGGAGGCAATTGGGGGCTGATGGAGGCATTGGGAGGATAAAAGGGGCATTTGGGGGCTAATGGAGGCACTGGAGACTAAAAGAGGCATTTGGGGGGCTGATGGAGGCAATTGGGGGGCTGATGGAGGCAATTGGGGGCTGATGGAGGCAATTGGGGGCTGATGGAGGCATTTGGGGGGCTGATGGAGGCATTTGGGGGGCTGATGGAGGCAATTGGGGGCTGATGGAGGCACTGGAGGCTAAAAGAGGCTTTTGGGGGCTGATGGAGGCATTTATGGGCTGGTGGAGGCATTTGGGGGGCTGATGGAGGGAATTGGGGGCTGATGGAGGCATTGGGAGCTGGCAGATAGAGGCATTTGGGGACTAAAAAAGGCATTCGGGGGCTGAGAGAGGCATTGGGGGCATACAGTGCCTTGCGAAAGTATTCGGCCCCCTGGAACTTTTCTAACCTTTTGCCACATTTCATGCTTCAAACAAAAAGATATAACATTGTAAATTTTTTGGTGAAGAATCAACAAGTGGGTCACAATTGTGAAGTGGAACGAAATTTATTGGATCATTTAAACTTTTTTTTGTAATAATAAAACTGAAAAGTTGGGCGGGCAAAATTATTCGGCCCCCTTGCATTAATACTGTGTTGCGCCACCTTTTTCTGCGATTACAGCTGCAGATGTATGTCTGATGTCTCTATCAGTTTTGTACATCTAGAGACTGAAATTCTTGCCCATTCTTCTTGCAAAACAGCTCGAGCTCTTTGAGGTTGGATGGAGAGCGTTTGTGAACAGCAGTTTTCAGCCCTTTCCACATATTCTCAATTGGATTCAGGTCTGGACTTTGACTTGGCCATTCTAAGACCTAGATACGTTTATTTTTTAACCATTCCATTGTAGATTTTGCTTTATGTTTGGGATCATTGTCTTGTTGGAAGATAAATCTCCGTCCTAGTCTCAGGTCTTTTGCAGACTCCAACAGGTTTTCATCCAGAATGGTCCTGTATTTGGCTCCATCCATCTTCCCATCAATTTTAACCATCTTCCCTGTCCCTGCTGATGAAAAGCAGGCCCAAACCATGATGCTGCCACCACCATGTTTGACAGTGGGGATGGTGTGTTCAGGGTGATGAGCTGTGTTGCTTTTATGCCAAACATATCGTTTTGCATTGTTTCCAAAAAGTTGGATTTTGGTTTCATCTGACCAGAGCACCTTCTTCCACATGTTTGGTGTGTCTCCCAGGTGGCTCGTGGCAAACTGTAAATGAGACTTTTTATGGATATCTTTGAGAAATGGCTTTCTTCTTGCCACTCTTCCATAAAGGCCAGATTAGTGAAGTGTTCGACTGATTGTTGTCCTATGGACAGACTCTCCCACCTCAGCTGTAGATCTCTGCAGTTCATCCAGAGTGATCATGGGCCTCTTGGCTGTATCTCTGATCAGTCTTCTTCTTGTTTGAGATGAAAGTTTAGAGGGACGGCCGGGTCTTGGTAGATTTGCAGTGGTCTGATACTCCTTCCATTTCAATATGATCGCTTGCACAGTGCTCCTTGGGATGTTTAAAGCTTGGGAAATCTTTTGGTATCCAAATCCGGCTTTAAACTTCTCCACAACAGAATCATGGACCTGCCTGGTGTGTTCCTTGGTCTTCATGATGCAGAACCCTGAGACTATGACAGAGCAGGTGCATTTATACGGAGACTTGATTACACACAGGTGGATTCTATTTATCTTCATCAGTCATTTAGGACAACATTGGATCATTCAGAGATCCTCAATGAACTTCTGGAGTGAGTTTTCTGAACTGAAAGTAAATGGGCGAATAAATTTGCACGCCCCACTTTTCAGTTTTATTATTACAAAAAAAGGTTTAACCTCTTCAACCCCGAGCCTGTTTTCACCTTCCTGCCCAGGCCATTTTTTGCTAATCTGACATGTGTCACTTCATGTGGTAATAACTTTGGAACGCTTTTACTTATCCAGGCCATTCTGAGATTGTTTTCTTGTCACATATTATGCTTCATGACAGTATTAAATTTGTGGCAAAATATTTCATTTTTATTCATTAAAAAAAATTAGCAAATTTAGCAAAATTTTTGAAAAATTAGCAAATTTCAATTTTTCTACTTTCAAAATACATAGTAATACCTCCAAAAATAGTTATTATTTAACATTCCCCATATGTCTACTTTATGTTTCCCCAAATTTTTCATTTTGACAAGAGGTAACAGGAGAAAAGCACCCCATAAGTTGTTCCCCATTTTCTCCTGAATAAGGCAACGCCCCATATGTGGTGGTAAACTGCTGTGGGGGCACATGGCAGGACTCAGAACAGAAGGAGCGCCATATGGATTTTGCAGAACAGATTTTGATGGATTGGTTTGCGGGAGCCATTGATTTTTATTTTTTTGAGTGATTGTTTTATGTGGGGGCTCATTTTTTGCGGGATGAGTTGACGTTTTCATTGGTACCATTTTGGGGTACATAAGACTTTTTGATTGCTTGGTATTACACTTTTTGTGAGTCAAGGTGAAAAAAATAGCAGTTTTGGCATAGTTTTTAAAAAAAATATTTTACAGCATTCACCTGAGGGGGCAAATCATGTGATATATAGATAGATTTATAGAGCAGGTTGTTACGGACGCGCCGATACCTAATATGTCTACCATTTTTATTTTTATTAAATTTTACACATTAGATTTATTTTTGAACAGAATAAAATCTTTTTTTTTTGTGTTGCTATTTTCTGAGAGCCATATTTTTTTTATTTTTTGGGCGATTGTCTCAGGTAGGGTCTCATTTTTTGCGGGACAAGATGACGGTTTGATTGGTACCATTTTGGGTTAAATACGCCTTTTTGATCGCCTCCTATTACACTTTTTGTGAGGCAAGAGAGAAAAAAATGGCTGTTTTGGCATAGTTTTTTTAAAAAAAAAAAAATTGCAGCATTCACCTGGGGGGGCCATCTCATGTAATAGTTTTATAGATCAGGTTATTACGGACGCGTCGATACCCAATATACCCAATTCTTCACCAAAAATTTAAAATGCTATATCTTTTTGTTTGAACCCTGAAATGTGGCAAAAGGTTGAAAAGCTCCAGGGGGCCGAATACTTTCGCAAGGCACTGTATATGAGAGGCATGGGGCTCTTATCTGAGATCTGATTGGGGGTTATTCACATTAGGTCTGATCTGAGGTCTTATTGGGGTTTTTTTTCTTATTGTCCTCCTCTAAAACCTAGGTGCGTCTTATAGGGCGAAAAATGCATTCTGTGCTGAGAATCAACGTGACAAACTTTGATCCAAACATTTCAAAACTGGTTTCTGGAAAACATCTGCAGACGTCACACTAATGAAATGACATCAAATAGTGAGTACAGAAATTATTTCTGGTTTATGATTTCTTTCTAATACTGTGTTATCTAAATTAGTAGAATAATTTCCTTTTTAATGATTGCATTTCTTTCTGGCAATGCTACCTGGTTCTGGCCCGAAAAATTTATTCCATGTCTAGTGCAGCCCCCAGATGAAAAATGGTTGGGCACCACTGGTCTATGACATAAAATACCAATAAAATACACCCAAATGTTTGGGTGTAACATGAAAAAATGTGGAAAAGTTCAACGGGTATGAATATTTTTGAAGGCATTGTATGTCTACAGTGCCTTACACAGAATTAGACCATATGACTGCTATGCGGCTCATGGGCAAGGTGGGGTCCTGACCCTGAAGTCCTCCTTCTGTACCAACATGAAAACATTGCATTTTCATTTAGCCACCACTAGGGGGCGTTCAATGCGAATATTTTTTCAGCTTCCATTGCAATCAATGAAAAGTGTATTCATTTCTACGCACTGAGCTTCCCGAGTGGTGGCTTAAAACAGACAGTTTTATAATATACTATAAAGGAAGCTGCAGACATAGAGCTCTATGGGGAGATTTCTTCTACTTAAAGGGGTTATCCCACGAATAATGTAAAAAATGAAAATCAGACATCCTATAGTACATGACTACCTCTTTCTAACAAAGCTAGAACCAGCCCTGTAGCTCACATGGCTCCAGAGATCTCCCCATCCATTGCTCTCCTAGATTTATATCAAGCTGACAGCTCAGGGGAGTGTCTTTTCTGCTGCAGCTAAGGAGGCGTGTCTCAGCTCTCCCTATCACAGCTCAGGAGGCAGTTAAAAGTTGAAACTGAGCATGTGCGGCCTGCTCAGTGAATAGGTCAAAGAAATAAGAAATTAAGTGGTCCTATAGAGATACATTTTATTGAATAACTCAGCAGCTATTCAAAATTTTTAATGGCATGCAATTACAAAAGTATTCAGATCCAGGTGCTGGTTTGAAAACTGTAGAATATTTTTCGTGGGACAACCCCTTTAATTAAAAAAAAAAAAATCATCAGAAATCTGGGGCCCCACACTTTGTGTTCCACACTGCCTTGGAGTTTTTGACACATCCATGCTGGAAAACTGGACAGCGCAGGGGGCCCATAGTAAGTTTTACAATGGTTCCCTATGACATCTGTGTACGCCCCTTTATCTACTATATCATCCACATGAATAACTAAAAAAATAGCAATTAGAGTACAGACTGTACTTCTGTAAAGCATATGCTGCAAATGCAACTTACAAAATACAGATATCTTTTCAGTACATAGCATATATACCCACAACTGCACACCATATGTGGCACAGACACTGACCTCTCAAGTACTGCTCTTGCAGCTTTGCCTGGAAACAAGTTCTCTTAGTACTTGCATCTGAGTATACTTTGTAGACGACCCTCAAGGGTAAGAAGATGCTTTTACTGATTGCAAATGATTAGTATCTGAGAATGTCTTGCCATTTTCCTATGCAGGAGATGCTGGTGGGTCACTACCACTGCTAGTAGGTGTGGCCAATCCACAGAACTCCAGGATCCACCTATGGAGAGAGCAACCCACCATGCGGTCTTGCAGCTTAGGGGACACATAATGTAAAAGTTAACACATAGTTGTATCTGACAAAATACATTAGGATAGAGGCAAACCCAGTTCAAATTATGAGCTGTCAGCTAAAATTCTGCTAGAAATAACAGGCATCACATGGATGTGCATCTTATATGTAAAGTGTAGATACCCCCACCAATCAGCTGTTTGTGAAGGCACCACTTTTCCTAGGCCAGTGACGTCACGTTCATCGGTCACATGGCCTAGTAGCAGCTCAGCCCCATTCAAGTGAATGGGGCTGAGCACGATACCAAGCACAGCCGCTGTACAATGTACAGCGCTGTGCTTGCTAAGCTGCGAGAAGGTAGTGGTGCTCACAGCAGCGCTGGTACCTTCTCAAACAGCTGATCGGCGGGGGTCCCGGGTGTCGGACCCCCCACCAATCAGATACTGAACCTGCCAGATCTCCCAAACACTGGTGTGAAACTAGCCTAAGGCTGGTGTGCCCATAGTTCTTCTCTGCTAGACAATGAATGTAAGAAAGGTAGGTCTATTGTACAGTACTGCTAGGAATAACATCACCTAATAATTTCACTGAAGGTGGAGCAGAGTAACATTTCATTGCTGTGCTCGATCAGATGCATTGTATTGTAGGGAAACTACACTATATGTCAATGCCACCATGAAAATGATTGTGTGGCTACACAGTACCTTCTGTCATGTCACAGCACACAGCACTGAATGCCATAATAGATCCATTGACAAGAAGTTTTTGTTGGCCCTCCACAGGGCAGCACAGTTGACTGCATCTTCCCATGATATTCTGGGTAATGGATTACCGCACTACTAGCCAAGGCTGAACACAAAAGTTACAATTTGGCCCTAGCTATTCAATTGACTTTCTTCTGGATTCACAAAAATATCCATCCATCATTTGAAATAATGCATGATTTACGTAATCAAGCATACAGCGGGGCAGATTTATCAATCTATTGATGGCACTGACAAATATGGCATAATGGTCAAACGCCATATTTATGAAGCACCAATGAAGTGTCCTTTAGTATGAAAATCTGACCTGGCATTGGCTTACCCCTACAAAAGATACAGAAACAGGACATTCGCTACCCTGGGGAGGAGACAGGCACCAGTAATCATACATCTGCTCAGCTCTGAAGATGCCAAACTTTCAGTTATGTCACATTAATATCTGGTAACATGCAAACAAATCGACATAAACTAATGTTGAGCTTACTGCTGAGGTTCTAGAGTAAGAAGCCCCTTTGTTCTAGATTAGAGTGGGGCCATCTCATCTTCTGCCATATACCATAGTTACTAGAATTCTGGAGAAGAGTCATTGATCCAGGGAGTTATTCTGATTGCCTGGTTGGATTGGGGAAGGAAATTTTGTCCCCTAAAATGAGGAAAGTTGGCTTCTACCTCAAGGTTTTTTTTTGCCTTCCTCTGGATCAACTTTGCAGCATAACAGGCTGAACTGGATGGACAGATGTCTTGTCAGGCTTACCAACTATGTTACGGACCTTACATGCACATAACCTTGGAATAATGTCTGCCCATACACTACACATAGAGACAGGAGACTCTACTCCCTAACTTTCACACACTCAGCAGCACCATATTAGACGTACTGAGCTGTATAGATGTGAATAAAGCACTTGTTATTACCTCCAGCCTCAGCTTGTGTGCCTATGTGTGTATGTCTCTCTCTCATCACTTCTACTCCCCCTCCCTAGACTTCTATGGGATGAAGTAATCTGATTGAGCAGTGAGCAGGCAGCCTGTCTTGGTCCCTGTAGATGAATTTATAATAGAATTTATGAGAATTTTAGTTTAGTAAAGGATGGCTGGGGCAGCTGATAACTGGATAGCAAGGTATAGTTCTCTGATAATTTACAGTGTTTCTTATACTCACCTGTACTACTGATTTATGGAAGGCTGTGTGAAATGTTAGTGACCATTTAAGCATAAAGCAAGGATGTAAGAATACTTGTATGGACTGGATCACTGAATAAAACTATAGCTTCTGAGGTTAGACTGTCTGCACGTGTTGTTACATAAACAATGCCACCCTTGTCTACAGGTTGTGTGTGGTATTGTAGCTCAGCCCCATTGTTGATGAGACCTGCTGTACACTTGTTACATTATATCTACATAGTGGAGGAACTGAATGCAGGAGAGCTGTTGCTGCCGCTGACAGCCAGGGCTCTGCTTCATCTGCACCACCCAGTCATTCATCAGGATGGGTGATGCGGCAGACAGCCCCCAACTCTAATTTTAACAGAGATAAACATGGAGATGGAGTAAAGATTATCTTGCTGGTATTTAAAGGGGTTGTTCCTGTGGATAGGAGATAAGCAGCATGGTGGCTCAGTGGTTAGCACTGGTGTCTTACAATGCTGGAGTCATAGGTTCAAATGCTAAATCTGGAGTTTGTATGTTCTCCCCGTGTTTCTGTGGGTTTCCTCCGGGTTCTCCGGTTTCCTTCCACACTCCAAGGACATATTGATAGGGAGCTTAGATTGTGAGCCGCCCCATTGGGGACAGCAAGTGATGGTAATGTCTGTAATGCTCTGTGAAATATGAGTAAATTAAATAAATATAACTAGGTGTCTGGTGGGTGTCCAACTGCTAGGGGCCCTGCCAATCACTAGAACAGGGGTCTCAGTTCCCCATTAGAACAGCAGACATACATGCATGCTGATTCTCCATTTAACGGCAGTGGCGTAGCTATAGCGGTCGCAGTTGCGACCGGGCCCCGAGGGCCCCCCTTGCTAGGCCGCACCGCCAATTAGGCAAGGTGCAGCGCGGCCCTGGTCACAGTTGGGGGGCAACGGCGGCGGGGCAGAGGGAGACGAGTGCTTCCATTGTGGTACCATGGTGGAAGCGCTCATTTCCATAGTAATCTGTATCGCCGTCCTCAGGACAGCAAAACAGATGCCTGTGCTGCAGGGCAGGGAGAGGCCTCTCCCCTGCCCGTTCCTCTGATAGGCTGCAGGCACTAGGCCTGCAGCCTACCAGAGGCCGGCTCAGGTGGCGCGATGACGTCATCGCTCCACCTGAGCCGTACAGCGCGGGACACAGGCCAAAAGAGGCCTGCATCGCATTGCTGCCAGGCTGATGGAGGTAAGTATAAGTGTTTATTTTTTTTATTGGTGCAATCACGGAGCTCTATTGGGGGCACTGGGGGCATTTCTTACTGGCACATTGGAAGCATTATTACTTCTGGGGCACAGTACTGTTGGGGACACTATTACTAACAAGTAGGGCTTAAACGATTCATCGAGGTACTCGATGAAATCGACACAAAAAAATCCTCGATGCAGTTTTCCTGCATCGAGGATTCGTTTAAATCACGTGGCAACAGAGGGTGAGTGAAAAAAGGCTTTCACTCACCGCTCCGTGGTCTCCTGTTGGCATCGCGCTGCCTGGCTTCACACACAGTGTCAGCGCGCGCGCTGCCTGGCGCTGTGTGTGACGTCAGGTCCCTCCCACTGCATGCTGGGAAGAAGCAGCGGTCGTCTCCTGCGGACTCCATGTCGGCCAGCAGCGTGGTGAGCGGACCCTGTCTGGTAAGGTAAGTATTGTTGAAAGAGTAGGGGGCTGGCTCATGGCACTGGGGGACATGGAGGGGTTAATTTGATGGCCTTGGGGGACATGGAGGGGCTAATGATGGTGCTGGGGTACATGGAGGGGTTAATTTGATGGCCTTGGGGGGCATGGAGGGGCTAATGATGGTGCTGGGGGACATGGAGGGGTTAATTTGATGGCCTTGGGGGACATGGAGGGGCTAATTATGGTGCTGGGGGACATGGAGGGGCTAATTATGGTGCTGGGGGACATGGAGGGTATAATTTGATGGCCTTGGGGGACATGGAGGGGCTAATGATGGTGCTGGGGGACATGGGGGGGTTAATTTGATGGCCTTGGTGTATAATAGATACACAGACTGGCAAAAGAGCAGCCTGCTGTATATACCATATTGGGTATAGCCGCATACTCCAGCTGCTATATGCTCTCATTGACTATAATGTGGTCCAGGGCAGGCCATCTGTCCATGTTCTAGCTTACACGATGGGTATGGTCCAAACAAAAAACGCTACTTGAAGCATATTTTCCAGGCGCCTCCACAGCGGCACAGTACCATAGGAGAATACCCCACCTCCCCAGGGACAGGAAACAACGTGGAGATCTTTAAATAGTCCCCTCCCCTTACCTTCTCCAGTTGTTTCCTGTCCCTCTGGGATGGGTGGAGATCTCCGGATGAAGACGCCGGGAAAAGAAGTTCATCGGTTCGCCCAGGGGTCCCTGTGGATGTTAGAGGCCCCTGGGTAGAGACCTGGGTCGCGGGATTGCGGTGCGGTCCCTCCAGGGCTTAGGCATAAGTCCTCCGGTGGAGGCGGCCCCGGGCTGCGTCCGTGCGCGTTCTCGCGAGAGGACGGCCGAGTCAGGTGAACGCCGAGATCCCCAGCGCGTCTTCCGGCTTCCTGCTCCTCCCCCCCTAGACACGAGCAAGTTTAAAAACGGGAGGGAAAGTGCCTGCTGACGTCTGTGATTCACAGAGCGGCATCATGTCGGCACCCAGTGAAGAGGAGGACAAGCGCAAGCCTGCAGACTGGGCAAAAACCGTCAGCCCGGTAAGTTCCCTCCCCCAGTGGAGCATACATTGTGTTTGCTGATATATATATTTTTTCCTACTCCTGTGTCACACTACAGGTGTCTGTTAAATTGCACCTTAGGGTGAGGTGTCCTCCTTTTCATCCAGCCTCCCTTCCTCCTTGTTGCTTATAGATATTATGTACCTCTTCCAGGTGAGGGAATCCCAAAAGATGGAGGCTTCTCAGCGGGGGAAGAAACGTTCAGTATGCAAAAAAATCTCTCCCCTCGGGGTACAAGAAGCCGCTATGTTCCAGATGTCTGGAAAAAATTTTTTCAGAAGAAACTCCTTCTCTTCTGGATAATATAAGAGCAATTGTGAAGGAAGAAGTGGGCAGGGCGGTGGACTCTAGAATAACCTCTATGAGTCAGGGTCCTTCTACTTCGGTAGCAGCCGTCTCCATTGCATCTGAAATTGATCCGCTGGAGGAGGAGCTGGATGAGGGAGAGTTACTGTCAGCATCAGATCAAGATTCATCGGATGATGATACTGGTCGCCCCTTGTGCTCCATTGAAGAAACTGATTCGCTACTAAAAACCATTAGAGCGACCTTAAACATAGAGGAATCTAAACAACCAAAGTCGGTTCAGGATTTAATGTTTAAGGGATTAGGGGAAAAAAAGAAGAGAGTGTTTCCCCTACATTCTAATATTTCTACCCTTATTAAAAAAGAATGGGCGGATCCTGAGAAGAGACCTGGGGTTGCCCGTATCTTTAAAAGAAAATACCCGTTTGCAGAGGAAGACACTTCCCTCTGGGATAAGTGCCCGAAAGTCGATGCTCCTGTAGCAAAAATTCCAAAAAAATCAGCCCTTCCCTTTGAGGATGTGGGTCTTCTAAAAGACCCTATGGACAAAAAAAGCGAATCCTGGGAGTCCTCAACAGCTATACTTAGACCTAGCGTGGCGGCAACTTATACAGCCCGGTCCATGGGTATATGGTTGAATCAATTGGAAGAACATTTAGTGTCTGGTACCCCCAGGGAGGATATTCTGGCTTCCCTGCCCATGCTCAAGCAGGCGGCAAATTTCCTGGCGGACGCCTCCATTGATACGGTCAAGTTGGCTGCTAGGTCTGCGGCTCTTTCGAACGCCACGAGAAGAGCGGTATGGTTGAGATCGTGGGCAGGGGATGCGGCCTCTAAAAACAAGTTATGTTGCATCCCGTGTGAGGGGGACAGGGTCTTTGGCACTGTCTTGGACGACATACTTGAGAAAGCCACAGACAGGAAGAAGGGCTTTCCCTCAGAGTCAAGGCCCCTTTTTCAGAGGAAAGGGTTTATATCCAAAAGGGGTAGACAGGACCAGAAAAAAAGGGGTGCAGCAGGAAAGTGGCAATCCAACAGAGGTAGAGGATTCCTGTTCAACCCAAGTAACACCTTTCAGAAACCTGGCTCCCAATGACGCCAGAGGGTCCGGTGGGTGGGAGATTAAGAAATTTCCTTCCTGCTTGGGAAAAAATCTCCACCAGCCCGTGGATCCTAAATGTACTAAGGTTGGGTCTAAGACTAGAGTTTTCTTCTCCCCCTCTAGAAAAATTTTGCATAAATCAAAAATTAAAAAACTCAGATCAGAGGGCTCTGATAAATCAGATAGACATTCTTCTAGAGAAACGCGATATCATTCCTGTCCCGAAGGAGGAAGAAGGTCTAGGTTTCTACTCCCGAATCTTCCTGACAAATGGCTCTTTCAGGGCCATTATCAACTTAAAAAATCTGAACAAACACCTAGTATACAAACGTTTCAAGATGGAAACTATAAAGTCGACGATAAACTTGCTGGGAAAAGACTTCCTCATGGCCACTGTAGATTTAGCGGACGCGTACTATCACATCCCAATCTGCGTAGAACACCAGAAGTTTCTAAGATTCGCAATACAGTCAGAAGAAACAGTAGCCCACTTCCAATTTCAGGTACTGCCCTTTGGCCTAACCTCAGCGCCAAGAGTGTTTACGAAGGTCATGTCAGAAGTTATATCTCATCTTCATCTGAAACAGATATTGATCGTCCCTTATCTAGACGATTTTCTGATAGCGGCGGAGTCAGAATATCAAATAGACCAACATCTAGATTTGGTGACCCAGTCTCTAGACAGCTTAGGGTGGCTGATAAATCGAGAAAAATCAGACCTAACTCCCAGCAAAAGAAAAATATTTTTGGGCATCCTTCTAGATTCGTCAGTCATGGTATCTTTTCTTCCAGTAGAAAAGCAGGAAAAAATAGTTCGGGAGATAACAGCTCTAAGAGCAGCAAGAAAGGTCCCTATTCGGTTGATAATGAGGGTGTTGGGACTCATGTCTTCAGCGATCCCTGCAGTCAAATGGGCACAGGCTCATTCCAGGGTGCTCCAATCCTTCATGCTAGGAACCTGGGACAAAAAGATGTTTTCCTGGACAAACAAGTATGCTTGCCCAACCGAGTAAAATCTTCCCTTTCATGGTGGCTAAACAGGACAGTACTGCAGAGAGGGGTCCCTTGGCAGACACCAGATCCAGTCCTGATTACAACGGATGCCAGCAAGATAGGTTGGGGAGCTCACTCCCAACTATCCATGGTCCAAGGAAGGTGGAGTCAGATTGTGAGTCAGGCCTCTTCCAATGTAAGAGAATTGTCAGCAATTTGGGAAGCCCTATTAAGTCTCCAACAAGAGATAAGAAACAGGGACGTAAAAATTGTTTCGGACAATATCACCTCTGTAGCCTACATAAACAGACAGGGGGGAAAGAGTGTGCTGTTAGAAAAAAAAATTTCTCAAAAGCTACTGGGTTGGGCCGAAGAGAATCTAAAGTCCATCTCAGCAGTACACATAAGCGGCAGAAACAATACGCTGGCCGACCTCTTGAGCAGAGAAAAGCTGAAAGAGGGGGAATGGTGCTTGAATCGGCAGGTCTTTCGCCAGATTGCAGAAAGATGGGCTCCTCCCTCTTTAGATCTGTTTGCCACCGCCAAAAACAGACGGAAAGATTCTGTTCCCTATCAGTCAGAGATCATCCGGTGTTTGTAGACGCCTTGTCCCATCGTTGGCCAAAAGAGCTTTTATACGCTTTTCCCCCAGTCGCACTCATCCCGAGAACTTTGGCAAAAATAGTGAGAGAAAAAGCGAATGTGATTCTGATCGCTCCGTTCTGGCCGAGGAGGGCCTGGTTCCCTCTGCTCCTCAGACTGGCGGCCGGGGATTATTGGATGCTTCCCGCCTGTCAAGACCTGCTGTTCCAGGGCCCGGTGTTACATCCCATGCTGGACCAACTTCATCTCGCAGCTTGGAATCTGAGAGGGAATTGTTAAAAACCAAGGGCCTTTCAGAAGCGGTAATTGCCACTATCTTAAACAGTCGTAAACCTACAACATCAAGGATTTATCATAGAGTATGGGCTTCCTTCTGAAAGTTTGCAGGGGAAAAAAATTCTTCAGCAGGGTCTTTAGATGTTAGCCTAGTCCTAGATTTTTTACAATCAGGTCTAGAGAAGGGTCTTAGAGTCAGCACCATTAAAGTACATATTGCGGCCCTTTCAGTATTTTATGATGTAAGGTTGGCAGAGTATGATCTAGTCAAAAGATTTGTTAAAGGGGCCAGAAGGAGACAATCGGTGGTTAGACCTACAGTTCCCCCTTGGGATCTGAATTTAGTGCTTTCAGAACACCCCTTTGAGCCCCTATCAGGTATCCTGTTAAGAATGTTATCCTTCAAGCAGTTTTCTTAGTGGCGATAACTACGGCTAGAAGAATAGGGGAAATACAGGCCTTTTCATGTAGACCCCCTTATCTAACGGTAAAAGATGATAGAGTTATTCTTAAGCACTCTCCTTCTTTTTTACCTAAGGTTTTCTCACAGTTCCACTGCAGTCAGGAGGTGTCGCTCCCATCATTTGGTTCTCCTGCAGGTTCACCACAAGAAGTGAAATTTCATATGCTGGACGTTCGTAGATGCATCCTGGCATACTTGGAGGCAACAAAGCCATTCAGAAAGTCGGATAGACTGTTTGTGCAGTTTGCTGGCCCAAGGAAGGGGCAAGCAGCAAGTAAGGTGTCACTGAGTAGATGGATTCGGTCTACTATCAATTTATGTTATAAAACTGTGGACAGACTTCCACCAGTGGAAGTGAAAGCATATTCAACTCGGGCTGTGGCGGCCTCGTGGGCGGAGGTTGCAGACGTTCCCCTAGAACAGATCTGTCGAGCAGCAACCTGGTCGTCCCCATCCACCTTTTATAGACATTACCAGTTGGATGTGTTAAAAAATAGAGACTTGTCTTTCGGCCATAGGATTCTTTCGGCTGTAGTCCCGCCCTAGGTTAGGGTTCTCTGCTATTCCTCCTATGGTACTGTGCCGTAGTGGAGGCGCCTGGAAAAGATGATAATTACTTACCGGTAATTGGATTTTCCTATAGCCTCCACAGCGGCACAGGGTTTTTTCCCGCCACTTGTTTTCTGTTATTTTTGTGTGGATTGTTATAATTTCTGCTGTACTGTTGTTTGAATATAAAGATAACAGTGATTTGCATGCATTTCAGAGTTCTCGGTTATTTACTGGAGAAGGTAAGGGGACTATTTAAAGATCTCCACGTTGTTTCCTGTCCCTGGGGAGGTGGGGTATTCTCCTATGGTACTGTGCCGCTGTGGAGGCTATAGGAAAATCCAATTACCGGTAAGTAATTATCATCTTTTTTGTAGTATCCAGCCAAAACCCAGCTTGAACACTGTAACAAGGCCGGACCCCATTATAGTCAATCACTGCAGCAGCCGGCAGTATCCAGTTATACCTGATACGGTACATTTAGGCTGGCTGCTCTTCTGACAGAATGTATATTGCATCTGTGAAAGAAGCCTTATGTGCATTCAAAACACTGTGTACCACTGTAAGTAATAATAAATATTGTTTTTATAAAGCAATACGTTATTTTAAGAAGTTTTTTCTTATTAGAGTACTCGATTAATCGTTGGAATAATCGATAGATTAATTGATTACTAAAATAATCGTTTACTGCAGCCCTACTAACAAGTGCACTCTGACAGAGAATTATTAGTGGGGGGCACTATTACTGTGGGGGACTCCCTGGGACAGTATCAGCACAGTTATTTCTGGGGGACGTTATGTTCACACTATTTGCTGGGCGCAGTTATTTTAGGACACTGTGTGCCAATAATTATTGAAGGGCACTATCTGTGTGGTACTAGTGGCACAGTACTGGGGGTGGTAGGATGATTTGTCCAGAAGACGGGAGGATGATGGAAAAGTAGTAAACTAAGATTTTTTTCTGTCAAACTGCAGAGATGAGAAATGGCTGAAAAATGGCGTCTGGTCTGAAAGGAGAAGATGAGGAAAGAGAAGATCTACATCCGAGGAGACGTCACTGCATGAAAGAGGTATGGGGCGCTGTATTATACTGGATGTAAGAGGTATGGGGCGCTGTATTATACTGGATGTACGAGGTATGGGGCGCTGTATTATACTGGATGTAAGAGGTATGGGGCGCTGTATTATACTGGATGTAAGAGGTATGGGGCGCTGTATTATACTGGATGTAAGAGGTATGGGGCGCTGTATTATACTGGATGTACGAGGTATGGGGCGCTGTATTATACTGGATGTAAGAGGTATGGGGCGCTGTATTATACTGGATGTACGAGGTATGGGGCGCTGTATTACACTGCATGTAAGAGGTATGGGGCGCTGTATTATACTGGATGTAAGAGGTATGGGGCGCTGTATTATAATGGATGTAAGAGGTATGGGGCGCTGTATTGTACTGGATGTAGGAGGTATGAGGCGCTGTATTATACTGGATGTAAGAGGCGCTGTATTATAATGGATGTAAGAGGTATGGGGCGCTGTATTACACTGGATGTAAGAGGTATGGGGCGCTGTATTATACTGGATGTAAGAGGTATGGGGCGCTGTATTATAATGGATGTAAGAGGTATGGGGCGCTGTATTGTACTGGATGTACGAGGTATGGGGCGCTGTATTATACTGGATGTACGAGGTATGGGGCGCTGTATTATACTGGATGTACGAGGTATGGGGCGCTGTATTACACTGCATGTAAGAGGTATGGGGCGCTGTATTATACTGGATGTAAGAGGTATGGGGCGATGTATTATAATGGATGTAAGAGGTATGGGGCGCTGTATTGTACTGGATGTACGAGGTATGGGGCGCTGTATTATACTGGATGTAAGAGGCGCTGTATTATAATGGATGTAAGAGGTATGGGGCGCTGTATTATACTGGATGTAAGAGGTATGGGGCGCTGTATTATACTGGATGTAAGAGGTATGGGGTGCTGTATTATACTGGATGTAAGAGGTATGAGGGGCTGTATTATACTGGATGTACGAGGTATGGGGCGCTGTATTATACTGGATGTACGAGGTATGGGGCGCTGTATTATACTGGATGTAAGAGGTATGGGGCGCTGTATTATACTGGATGTAACAGGTATGGGGCACTGTATTACACTGGATATAAGAGGTATGGGGCGCTGTATTATACTGGATGTAAGAGGTATGGGGCACTGTATTATACTGGATGTAAGAGGTATGAGGCGCTGTATTATACTGGATGTAAGAGGTATGGGGCGCTCTATTATACTGGATGTAAGAGGTATGGGGCGCTGTATTATACTGGATGTACGAGGTATGGGGCGCTGTATTATACTGGATGTAAGAGGTATGGGGCGCTGTATTATACTGGATGTACGAGGTATGGGGCGCTGTATTACACTGGATGTAAGAGGTATGGGGCGCTGTATTATACTGGATGTACGAGGTATGGGGCGCTCTATTATACTGGATGTAAGAGGTATGGGGCGCTGTATTATACTGGATGTAAGAGGTATGGGGCGCTGTATTATACTGGATGTAAGAGGTATGGGGCGCTGTATTATACTGGATGTACGAGGTATGGGGCGCTGTATTATACTGGATGTAAGAGGTATGAGGCGCTGTATTATACTGGATGTATGAGGTATGGGGCGCTGTATTATACTGGATGTAAGAGGTATGGGGCGCTGTATTACACTGCATGTAAGAGGTATGGGGCGCTGTATTATACTGGATGTAAGAGGTATGGGGCGCTGTATTATACTGGATGTACGAGGTATGGGGCGCTGTATTACACTGGATGTAAGAGGTATGGGGCGCTGTATTATACTGGATGTACGAGGTATGAGGCGCTGTATTATACTGGATGTACGAGGTATGGGGCGCTGTATTATACTGGATGTACGAGGTATGGGGCGCTGTATTATACTGGATGTAACAGGTATGGGGCGCTGTATTATACTGGATGTACGAGGTATGGGGCGCTGTATTATACTGGATGTAACAGGTATGGGGTGCTGTATTATACTGGATGTAACAGGTATGGGGCGCTGTATTAGGCTACATTCACACGAACATTGTGTTTTGCCGTCTGCAAATTGCAGATCCGCAAAAAAA
This sequence comes from Rhinella marina, assembly GCA_900303285.1. Taxonomy (NCBI): domain Eukaryota; kingdom Metazoa; phylum Chordata; class Amphibia; order Anura; family Bufonidae; genus Rhinella; species Rhinella marina. The sequence continues at coordinate 199,102 of ONZH01005271.1, forward strand.
GGATGATGTTCCGTATGGCATCTGTTTTTTTTGGCGGATCCACTGTAATAATGCCTATCCTTGTCCGCAAAACGGACAAAAATAGGAATGGACATACAGATGCGGACAGTACACAGTGTGCTGTCCGCATTTTTTGCTAATCCATTTAAGTGAATGGGTCCGCATCTGAGCCGCAAAATATGCGGATCGGAGGCCGCAAAAACAACTGTGGTGTGAATGTAGCCTTACCCTGTATGTTCTGTAGTGATATACGTAATGTTAGGAGGGAAAAGGTTAGGGTGAGAATTTGGCATGGGGGGGTTCAGTTTTTGACTTGGCCGGCAGAAAAGCTAGGTGCACCAGCGCTGAGGGAAGGGGGGGCCCAAGCTGAACTCTTGCACCAGGGCCCATGAGCCTTTAGCTACGCCCCTGTTTAACTGTATGGGGCTGCAGGAGATAGCAGGCCTCTTGTACTTGCATTCAGCAAGATATGGAAACAGATAGGATATCTCCCATATTTTTCCAGAATGGAGGCATGGATCGGAAGCATGCATTGTGAAACGCAATTTGCGCTCTGCAGCATGGGCACGGAGCACTTACGTTCGTGTGACTGGACCCTTAGCCAGTAGTAAGAAATCTTGATGCTCTCAAAAAGAGAAACAATATAAAATATTGTAGTTTGATACCTTTTAATGGCTAACTAAATGAATGATGTTATAAGGCAAACTTTCAAGACTCTCAGGTCTCTTCTTTAGGCCAGAAATACAAAAAAATCTCTAAAGAAACTGAATATACACAGGAAAGAACAGAGGTGGACTGAATCTGTCACAAGGATTTATGTCCTGCTACAACATCTAAGGCGAGAAAGGGGTCGTGTGAACTCAGAGACTAAGGGGCCCATTTAGACGGCCGTGGTATTGCGGATCCGCAAAACCACGGATGCCGACCAGCGTGTGTTCTGCAATTTGCGGAACACACATGGCCAGCACCCCATACAAAATGCCTATTCTTGTCCGACATGTTTTATTTTTGTTCATGGAGCTGCGGCTCTCCACGATCTAATGCCGCCCATTGAAATGAATGAGGCCGCATCTATTCCCATTCATTCGGTCGTGTGAATGGGCCCTTAAGGTCTCTTTACACGGGACGGTACAGCAGGCGACTGTCGGGAAGGAAGCAACTGCCTACTTGTCAGTGAAGGAGACTGCTGCATTTACATGCAGTGATCTCCTCCACAGTACGGGGAGGTGAGATCTCTAATGCCACCACTCTTCCCTATACAGACTCATTGCTTGCTGTCAGCACAGCGTGTATACACAGCATGATCTGCTGCCGGCAGAAGATGATTTTTGTGGTCTATCACCCAATCAATGAGCATTTCACTTGTTCATCGGGGAAGGGGGGGTGAGACCCCTGAAGATCAGACACTCATAGTTGTGATAAGTTGTATTGAGACAACCCCTTAGGCCTCTTTCACATGAGCGTCACGGATTCAGTCCGGATGCGTTCAGGGTGCTTTCCGGAAAATCCGCACCAATCCGCACGCAATCGCAGTCAGTTTTGACTGCGATTGCGTGCGTTCGTTCAGTTTTTTCCGTGCAGGTGCGAAGCGTTTTCATGCGTTTTTCACGCGCGTGATAAAAAACGGAATGTTTACAAACAACATCTCTTAGCAACCATCAGTGAATCACGCAGACCCATTCACTTCAATGGGGCCAGGGCTGCGTGAAAAATGCAGAATATAGAACATGCTGCGATTTTCATACAACGGCGAACTGATGCGTGAAAAACATCGCTCATGTGAAAAGACCCATTGAAATGAATGAGACAGGATTCAGTGCGGGTGCAATGCGTTCGCATCACGCATTGCACCCGCGTGGAAATCTTGCCCGTGTGAAAGGGGCCTTAGGCTTCATGTTTAGGTCCTGTATATTGCCTTCCATTGTTCAGTCACGTTCGGGGGAATATGACTGAAAAGAACAGTTTCTTGGGGCTGATTATCAAGATTGTTTTTTTCCAAAGCCAGTCTTGACCTACTCAGCAGTAGTGTGAGGGGTGCCAAGATTATCAAGAGGCGCACGCCGCACATCTTGGCAGGTCTGTGCCCCAGAATTTAAAATCCATGCCAGATAGGAGCTGTAGTAGGTTTATGGTGTTACTTGTGCAAGAAATCTTAAAGGGGTATTCTCATCTTAGACAATGGGGGCATATCGCTGGGATATGCCCCCATTGTCTTATAGGTGCGGGTCCCATATATCGAGATCGGAGCGGGGAGCGCTGCGCCTGGAGGACCCCAGGTTTCCCAGGGTCCAGCCACCACCAGGCGCAGCTCCCCCGCTGCTCCCATAGAAATGAATGGGAGCGCACCACGCATGCGCGGCCACCGCTCCCATTGATTTCTATGTAGCCGACAGAAATAGCCGAGCCAGTGTTCAGCTATTTTTTCGCCGGCCCCATAGAAATGAATGGAGGGCAGCTGCGCATGTGCAGTGCGCCCTCCTTTACTTTGGGGGCTCCGGGGCTTTACTAGCGATATGCCCCCATTGTCCAAGATGGGAATAACCCTTTAAATGTGCCAAGCAGTCCGTGCCCCTTTTTACAAGTGGCGAATGTGGTGTAAATGGGCAAAAAGCCTCAATTATTTTGTGCAAACAAAATACAAATCGTTGTGTTCACTGTTTATCTGCTCAACGACGACATTACAGCTCCTCCATCCTAATCCAACTGAATAGGAAGGAGCCATGCCACTGAAGTGAATGGGACGGGGAGATGTAATTACATTGCTTGCCTCTTGTACAAGTGATGCCCTTTCTGCAAACAGCTAATCAGCACTAGTGCCAGCAGTTGGCCCTTTAGGGCTCTTTCACACGAGCGGATACAGTCCGAGAAATCTGCAGCGTGTAGGAGAGCCAAGCCCCGTTCTGGACAGAAGAGGCACGGAGCAGTAACATGATTGATAATGCTCCGTGCCTCTCTGTGATCTTTTTACTACAAAATCATAGTGAGATAAAGAACTCTGCGGATTTCTCGGACTGAATCCGCCCGTGTAAAAGAGCCCTTACAAAAGGCTAAAGGCTAAAAAGCGGACAAACCTTTTAATACCCGAACGGTGAGGGTCCAACACTGTGCATCCTCCAGTGCTGGAACTACCACTGTGAATGCAGAGGGAACTACAGCCCCATTCAGAAAGTAGTGGTCGTGTAGGAATGGCTGCACTGACGTCAGTAACCGCACTTTGAATGGAGCTGTGGACTGCAATAAACAGCCAATGAGATATTAATGGCCTATCCTATGGATAGCTAATCAATTTCAGGAACCTGGAAAAAACCCTTTTAAAAAAAAATACCATGTCACCTCACCTCCCAAAAAACTGTAATAAAAAGGCATCAAAAAGTTGTTATGTACACCAATATGGCACCAGTAAAAACTAAGATGTGAGCGCTGAGGTCTGTCATTGGCCACAGGAGTCGCGGGACCAATCCAGTGGTCAGGAAGAGAGCTGTGGCATTGGACTGAGAACAGGTGGCTTTTTAAATTATTTAAAGAGGCACACCAGAACAAGTTATGGCCATTGTGGTTGTTTCGTCCTAGGCTGGACAATCCGTTTAAGACTGGCATATGAAGCACTAGTCTTAATAAATTCCTCCATTGGCCTGATGCGGTTCCATGGCATCAGGATGTTGCCTACCTGGGAATGCAGTGCAGGAATGGGGAGCATGTCTTGTCTCTATTTTGTAGATGGTCTAGCCTGGCATCAGAATTGGGAGGTGGATTCGTTTGGTTTCGAGCCTCTATTGAGGGGATGTCAGGTCTAAGGTCTGTATTAATGATGGGGGGGTTCTGTTCAAGTTCGTTATTTTGGGGGGGGGGGGGGGGGGGGGTCTTCCCTGCAGTACCAACAAGGGACTTGGAGCAGGGGCGGATTGGCCATAGACCTTACAGGGAAATTTCCCGGTGGGTCGATGCCCAGGGGCCGCCTGAGCCCTCCTCACGGCTGGCCAGTGGAAGTTTTTGGGGATGTATTTTGTGCTGCTGGCAGTATTTTGTGATGGACTGTGGTATTTGGCTCTATTCAGGTGGTATAATGTCCCACAATATGGTATTGCTGGCCCTGCCTTCCATCAACTTGACCCAACTACAAAACGGGGCCACTTTTAGTATTTTTTCCAAGGCCATTTTAAGTTCCCAGTCCACCCCTGATTTGGAGGGTTTGTACACATTTTAGGGGTATGTATTAATGGGGACTCTGGTCTAAGGTGTTTATTTAGGGGGATCTGCTGGAGTCTTTAGTAGTCTTTTCTGTGTTTAGGGGCTCTGGACAGTCTGTATTGGGGCTCCTGCACAAGAACGTATTTTGTTTCTATGTCCGTTCTGTTTTTTTTTTTTTTGCTGCAGCCCGTATGCGGAACCATTCACTTCAGTGAGTCCTCAAAAATGACTCCATGTGCATTCTGTTTCTGTATGTCCGCAAGGCCGGTCTACAAAAAAGATGGAACATGTCCTATTCTTGTCCATTTTGCAGACAAGGATATACATTGTTACAATGGATCCGCAAAAAAACGGATGCAATATGGATGTCACACGGACGTTATCTTTTTTTTTTTTTGAAGATCCGTGTTTTGTGGACTGCAAAATACATACGGTCTTGTGCATGAACCCCTAAAGGGGTATTCCTATCACATACAATGGGGGTGTATCACCAGAATACGTCCCCATTGTCTGATATGTGCGGGTCTCACCTCGGACCCGCACCTATACCAAGAACGGAGCGGGCAGAGCGGTGGCTGTAGGCCACCACCAGGCTCTCTTCCCATAAAACTGAATGGGAGCGCACCATGCTTGTGCCCTAATTTCTATGGGGTTGATGGAATTAGCTTGACTATTTTGGGCGGCCCCATAGAAATAAATGGAGGGCAGCTGTGCATGTGCCCTCCACCACCTTTCCCTGCTCCCCTATCTCTGGGACCCGCACCTTTAAGGGGGGGTCTGGTCTGTTATCTGTTTAGGGAGTCCAGTGGTCTTTATTCATTTTGGGGTGTGATGAATGGGCTGATATTTGGACTACAAATTCCTTAGTTTATGGGCACAGTCCACATTATGGGTTCCCTTTCAGAATCCCCCATCTCAAACCTTGGCAAGTAATGATTAATTGACCTGACAGAACTGAGAAGAAAATCACTACATAAGATGCAGCTGTCACCCTGGGCTTCATGTCCCACCAAGTCTTGCATACGCCATACATATGGCTGTGGTACCAGTTAGAGCCCCACTGTACTGTACCGCCCGCTGTCCACACACTGCCTCCTCTGTGAGGAGCCCGCCGCCGGATGGACGGCCCAGGAAGTGATGTCGTCCAAACATGGCGGCGCCCTTGTCTGTGAAGAAAGTCCCGGCTTCTCTGCGCTCTGTGAGAAGTATGTGACGTGTGAGGGGAAGACACACGAGTGAGGACCAGCCGACACATAAGTAAGACAGCTGCCGGGGCCTCCTGACTGCATAGTACATAGGGGCTGACAGCAGAGCTGACTAGATAGAGTGCTATCATGTATACATGTTCCGGTAAATCTGGACCTCACTGGGGCATCTCTCGGTGATAGAAGCTTCTTCCATTGTCTTCTCCGGTTCTGCTCTGGTGAAAAGTTGTGAAGGCAATGTACAGGGATGAGGCTCAAAAAGTACACGCACATTGAACCCCTAATAAACGGGCTTAACCCTTTCACGGACAGAACACATTTCTGGGATGCTGCATCATGTAACACATGATTTTTACCTACAGAATAAGTGCGCCTGTGTTTTTGTGGTAATTGTTATGATGTTTTGGGCGTTTTTGCAAAATGCCAAGAGCTCCAGACACATAACATAGGGTGACCACTTTCATAATCCCCAAAAAGGAGGACACCATACATAGCCTGGACACAGATTGTATACCAGTGTCAGGGGACATTACAGGCAGGAGCTATGAGATGAAAGGTCTACAAGTCCCAGCATGTCCCGGCAGGAATTATGGGATAGCAGAGGATTTATTATATTTCAGGAAGGAGGTATAAGAGCAGAGGACCACAACTCCCAGCATGTCCAGGCTGATATAATGTGATATCAGAGGGCATTACAGGGAGGGGGTACAAGAGGAGGCGACTACAGCTCCCAGCATAGCGAGGCAAGTATTATGGGATATCAGAGGATATTTCAGGTAGGAGGTATAAGAGGAGACTACAACTCCCATCATGTCCAGGACGTTATAATGGGGTATCAGCGGACAATTTAGAGATGTAGTATGAGGAGAGGACTAAAACTCCCAGCATGTCCAAGCCATTATTGTGGAATACCAGAGGACAATTAAGAGAGGTCATAGCCTGGATCGCTGAGTAGCGTTGATCCCCATAGAAATAAATGGGGTTGCTACGGCTGGAATTCTTGCAACTGCTGCGGCAATCTGGGAGCACTGTCTCTGTGTAGCCCTAGCCTAAGTCCGCTTTCACACGAGCGTGTTGTGCCCTCTGGTCTCGGAGCGTGAGTATAACACAGCTCCCGGCCCGAACTCCCGGGGTCACATAGCATTATATTGATTTATGATGCTATGTAACCTTTAGAGGTCTGGAATGTATTAGATGACAGTGACAGCATTATGTCGGTGTTATCCAATATATTCCAGAACTGTAAGGGTTACATAGCATCATAAATCAGTATAATGCTATGTGACCCCGGCAGTGCTGGAAGTTCAGGACAGGAGTTGTTGTTATACTCACGCTCCGAGTCAGGAGGGCACAACATGCTTGTGTGAAAGCAGCCTAAGAGGACTGAACTATAACAACTTTACCCCCACCTGCACTGATCCCATGATGGTGACATCATCACAGGTCCTTACCACTTCTCCTCTCCACTGCTGAGCTCCATCCCCTCCTGCACTGATCCCATGATGGTGACATCATCAGAGATCTTTACTGCTTCTCTTCTCCACTGCTGAGCTCCATCTTCTCCTGCACTGATCCCATGATGGTGACATCATTACAGGTCTTTACTGCTTCTCTTCTCCACTGCTGAGCTCCGTCCCCTCCTGCACTGATCCCATGATGGTGACATCATCACAGGTCCTTACCACTTCTCCTCTCCACTGCTGAGCTCCATCCCCTCCTGCACTGATCCCATGATGGTGACATCATCACAGGTCCTTACCACTTCTCCTCTCCACTGCTGAGCTCCATCCCCTCCTGCACTGATCCCATGATGGTGACATCATCAGAGATCTTTACTGCTTCTCTTCTCCACTGCTGAGCTCCATCTTCTCCTGCACTGATCCCATGATGGTGACATCATTACAGGTCTTTACTGCTTCTCTTCTCCACTGCTGAGCTCCGTCCCCTCCTGCACTGATCCCATGATGGTGACATCATCACAGGTCCTTACCACTTCTCCTCTCCACTGCTGAGCTCCATCCCCTCCTGCACTGATCCCATGATGGTGACATCATCACAGGTCCTTACCACTTCTCCTCTCCACTGCTGAGCTCCATCCCCTCCTGCACTGATCCCATGATGGTGACATCATCACAGGTCCTTACCACTTCTCCTCTCCACTGCTGAGCTCCATCCCCTCCTGCACTGATCCCATGATGGTGACATCATCAGAGATCTTTACTGCTTCTCTTCTCCACTGCTGAGCTCCATCTTCTCCTGCACTGATCACATGATGGTGACATAATCACAGATCCTTACCACTTCTCCTCTCCACTGCTGAGCTCCGTCCCCTCCTGCACTGATCCCATGATGGTGATGTCACCACGGTCCTTCAGCTCTTGCACTGAATGGTCACCCTAAATAACACCATCTAATGAACAAAAGCACCAGAATACATTTTTTATCGGCCATCTGCGTTTTTTTTTTTTTAATTCTTTTCAAAGTTGGAAAAAGCGTGGCTAACAGAATTGTAAAATAACAACACATTTATGAAACAGTTGGGAAACTTTTAGTATGAAAAGTGGTGTATTTCAAAGACTGGTTTAGAGGAGGTGTAAAAAATACGCAGATGTAGCTCTTCACAGGAGCCTCACAAACCTTTCTTTAGCTGCTTCATGAATCTGATGAAAAGTGCAAGCCAGTTTTCACACCTTTGTATTTGTACACTTTTTCATTTTACCCATTTTTATGAGTCTCCTCCACTGTGTTTCTCTGCGTGCTTCCAGTGAATGAAAACATCCTTGTTTGCACTGAGAGGCTGAACACCTGTACTTACTAGTTCCTGCTCAGCAGCGGTTTTGTTGTGTCAGTTGTAGGATTCTAAGTCTAGACAATCCTCTGTGAGCTAAATACATCAATATCAGATCATCGTTTCCTGTTCGAATAGTTTGTGCATTATTGTAGGCAAGATGTATTCAACTTGCTCTGCCTTAAAGGGAACCTGTCACCTCAATAACACACATAAAACAGACAGCATTACCTTATAGTAGCCCCCAGTGTGTTACTAATCATGCCTTCGATCCAGTAATTTGAGCCATCAGCGCTATATTTCAAGTCAGCTTGAAGTCAAGGGGGCAGCGGCCTCCTTGCTTCAAGTCAAGCAAAGCACGCCCCTTAACCGCCCCTCTTGCTTGTGATTGACATCCTTTGGTGTGGCCTGGGATAGCGCATGCGCGGTGTGCTCCTTGTTGCTGCGCGATCCTGTCTCCGGCTGCCGCACTTAGCCGGCTCTCATCTGCACACTGCGCAGGCCCCGGCAATTCCAGCGAGTGCGCGCGTACGCCCCTGTGCCAGCGCGCGATTTTTTTGCTTCCTCAGAGTGAGCGTGATCACTGGCTGCAGACGCAGGAGAAAGCAAGCCAGTGGTCACGCTTCGCCCCTCACCCCACCACCAAAACAGGTATTAAATGAAGGGAGCCGGAGACGGGTTCGCGCAGCAACAAGGAGCACACCGCGCATGCGCTATCCCAGGCCACACCAAAGGATGTTAATCACAGGCAAGAGGGGCGGTTAAGGGGCGTGCTTTGCTTGACTTGAAAGATAGCGCTGATGGCGCTTAAAACATTGTTTTTAGCAAGTTTGGGGGGATCAAATTATTGGATCAAAGGCATGATTAGTAACACACTGGGGGCTACTATAAGGTAATGCTGTCTGTTTTATGTGTGTTATTGAGGTGACAGGTTCCCTTTCAAGGGAACCGGTCATCTCCGAAACCCCCCCTGAACTAGAGTAAGCGTTGTATAGTGTAAGTGATGCTGAATCCGATTATGTAAGTTTTATCTTCATACTCACTTCCATTCTGACACTGTGCTCCCACAAACCTGCAGTAAAATGCATTTAGAGGACTCTTCTTTGAGTCCTCTCCATTATGTGAGTGAGCACTGGAGTCCACTGAGTGCATTTTACTGCAGGTTTGTGGGAGCACAGCCTCAGAATGGAAGTGAGTGTGAAGATAAAACTTACATATTCGGATTCAGCATCACTTACACTATACAACGCTTACTCTAGTTCAGGGGGTGTTTCGGAGATGACAGGTTCCCTTTAAAGGGGTTATTCCATGGTTGATGTAGACATTTAGTACATGGTAACTTTCTAAGGCTAGTTTCACACAAGTGCTTGAGAGGTCCGGCAGGGAATACTGGGGACTGGCGGAGATCAATCCACAACCCGGCAAATCTACTGAGAATCAGACGGACTAAAACTGCTGTTGTATCTTGACCATCTAGCTTATTCTTTGTAAAGTACACTAGCTGTGATTTACATTACAGAATCTAAAGGAAAGATAGACTTCTGTTAGCTGTGGACGGTATATTAATGAACTGACATTTCCTTAGTTGTATGTACTATGTTTGTAATTTTAATCTGTTTTTTGTTGCTTAGGATCTTTAGATATCTATTAAACCAAACTAATCAATAAGAGGCTGGGAAGGGACTTGCCCTTGAGAATGAAGACTGTGCTTATGGTAGCAGAAAAGCCTTCATTGGCTCAGTCGATTGCCAAAATCCTTTCCAAAGGTAAGAAACCATAAACCCACGATAAAGATATTAAGAAATTTATCACAATAACGATATATATCACGATGAACACCCATTTAAAAGAAAAAAACACTTAGGGCCACAACGAGACATTATACTGTATGGGGCAGCCACAAGGAGACGTTATACTGTATGGGAGCAGCCACAAGGAGACGTTATACTGTATGGGGCAGCCACAAGGAGACGTTATACTGTATGGGAGCAGCCTCAAGGAGACGTTATACTGTATGGGGGCAGCCACAAGGAGACGTTATACTGTATGGGGGCAGCCACAAGGAGACGTTATACTGTATGGGGGCAGCCACAAGGAGACGTTATACTGTATGGGAGAAGCCACAAGGAGACGTTATACTGTATGGGAGAAGCCACAAAGAGACATTATACTGTATGGGAGAAGCCACAAGGAGACGTTATACTGTATGGGGGCAGCCACAAGGAGACGTTATACTGTATGGGGGCAGCCACAAGGAGACATTATACTGTATGGGGGCAGCCACAAGGAGATGTTATACTATATGGGGGCAGCCACAAGGAGATGTTATACTGTATGGAGGCAGCCACAAGGAGACGTTATACTGTATGGGGGCCACAAGGAGATGTTATACTGTATGGGGGCAGACACAAGGAGACGTTATACTGTATGGGGGCCACAAGGAGACATTATACTGTATAGGGGCAGCCACAAGGAGACGATATACTGTATGGGGGCAGCCACAAGGAGATGTTATACTGTATGGGGGCAGCCACAAGGAGACATTATACTGTATGGGGGCAGCCACAAGTAGACGTTATACTGTATGGGGCAGCCACAAGGAGACGTTATACCGTATGGGGGCAGACACAAGGAGACGTTATACTGTATGGGGACACAAGGAGACGTTATACTGTATGGGGGCAGCCACAAGGAGATGTTATACTGTATGGGGACACAAGGAGACGTTATACTGTATGGGGGCAGCCACAAGGAGACGTTATACTGTATGGGGGCCACAAGGAGACGTTATACTGTATGGGGGCAGCCACAAGGAGATGTTATACTGTATGGGGGCAGACACAAGGAGACGTTATACCGTATGGGGGCAGCCACAAGGAGACGTTATACTGTATGGGGGAAGCCACAAGGAGACGTTATACTGTATGGGGGCAGCCACAAGGAGACGTTATACTGTATGGGGGCCACAAGGAGACGTTATACTGTATGGGGCAGCCACAAGGAGATGTTATACTGTATGGGGGCAGACACAAGGAGACGTTATACCGTATGGGGGCAGCCACAAGGAGATGTTATACTGTATGGGGGCAGCCACATGGAGACGTTATACTGTATGGGGGCAGCTACAAGGAGACGTTATACTGTATGGGGGCAGCCACAAGGAGACGCTATACTGTATGGGGCAGCCACAAGGAGATGTTATACTGTATGGGGGCAGCCACAAGTAGACGTTATACTGTATGGGGGCCACAAGGAGACGTTATACTGTATGGGGGCGGCCACAAGGAGACGTTATACTGTATGGGGGCGGCCACAAGGAGACGTTATACTGTATGGGAGAAGGCACAAGGAGACATTATACTGTATGGGAGCAGCCACAAGGAGACGTTATACTGTATGGGGGCAGCCACAAGGAGACGTTATACTGTATGGGGCAGCCACAAGGAGACGTTATACTGTATGGGGGCAGCCACAAGGAGACGTTATACTGTATGGGGGGCAGCCACAAGGAGACGTTATACTGTATGGGGGCCACAAGGAGACGTTATACTGTATGGGGGCAGCCACAAGGAGATGTTATACTGTATAGGGGCAGCCACAAGGAGATGTTATACTGTATAGGGGCAGCCACAAGGAGACGATATACTGTATGGGGGCAGCCACAAGGAGATGTTATACTGTATGGGGGCAGCCACAAGTAGACGTTATACTGTATGGGGCAGCCACAAGGAGACGTTATACTGTATGGGGGCAGCCACAAGGAGACGTTATACTGTATGGGGGCGGCCACAAGGAGACGTTATACTGTATGGGGGCGGCCACAAGGAGACGTTATACTGTATGGGGCAGCCACAAGGAGACGTTATACTGTATGGGGCAGCCACAAGGAGACGTTATACTGTATGGGGCAGCCACAAGGAGACGTTATACTGTATGGGGCAGCCACAAGGAGACGTTATACTGTATGGGGCAGCCACAAGGAGATGTTATACTGTATGGGGACACAAGGAGACGTTATACTGTATGGGGCAGCCACAAGGAGACGTTATACTGTATGGGGGCAGCCACAAGGAGACGTTATACTGTATGGGGCAGCCACAAGGAGACGTTATACTGTATGGGGCAGCCACAAGGAGACGTTATACTGTATGGGGGCCACAAGGAGACGTTATACTGTATGGGGGCCACAAGGAGACGTTATACTGTATGAGGGCAGCCACAAGGAGATGTTATACTGTATAGGGGCAGCCACAAGGAGACGATATACTGTATGGGGGCAGCCACAAGGAGACGTTATACTGTATGGGGGCAGCCACAAGTAGACGTTATACTGTATGGGGCAGCCACAAGGAGACGTTATACTGTATGGGGGCGGCCACAAGGAGACGTTATACTGTATGGGGGCGGCCACAAGGAGACGTTATACTGTATGGGGGCGGCCACAAGGAGACGTTTATACTGTATGGGGGCGGCCACAAGGAGACGTTATACTGTATGGGGGGCGGCCACAAGGAGACGTTATACTGTATGGGGGCGGCCACAAGGAGACGTTATACTGTATGGGGGCAGCCACAAGGAGACGTTATACTGTATGGGGGCCACAAGGAGACGTTATACTGTATGGGGGCCACAAGGAGACGTTATACTGTATGGGGGCAGCCACAAGGAGATGTTATACTGTATAGGGGCAGCCACAAGGAGACGATATACTGTATGGGGGCAGCCACAAGGAGATGTTATACTGTATGGGGGCAGCCACAAGTAGACGTTATACTGTATGGGGCAGCCACAAGGAGACGTTATACTGTATGGGGGCGGCCACAAGGAGACGTTATACTGTATGGGGGCGGCCACAAGGAGACGTTATACTGTATGGGGGCGGCCACAAGGAGACGTTATACTGTATGGGGGCGGCCACAAGGAGACGTTATACTGTATGGGGCGGCCACAAGGAGACGTTATACTGTATGGGGGCGGCCACAAGGAGACGTTATACTGTATGGGGGCGGCCACAAGGAGACGTTATACTGTATGGGGGCGGCCACAAGGAGACGTTATACTGTATGGGGCAGCCACAAGGAGACGTTATACTGTATGGGGGCGGCCACAAGGAGACGTTATACTGTATGGGGCAGCCACAAGGAGACATTATACTGTATGGGGGCGGCCACAAGGAGACGTTATACTGTATGGGGGCGGCCACAAGGAGACGTTATACTGTATGGGAGAAGGCACAAGGAGACATTATACTGTATGGGGGCAGCCACAAGGAGACGTTATACTGTATGGGGCAGCCACAAGGAGACGTTATACTGTATGGGGGCCACAAGGAGACGTTATACTGTATGGGGGCAGCCACAAGGAGACGTTATACTGTATGGGGGCCACAAGGAGACGTTATACTGTATGGGGGCCACAAGGAGACGTTATACTGTATGGGGGCAGCCACAAGGAGACTTTATACTGTATGGGGGGCCACAAGGAGACGTTATACTGTATGGGGGCAGCCACAAGGAGACGTTATACTGTATGGGGGCCACAAGGAGACATTATACTGTATAGGGGCAGCCACAAGGAGACGTTATACTGTATGGGGGCCACAAGGAGACGTTATACTGTATGGGGGCCACAAGGAGACGTTATACTGTATGGGGGGCAGCCACAAGGAGACATTATACTGTATAGGGGCAGCCACAAGGAGACATTATATACTGTATGGGGGCCACAAGGAGACATTATACTGTATGGGGACAGCCACAAGGAGACGTTATACTGTATGGGGGCAGCCACAAGTAGACGTTATACTGTATGGGGCAGCCACAAGGAGACGTTATACTGTATGGGGGCGGCCACAAGGAGACGTTATACTGTATGGGGGCGGCCACAAGGAGACGTTATACTGTATGGGGCAGCCACAAGGAGACGTTATACTGTATGGGGCAGCCACAAGGAGACGTTATACTGTATGGGGGCAGCCACAAGTAGACGTTATACTGTATGGGGCAGCCACAAGGAGACGTTATACTGTATGGGGCAGCCACAAGGAGACGTTATACTGTATGGGGCAGCCACAAGGAGACGTTATACTGTATGGGGGCCACAAGGAGACATTATACTGTATGGGGGCAGCCACAAGGAGACGTTATACTGTATGGGGCAGCCACAAGGAGACGTTATACTGTATGGGGGCCACAAGGAGACGTTATATACTGTATGGGGGCAGCCACAAGGAGACGTTATACTGTATGGGGGCCACAAGGAGACGTTATACTGTATGGGGCCACAAGGAGACGTTATACTGTATGGGGGCAGCCACAAGGAGACTTTATACTGTATGGGGGCCACAAGGAGACGTTATACTGTATGGGGCAGCCACAAGGAGACGTTATACTGTATGGGGGCCACAAGGAGACATTATACTGTATAGGGGCAGCCACAAGGAGACGTTATACTTGTATGGGGGCCACAAGGAGACGTTATACTGTATGGGGGCCACAAGGAGACGTTATACTGTATGGGGGCAGCCACAAGGAGACATTATACTGTATAGGGGCAGCCACAAGGAGACATTATATACTGTATGGGGGCCACAAGGAGACATTATACTGTATGGGGACAGCCACAAGGAGACGTTATACTGTATGGGGGCAGCCACAAGTAGACGTTATACTGTATGGGGCAGCCACAAGGAGACGTTATACTGTATGGGGCAGCCACAAGGAGACGTTATACTGTATGGGGCAGCCACAAGGAGACGTTATACTGTATGGGGGCCACAAGGAGACGTTATACTGTATGGGGCAGCCACAAGGAGACGTTATACTGTATGGGGCAGCCACAAGGAGACGTTATACTGTATGGGGGCAGCCACAAGGAGACATTATACTGTATGGGGCAGCCACAAGGAGACATTATACTGTATGGGGGCAGCCACAAGGAGATGTTATACTGTATGGGGACACAAGGAGACGTTATACTGTATGGGGGCAGCCACAAGTAGACGTTATACTGTATGGGGGCAGCCACAAGTAGACATATACTGTATGGGGCAGCCACAAGGAGACGTTATACTGTATGGGGGCAGCCACAAGGAGACGTTATACTGTATGGGGGCAGCCACAAGGAGACGTTATACTGTATGGGGCAGCCACAAGGAGACGTTATACTGTATGGGGGCAGCCACAAGGAGACGTTATACTGTATGGGGGCAGCCACAAGGAGATGTTATACTGTATGGGGACACAAGGAGACGTTATACTGTATGGGGCAGCCACAAGGAGACGTTATACTGTATGGGGGCAGCCACAAGGAGACGTTATACTGTATGGGGGCAGCCACAAGGAGACGTTATACTGTATGGGGGCAGCCACAAGGAGACATTATACTGTATGGGAGAAGCCACAAGGAGACATTATACTGTATGGGGGCCACAAGGAGACATTATACTGTATGGGAGAAGCTACAAGGAGACATTATACTGTATGGGGGCCACAAGGAGACGTTATACTGTATGGGTGCAGCCACAAGGAGACGTTATACTGTATGGGGGCAGCCACAAGGAGACGTTATACTGTATGGGGGCAGCCACAAGGGGACATTATACTGACATTTGGAGAACAATTTTTGAGCCCCCCTCCCACGCAGTATAACAATGTCTTATGGTCACCATACAGTAATGTCCTAGGGTTGCTCTTGTATGAGTGAGGGAGGGACTCATTCCCTATTGCCTGCTATTTCAATGTGCAGCTTGCAGAAAGGACTGGGCCAGTGTCAGAAAGGGCCGCAGTTGTAGAACACATACATAAACATTACACCTTCATTCACTTGGCCTGCCAGTTCTAATCTTTTAGTCGGCATCGCAGCGACGGGTCTGAACTCCCGGCAATGCAGGGGTCACATAGCATTATACTGATTTATGATGCTATGTAACCCTTACAGTTCTGGAATGTATTGGATAGCACTGACAGCATTATGTCAGTGTAATCTAATACATTCCAGAACTGTAAGGGTTACATAGCATCATAATAATGCTATGTGACCCCTGCAGTTCTGGGAGTTCAGGCCCGTCGCTGCGATGCCGACTCACAGCCTGACACACGTTCCTCTGCACGGGGCCTTAGGGTCTCTCTCTCACACCCCTCTTCCTCAACCTTGGACAGACAGGCAAACTCAAGGGGGGACGGAGTTAGACTTTTCCTGCCTCAAGTTGCTCGTGTGCTGATTCCGACGTCCGTGGGCGGAGACTTCATTATGGGAGCTCGGAGGAGCCAGGAACAGACGCTGCAGACAGTAATTGGTATCTGTATGTACAGATGCAGGTGCCGGCAGATGCAGATATTGAAGGGGTCAGCGCACATGACCGCTTCTATGACATCACCAAATACCACGGTTATTAGGAAACAGCGATATCGCCATATAGCTGTTTCTTATTACCGCGGTATATCGCTAAGACCGGTATATAAAGACTCCGAGTTCTTAATATGTATAGTCTGGAGGAAAGAAGAGAAAGGGGGGACATGATTGAAACCTTTAAATATGTTAAAGGACTGAATAAAGTTCAGGAGGGAAGGGTTATTAATAAGAAACTGAACACAAGAACAAGGGGGCACAATCTGAGGTTAGTTGGGGGGGAAATCAAGAACAACATTAGAAAATATTATTTCACTGAAAGAGTAGTAGAAGCTTGGAACAAACTTCCAGCAGAGGTGGGTGATAAATCCACAGTAACTGAATTTAAACATGCCTGGGATAAACATGTATCTATCCTAAGATAACAATAAAAGGATAATAAAAGGGCAGACTAGATGGACCAAGTGGTCTTTTTCTGCCGTCAATCTTTACCATAGTAAACCGAGTGTCATTTTCAATGTGCAAATGACACCTGATGACAGATATGTATTTTTTATACTGCTCAGTAAAGTAGTTTTTGTGAAAATTCCGTTTTTATAATATGTAAATTACCTCCCCTAGGTGCAGTAGGCGTGAACCCTGCACCTAGTAGCGGCCGTCATTCCTCCCCCGAACCCTCCTCCGTAGCGTTGATTGACAGGGCCAGGCAGCCAGCTCTTTCGGCTCCCGGCCCTGTTCGAGTTCCAAATCCCGCGCCTGCGCACTGCGATCAGAAATCCGCGCATGCGCGTTGAGCCGCTGGCCGCCGGCTCCCGGCTTCCTCAATGCGCCCACATTGCTGATCGCAATGCGCAGGCGTGGGATTTGGAACTCGAACAGGGCCGGGGAGGTAATTTACATATTATAAAAACGGAATTTTCACAAAAACTACTTTACTGAGCAGTATAAAAAATACAGATCTGTCATCAGGTGTCATTTGCACATTGCAAATGACACTCGGTTTACTATGGTAAATCCTGATGACAGAAACCCTTTAAATATCCCCTATCCACAGGTCCCACCGATCCTGAGAACAGGGTCCAGTCCACCCCCACCTGATGGCGACCATGCTCCTTGCTGCCCAATTCATTTTCTCTATGGGACCACGGGAAATAGCTAAGGTCTGTACTTGGCTGTCTCTGGCAGTCCCATAGAGAATGAATGGAGCAGTAGGGCGCATGCTTGGCCTGCCACTCCATAAGGGCTCATGTACACGAACTTGTTCATGGTCGTCGATGGCGGTTACAGACCCATCCAACTTGAATGGGTCCGCTATCCATCCTCACTGCAAAAAAATAGAACTTGTTCTATTTTTTGTGGTGTGGAGGCACGGACCAAAACATAACAGAAGCGCTCCGTAGGGTTTCTGCAGCCTTCCTCTCCGTGCCTCTGCTTTATATATTCCAGACTGCGAACCCATTCAAGTGAATGGGTCCGCATCCGTGATGCAGTGCCCACATGACCGGTGTCCGTATATAGCTGCCCCGCTGCAGCTGCAATACGGAGGCGGCAGGCACACATTTTATGCTCCGATGCTCCCCTTTGCCCAGCGATTAATCGCGCAGGGCAAAGGCTTCCGCCCAGCAGTGAGCCCGGTGACGTCACCGGCACTGATGGCGGGCTTTAGCACTACCCTAGCCAGTAAAACAGCTAGGGCAGCGCTAAAGCCGGCCCATCAAAGCCGGTGACGTCACAGAACACACAGTGTGTGTTTGTAAATAAAAGAGCCCTTGCCCTGCGCGATCCAGCGCAGGGCAAGTGGGCGTATCGGAGCATGAAATGTCAGGTAGGCTGCATGGGAGAAATTATGTGTATGTCCGGGTTAGAGTTGCACCGGGTATCGAACTATCGATACCCAATGGATACTTTTAGACCCGGATCGATACTATACCGGGTCTTACTAGGCTCCTGCGCAGCCTAGTATCAGTTAGACTGAGAACATGACAGGCGCTGCTCTCAGCGCTGCCATGTTCTTTTCACCAGCACAGTGGAGGAGGCGGAGTCCCTCCCTCCCTCTCTCTCCACTGTGCCGCTGCCACCAATGGGGAGTTAGCAGGGAGGAGGAAGGGAGGGGCTGTGGCCACTGTGCCACCAATGAATATAAAATACATGAAATCAAGTATAGGAGGCAGTGGTATAACGCACCCGGCCTCAATAACAGGGCAACGCGACAATTGCCACACCTGAGGGGTTAATTGCCGCGGATCACACGCCCTGTTATTGAGGCCGGGTATGTTATACCGCTGCCAGCACCCGCTACCTCCTATACTTGATTTAATGTGCTTTATATTCATTGGTGGTGCAGTCCGCCCTCTCCCCCAGCCCCTTGAAGTCCTGGCTGCCATGGTAAGCCATGGTAAGCTCCCTGCTGCTGTGTGCACAATGTACAGGGCAGCAAGGACAGTGTGAAGTCCTATTCACCCTGATAGAGCTCCATTAGGGTGAATGGGACAAGGGATTAAAAGATCCCAGGTTCTAGCCCTTAAGGGGGCTATAAAAAAAAAAAAAAGTTTAAAAAAAACAAACAACAAAATATTAAGTTTAAATCCCCCTTTCCCAATTTTACATATAAAATTTACAAACAATAAAAAATAAACATATTACTTATCGCCATGCCCGAAAAAGTGTAAACTATTAAAAAATATCATCTATGCGGTGAACGCCGTAACAGGAAAAAAAATCAAAACCGCGCGATTCAACATTTTTTTAGTCACCTTCTCCCCCCCCCCAAAAAATAGGATAGGACTGTTCTATTATGGGCCGGACGTTCCATAAAATGAGGAATGCACGCAGCTTTTTTGGTGTTTTTTTTCGCGTGGTAACGAATGGTATCGAGTATCAAAATACTTTTTTATGGTATCGAAGCCGAAGCAAAATTTTGGTATCGGGACAACCCTAGTCCGGGTTCAGCTCTGAACCCGGACAATCCCTTTAAATAATGCAGCATGATAGTCATGTATTCTTCTCCTGCTTCACCATTCAGTTTGCCCAGATGGCGCTGCCGGACGATGTGGGCGGAGCCTGCAGACTGGAAATCTGTATAAGCTCCGCCCACATAGTGCTGCAGCGCGATGCAGTGAAGACAGGAGGACTGTGAGCTTCAGGAACGGGACAAGGTGAGTAGTGCTGTGTGTGTTTTTTGTTTGTTTGTTTGTTTTTTAATACAGAGGGGACACAGAGAAAATTATAACTATTGAGGCACAGAGGACTTTATACCTATGGAGGGGGCACAGAGGACATTAAATCTATGGAGGGGGCACAGAGGACTTTATACCTATGGAAGGGGCACAGAGGACTTTATACCTATGGAGGGACACAGAGGACTTTATACCTATGGAAGGGGCACAGAGGACTTTATACCTATGGAGGGGGCACAGAGGACTTTATACCTATGGAAGGGGCACAGAGGACTTTATACCTATGGAGGGGCACAGAGGACATTATACCTATGGAGGGGGCACAGAGGACATTAAATCTATGGAGGGGGCACAGAGGACTTTATACCTATGGAGGGGCACAGAGGACTTATACCTATGGAAGGGGCACAGAGGACATTATAACTATGGAGGGGCACAGAGGACTTTATACCTATGGAAGGGGCACAGAGGACATTATAACTATGGAGGGGCACAGAGGACTTTATACCTATGGAGGGGCACAGAGGACTTTATACCTATGGAAGGGGCACAGAGGACTTTATACCTATGGAGGGGGCACAGAGGACATTATACCTATGGAGGGGGCACAGAGGACTTTATACCTATGGAGGGGGCACAGAGGACTTTATAACTATGGAGCGGGCACAGAGGACTTTATACCTATGGAGGGGGCACAGAGGACTTTATACCTATGGAAGGGGCACAGAGGACTTTATACCTATGGAGGGGGCACAGAGGACATTATACCTATGGAGGGGGCACAGAGGACTTTATACCTATGAAGGGGGCACAGAGGACATTATAACCTATGGAGGGGGCACAGAGGACTTTATACCTATGGAAGGGGCACAGAGGACATTATAACTATGGAGGGGCACAGAGGACTTTATACCTATGGAGGGGGCACAGAGGACTTTATACCTATGGAGGGGGCACAGAGGACTTTATACTATGGACGGGGCACAGAGGACTTTATATCTATGGACGGGGCACAGAGGACTTTATACCTATGGAGGGGGCACAGAGGACTTTATACCTATGGAAGGGGCACAGAGGACTTTATACCTATGGAGGGGGCACAGAGGACATTATAACTATGGAGGGGCACAGAGGACTTTATACCTATGGAAGGGGCACAGAGGACATTATAACTATGGAGGGGCACAGAGGACTTTTATACCTATGGAGGGGCACAGAGGACTTTATACCTATGGAAGGGGCACAGAGGACTTTATACCTATGGAGGGGCACAGAGGACATTATACTATGGAGGGGGCACAGAGGACTTTTATACCTATGGAGGGGGCACAGAGGACATTTATAACTATGGAGCGGGCACAGAGGACTTTATACCTATGGAGGGGGCACAGAGGACTTATACTATGGAAGGGGCACAGAGGACTTTATACCTATGGAGGGGGCACAGAGGACATTATACCTATGGAGGGGGGCACAGAGGACATTATACCTATGGACGGGGCACAGAGGATTTATACCTATGGAGGGGGGCACAGAGGACTTTATACTGTGGAGGGGGCACAGAGGACATTATAACTATGGACGGGGCACAGAGGACTTTATACCTATGGAGGGGGGCACAGAGGACTTTATACCTGTGGAGGGGGCACAGAGGACTTTATACCTATGGAGGGGCACAGAGGACATTATACCTATGGAGGGGGCACAGAGACTTTATACCTATGGAGGGGGCACAGAGGACTATATACCTATGGAAGGGGGCACAGAGGACTTTATACCTATGGAGGGGCACAGAGGACTTATACCTATGAGGGGGCACAGAGGACTTTATAACTTGGAGGGGCACAGAGGACTTTATAACCTATGGAGGGGCACAGAGGACTTTATACCTATGGAGGGGGCACAGAGGAACTTTATACCTATGGAGGGGGCAACAGAGGACTTTATACCTATGGAGGGGGCACAGAGGACTTTTATACCTATGGAAGGGGCACAGAGGACTTTATAACCTATGGAGGGGGCACAGAGGACATTATAACTATGGAGGGGCACAGAGGACTTTATACCTATGGAGGGGGCACAGAGGACTTTATACCTATGGAAGGGGGCACAGAGGACTTTATACCTATGGAGGGGGCACAGAGGACATTTATACCTATGGAGGGGGCACAGAGGACTTTATATACCTATGGAGGGGGCACAGAGGACATTATAACTATGGAGCGGGCACAGAGGACTTTATACCTATGGAGGGGGCACAGAGGACTTTATACCTATGGAAGGGGGCACAGAGGACTTTATACCTATGGAGGGGGCACAGAGGACATTATACCTATGGAGGGGGCACAGAGGACATTATACCTATGGACGGGGCACAGAGGACTTTTATACCTATGGAGGGGCACAGAGGAC
This sequence comes from Rhinella marina, assembly GCA_900303285.1. NCBI lineage: Eukaryota > Metazoa > Chordata > Amphibia > Anura > Bufonidae > Rhinella > Rhinella marina. The sequence continues at coordinate 221,220 of ONZH01005271.1, forward strand.
TTTATACCTGTGGAGGGGCACAGAGGACATTATAACTATGGACGGGGCACAGAGGACTTTATACCTATGGAGGGGGCACAGAGGACTTTATACCTGTGGAGGGGGCACAGAGGACTTTATACCTATGGAGGGGGCACAGAGGACATTATACCTATGGAGGGGGCACAGAGGACTTTATACCTATGGAAGGGGCACAGAGGACTTTATACCTATGGAGGGGGCACAGAGGACATTATACCTATGGAGGGGGCACAGAGGACTTTATACCTATGGAGGGGCACAGAGGACTTTATACCTATGGAGGGGGCACAGAGGACTTTATACCTATGGAGGGGCACAGAGGACTTTATACCTATGGAGGGGGCACAGAGGACTTTATACCTGTGGAGGGGGCACAGAGGACTTTATACCTATGGAGGGGCACAGAGGACTTTATACCTATGGAGGGGGCACAGAGGACTTATACCTATGGAGGGGCACAGAGGACTTATACCTATGGAGGGGGCACAGAGGACTTTATACCTATGGAAGGGGCACAGAGGACTTTATACCTATGGAGGGGGCACAGAGGACTTATACCTATGGAGGGGGCACAGAGGACTTTATAACTATGGAGGGGGCACAGAGGACTTTATACTGTGGAGGGGGCACAGAGGACTTTATACCTGTGGAGGGGCACAGAGGACTTTATACCTGTGGAGGGGGCACAGAGGACTTATACCTATGGAGGGGGCACAGAGGACTTTATACTATGGAGGGGCACAGAGGACTTATACCTATGGAGGGGGCACAGAGGACTTTATACCTATGGGAGGGGCACAGAGGACTTTATACCTATGGAGGGGGCACAGAGGACTTTATACCTATGGAGGGGGCACAGAGGACTTTATACCTATGGAGGGGGCACAGAGGACTTTTAACCTATGGAGGGGCACAGAGGACTTTATACTATGGAGGGGGCACAGAGGACTTTATACCTATGGAGGGGGCACAGAGGACTTTATACCTATGGAGGGGGCACAGAGGACTTTATAAGTATGAGGGGGCACAGAGGACTTTATAAGTATGGGAGGGGCACAGAGGACTTTATTACTATGGAGGGGGGCACAGAGGTCTTTATTACTATGGAGGGGGGCACAGAGGTCTTTATTACTATGGAGGGGGCACAGAGGTCTTATTACTATGGAGGGGGCACAGAGGTCTTTATTACTATGGAGGGGGCACAGAGGTCTTTATTACTATGGAGGGGGCACAGAGGACTTTATACCTGTGGAGGGGGGCACAGAGGACTTTATACCTGTGGAGGGGGCACAGAGGACATTATACCTATGGAGGGGGGCACAGAGGACTTTATATACCTATGGAGGGGGCACAGAGGACTTTATACCTATGGAGGGGCACAGAGACTTTATACCTATGGAGGGCGGGGCACAGAGGTCTTTATTACTATGGAGGGGGCACAGAGGTCTTTATTACTATGGAGGGGGCACAGAGGTCTTTGTTACTATGGAGGGGGCACAGAGGTCTTTATTACTATGGAGGGGGCACAGAGGTCTTTATTACTATGGACAGGGCACAGAGGTCTTTATTACTATGGAGGGGCACAGAGGTCTTTAACCTATGGAGGGGCACAGAGGTCTTTATTACTATGGAGGGGGCACAGAGGACTTTATACCTATGGAGGGGGCAACAGAGGTCTTTATTACTATGGAGGGGGCACAGAGGACTTTATACCTATGGAGGGGGCACAAGAGGACTTTATAAGTATGGAGGGGGCACAGAGGACTTTATACCTATGGAGGGGCAGCAGAGGACTTTATATACCTATGGAGGGGGCACAGAGGTTCTTTATTACTATTGGAGGGGGCACAGAGGTCTTTATTACTATGGAGGGGCACAGAGGTCTTTATTACTATGTAGGGGGGGGCACATAGAGCTTTATTACTATGGAGGGGGCACAGAGGTCTTTATTACTATGGAGGGGCACAGAGGTCTTTATTACTATGGAGGGGCACAGAGGTCTTTATTACTATGGAGGGGGCACAGAGTCTTTATTACTATGTAGGGGGGCACAGAGGTCTTTATTACTATGGAGGGGCACAGAGGACTTTATACCTATGGAGGGGGCACAGAGGTCTTTATTACTATGGAGGGGGCACAGAGGACTTATACGCTATGGAGGGGCACAGAGGACTTTATGCTATGGGAGGGGGCACGAGGGTCTTTATTACTATGGAGGGGGGACAGAGGTCTTTATTACTATGGAGGGGGGGACAGAGGTCTTTATTACTATGGAGGGGGCACAGAGGATTTATTACTATGGAGGGGGCACAGAGGTCTTTATTACATGGAGGGGCACAGAGGTCTTTATTACTATGGAGGGGCACAGAGGTTTATTAACTATGGAGGGGGCACAGAGGTCTTTATTACTATGGGAGGGGCACAGAGGTCTTTATTAACTATGGAGGGGGCACAGAGGTCTTTATTACTATGGAGGGGGCACAGAGGTCTTTATTACCTATGGAGGGGGCACAGAGGTCTTTGTTACTGTGGAGGGGGGGCAGAGGTCTTTATTACTATGGAGGGGGCGCAGAGGTCTTTGTTACTATGGAGGGGGCACAGAGGTCTTTATTACTATGGAGGGGCACAGAGGTCTTTATACTATGGAGGGGCACCAGAGGTCTTTATTAACTATGGAGGGGCACAGAGGTATTTATTACTATGGAGGGGCACAGAGGTCTTTATTACTATGGAGGGGGCACAGAGGTCTTTATTACTATGGAGGGGGCACAGAGGTCTTTATTACTGTGGAGGGGGCACAGAGGTCTTTATTACTATGGAGGGGGCACAGAGACTTTATTACTATGGAGGGGGCACAGAGGTCTTTATTACTATGTGAGGGGGCACAGAGTAATTTATTACTATGGAGGGGGCACAAGAGGTCTTTATTACTATGGAGGGGGGCACAGAGGTCTTTATTACTATGGTGGGGGGGCAGAGGTATTTATTACTATGGAGGGGCACAGAGGTCTTTATTACTATGGAGGGGGCACAGAGGTCTTTTATTACTTTGGTGGGGGGGCAGAGGTCTTTATTACTATGGAGGGGGCACAGAGGTTTTTGTTTACTATGGAGGGGGCACAGAGGTCTTTATTACTGTGGAGGGGGGGCAGAGGTCTTTATTACTATGGAGGGGGCACAGAGGTCTTTATTACTATGCTGGGGGGGCAGAGGTATTTATTACTATGGAGGGGGCACAGAGGTCTTTGTTACTATGGAGGGGCACAGAGGTCTTTGTTACTATGGAGGGGGGGCCAGAGGTCTTTATTACTATGGAGGGGGCACAGATGTCTTTATTACTATGTAGGGGGGGCAGAGGTCTTTATTACTATGGAGGGGGCACAGAGGTCTTTATTACTATGGAGGGGCACAGAGGTCTTTATTACTATGGAGGGGGCACAGAGGTCTTTATTACTATGGAGGGGGCACAGAGGTCTTTATTACTATGGAGGGGACACAGAGGTCTTTATTACTATGGTGGGGGGGCAGAGGTCTTTATTACTGTGAGGGGGCACAGAGGTCTTTATTACTGTGGAGGGGGGCAGAGGTCTTTATTACTGTGGAGGGGGCACAGAGGTCTTTATTACTATGGTGGGGGCAGAGGTATTTATTACTATGGAGGGGCACAGAGGTCTTTGTTACTATGGAGGGGGCACAGAGGTCTTTATACTGTGGAGGGGGGGCAGAGGTCTTTATTACTATGGAGGGGGCACAGATGTCTTTATTACTATGTAGGGGGGCAGAGGTCTTATTACATGGAGGGGGCACAGAGGTCTTATTACTATGGAGGGGCACAGAGGTCTTTTATTACTATGGAGGGGGCACAGAGGTCTTTATTACTATGGAGGGGGCACAGAGGTCTTTATTACTATGGAGGGGGCAATAGGACTTTATACCTATGGAGGGGCACAGAGGTCTTTATTACTGTGGAGGGGCACAGAGGTCTTTATTACTATGGAGGGGGCACAGAGGTCTTTATTACTATGGAGGGGGCAACAGAGGTATTTATTACTATGGAGGGGGCACAGAGGTCTTTGTTACTATGGAGGGGGCACAGAGGTCTTTATTACTGTGGAGGGGGCACAGAGGTCTTTATTACTATGGAGGGGGCACAGAGGTCTTTATTACTATGGAGGGGGCACAGAGGTCTTTATTACTGTGAGGGGGCACAGAGGTCTTTATTACTATGGAGGGGGCACAGAGGACTTTATTACTATGGGAGGGGCACAGAGGTCTTTTACTATGGAGGGGGCACAGAGATATTTATTACTATGGAGGGGCACAGAGGTCTTTATTACTATGGTGGGGGGGCAGAGGTATTTAGTTACTATGGAGGGGGCACAGAGGTCTTTATTACTATGGAGGGGGCACAGAGGTCTTTATTACTTTGGTGGGGGGCAGAGGTCTTTATTACTATGGAGGGGGCACAGAGGTTTTGTTACTATGGAGGGGGGCACAGAGGTCTTTATACTGTGGAGGGGGGGCAAGAGGTCTTTTTACTATGGAGGGGGGCACAGAGGTCTTTATTACTATGCTGGGGGGCAGAGGTATTTATTACTATGGAGGGGGCACAGAGGTCTTGTTACTATGGAGGGGGCACAGAGGTCTTTGTTACTATGGAGGGGGGGCAGAGGTCTTTATTACTATGGAGGGGGCACAGATGTTCTTTATTATATTAGGGGCAGAGGTTCTTTATTACTATGGAGGGGGCACAGAGGTCTTTATTACTATGGAGGGGCAACTATGGAGGGGGCACAGAGGTCTTTATTACTATGGAGGGGCACAGAGGTCTTTTATTACTTGGTGGGGATTACTATGGGAGGGGGCACAGAGGTCTTTATTACTATGGATGGGGCACACAGAGGTCTTTATTACTATGGTGGGGGGGCAGAGGTCTTTATTACTGTGGAGGGGGCACAGAGGTCTTTATTACTGTGGAGGGGGGGCAGAGGTCTTTATTTACTATGGAGGGGGCACAGAGGTCTTTATTACTATGGTGGGGGGCAGAGGTATTTATTACTATGGAGGGGCACAGAGGTCTTTATTACTATGGAGGGGGCACAGAGGGTCTTTATTACTATGGAGGGGGGCTTTATTACTATGAGGGGGCACAGAGTCTTTTTACTATGGAGGGGGCACAGAGTCTTTTACTATGATGGAGGGGACAGAGGTTTATTACTATGGAGGGGGACAGCAGAGGTCTTTTTTGGAGGGGGCACAGAGGTCTTTATTACTATGGAGGGGGCACAGAGGTCTTTATTATGGAGGGGGCACAGAGGTTTATTACTTTATGGAGGGGCACAAGGACTTTATTACTATGGAGGGCACAGAGGTCTTTATTACTATGGAGGGGCACAGAGGTCTTTATTACTATGGAGGGGGCACAGAGGTCTTTATTACTATGGAGGGGCACAGAGGTATTATACTATGGAGGGGGCACAGAGGTCTTTATTTACTATGGAGGGGGCACAGAGGTCTTTATTACTATGGAGGGGGCACAGAGGTCTTTATTACTATGGAGGGGGCACATGAGGACTTTATTACTATGGAGGGGGCACAGAGGCTTTATTACTATGGAGGGGGCACAGAGGTCTTTATTACTATGGAGGGGCACAGAGGTCTTTGTTACTATGTGGAGGGGGGCAGAGGTCTTTATTACTATGGAGGGGGCACAGAGGCTTTATTACTATGGAGGGGCACAGAGGGCTTTATTACTAATGTGGAGGGGGGACAGAGGTCTTTATTACTATGGAGGGGGCACAGAGGACTTTATTACTATGGGAGGGGCACAGAGGAACTTTATTACTATGGAGGGGCACAGAGGTCTTTTATTACTATGGAGGGACAGAGGTCTTTATTACTATGGAGGGGGCACAGAGGACTTTATTACTATGGAGGGGCACAGAGGACTTTATTACTATGGAGGGGGCACAGAGGTCTTTATTACTATGGAGGGGGCACAGAGGTCTTTATTACTATGGAGGGGCACAGAGGGTTTTATTATTACTATGGAGGGGCACAGAGGTCTTTATTACTATGGAGGGGGCACAGAGGTCTTTATTACTATGGAGGGGCACAGAGGTCTTTTACAGGGGGCAGAGGTATTACTATGGAGGGGGCACAGAGGTCTTTATTACTATGGAGGGGGCACAGAGGACTTTATTACTATGGAGGGGCACAGAGGTCTTTATTACTATGGAGGGGCACAGAGGTCTTTATTACTATGGAGGGGCACAGAGGACTTTATTACTATGGAGGCACAGAGGTCTTTATTACTATGGAGGGGGCACAGAGGTCTTTATTACTATGGAGGGGGCACAGAGGTCTTTATTACTATGGAGGGGCACAGAGGTCTTTATTACTATGGAGGGGACAGAGGTCTTTATTTACTATGGAGGGGGCACAGAGGACTTTATTACTATGGAGGGGGCACAGAGGTCTTTATTACTATGGAGGGGCAGAGGTCTTTATTACTATGGAGGGGGCACAGAGGTCTTTATTACTATGGAGGGGGCACAGAGGTCTTTATTACTATGGAGGGGACAGAGGTCTTTATTACTATGGAGGGGGCACAGAGGATCTTTATTACTATGGAGGGGGCACAGAGGTCTTTATTACTATGGAGGGGCACAGAGGTCTTTGTTACTATGGAGGGGGCACAGAGGTCTTTATTACTATGGAGGGGCACAGAGGCTTTATTACTATGGAGGGGGCACAGAGGACTTTATTACTATGGAGGGGGCACAGAGGTCTTTATTACTATGGAGGCAACACAGAGGTATTTATTACTATGAGGGCACAGAGGTCTTTATTATATGGAGGGGCACAGAGGTCTTATTACTTATGGGGGGGCACAGGTATTTATACTATGGAGGGGCACAGAGTCTTTATTACTATG